>OY735237.1:21784337-22056837 GCA_963457665.1 Thysanoteuthis rhombus
TCAAAATGATAAGAGAAGCGTCGAATTAATAACTAATTCTATATCATAACAAGATTATTATGAGAATACAGTTTTATTTGGTAAAAAGATGATTACTGAATAATAAAAAGTTGTATGTGTTTTGGTATGATTAAAAAAGTAACTAGCATTCCAAGTGAAATTATGGACCTCCAACACCCATATATGCTGTGTTAGGGTGATCAATTAAGTTACTTCTCTTGCTTTTTGTTGGTCTGTGATCAATAAAAAGGTCTGAATTTTCAAAAAAACATGCAGACACAAAGCAGTGAACAAACTATCATAAACTTACTTTGCATATTGAAAACCCTACCAAAAACCTATTTTGGGGGGAAATTTTCAAAAAACAAAAAAAAATATTTTCCCAACTCATTGTGGAGTGTCTGCATAAAATTTCAAACTGCTACTATGAATGGTAAGGGCCGAGTAAAGCCCAGATAGATAGATATAAATGTCAGAAGACATGAATAACCTGAATCCAACAAGAGACAATGCTAGAGCCAGTCTGTTGTGGGTAGCGGTGATTAAAAGTCCTAGTATATTGTACTGTGCATAATTGATTGTGAATGTCATTTGAGTTCTATATGAAAACAGTTCTTTCAAGAGGAAGGTTCAATTTTACCTGTGCAGTTTCTGATAGAAAAGTTTGATAGTGTCTGTTGTTCAAGGAATCGATCTTTGCGGAAAAAGACTTATTCTTTTGTATGGCAGAAAAACAACAAAATATTTAACATGGGTCTATCAGCAAAATATTTGACATGGGTCTATCAGCAAAATATTTGACATGGGTCTATCAGCAAAATATTTGACATGGGTCGACTGTCTAAAAATATTGGGAAAAGTGTACAGGCATGTCATTTGAGTTGTACTCATAATAAAATGAAACAATAGGGAAATGAATCTTGAATCTTTTCAGGCAGAAAAACCCATCCAAAGATTAGATATTTTTATCAAGAATTCATGTCTCCAAGAGACTGACCAAATTTTTGCATCTCGGTTATCTAAATGAAATTCATTGTTTTGGAGAGGAAATAGATTTGTGTTATCTGTTTGAATAGCAAATCACCTGACCAATATTTTCTGTTTATTTTACCTGACATGATACCTTTAGATTCAGGGAAACACTTATATGTTTAGGAATACATCTTGCATTATCAACTAGATTTATCTCTTCATATTTCAGGAAGTAACTAGAGTGGACACTCCACATATTGCCCTAGACAAGAATGGTTTGAGCTAATGATAAATCGATGATTTTGATAGACAGCTATTCAACTGTCTCCTCTGAATAACAAAACACATTAAAAGTAAATAATAACTTACCTGAATTCTCAAAGTGGGGTCATTATGCTTGAATATTAAATCCCAGATATCAAGAGTTCCATCCATCTTGGTCGTGAAGTAGACAGCGGGTCTAACGTGACTCCAACATCCATCAGTCAGATAAGAGGAAAGTTGCCTGAAGAAGAAAATTTTATAGAGAATGACACTGCTATATCAATTGAATATCTATGTGTTCCACCAATACTAAAGGAAAGTAGTGGATGAATGATACTATGTAATGAGTATGATGTGGAGCAACCCTACTCATTATTGAGTATTATCAACACTACCTGATCTTTTGAGCTATTCATACAATTAGCTAGGAAAAGGAGAGTCATACCATTCTTCTAATACCAAGAATCAACCCTGGCTGAGGTAGAAGACATAGTATTAACACTGACAGTGTACAATGACATTCATGTCTGATACCTGAAATTTCAGCTTTAAGCATTATTGAAGAACTATCAGAGCATTTAAAACATTTATTTTAATTTTACATCAGTTGATAGCACTACATATTCATATACAAATTGTAGATTCAAGCATATATCATGCTGAGTTCCTTGATTACTAATTGGTATCCTTGGTTAGGCACAAATGATTCTCTAGCATGTGTTATTCATTTATTTGAGGCAAAACATAATTTGATGTATTTAAATGGATGATTCCCATATTTCAAGCTTTTTATGGCATATATCTGGCCCACAAACCACTTATTGATACGCAATCTGGCTTTTGGACACAAAAAAGTTGCAGATTCCTGACCTAAATATCTAACAAACATGTATTAGTTTCATATGCAAAAATGTTCCCATCCCATCAGTAAACTATTTTCTTTCCATCTCTAATTTCCTACCCTCTTAATTAAATTAATTTCCTTTCTCCCCCTTCTTCTCTCTTACTACTCCCTCAGTAATTTTGATTCATTTGATTTATTGTAATTTAGCCTTTTTCAGTAGAGATTCTGATCTTTCAGGATTATGGTATTTGGGATCATGTCTTTCAGGATGATGTCTTTTGAGATTGTGACCTGCACTGATGATATGATCAAAAAGAATATGAACACAACTTACTTGGTTCTCATAATACTTGACTCTTTGCTTTCTTCAGACCAAATCTACGGAAAAAAACAAAACAGACCAATTCAATCCACAGAGATCTGGGGCACTTTTTAATTATTTTCAATTCCTTGAGTCTATTTGCTTGGATCTACAGCAGCAATTGCTGTCACTGGCTGTCTGACTGGAAAAACGACGTAACAAACACCTCACACCATCTCCATTAAGCATTCCCTCCAACTCCTTCAATGAATGGGATGTCGCTCAAGTGATATCTTATCATTACACCATCAGAATATTGAATTCTTTTTCACTACATCAGGATAAAAACACGTGTTAATTACATGAATGAAATTCGATTTTACTTTGATATTAGCATTGAATGAAGGTTCTTTCAGAGAAAAGGGCTTTTAAGTGTGGGAGCTTTGAAATGAATGGACTTCTAAAGGAGGGGGCTTTTAAGGCACTAAAGATCAAACTAGCGCATACATGGTCTGACTTTCAGACTTGTTTATAAACTGATACATATTATGAGTGTAATATGCCATTAAGTAATATGTAGAGTACTTGACTATTCATCCAGCCTCCAGAAGAATGGAATTAACAGAAAACCGGCTACATTGTTTTTTTACGAGCTTCATAGTAAATCACTTTTTGTTTCAATTTTTATGGCACAGTTGTCTTTGAATGGAGATTAATGAATTAATGTTAATTAAACAAACTGTATTTTTGAAGTGGAATAATTTTATATGATATGAATGTAATAAATATATGTTTATTATATTATATACAGTTTTGCTCTTTCTTTTTTTCCGTTTGCTTTCCATTGTATATTTCATATTTTATATTCTATATGTAACAATTTCAAGTAGATTAATAAAAATAAAGCTCAACCTGCTTTTGAAGCATATTAAATTGTATCTATTGAATATAATTTTCAAAGATTTTTATGGAAAATTGAGCTACTTATTGTTTGTGCCATAGAAATAACATTTTGGACTATTCATTCTATGGTCTTCTTTGGGGTATAATATCCAAATATGATGATGGTAAACAGAATTTTCCAATGATGGTACTAAACAGAATTTTCCAATGGTAGCTATGTTATAATGTAGGATTCAGGTAATGTTGATCTCTTCTTTCCTTTTCTACTTTTGAGTAGTGGAAGCAACACCAGGTTGAACTCCTCACTTGTCTGACTTACACATTCAGTCAACATTTTCATATGGGCTGCCATTTTGATTTTTTTCAGTTTCCTACAGTGCTCCCCATTTCTTACACATACTTCTTCCCAGAGAGGGAATTGTTTGCCTTTTTCTCTCCATATATGGTCATCCATTTCACATCTTTTTTATTTATAACACAAACAATGAAGAGTTTAATTATTTTTTTAAAATCTTTGAATGCTAATGACACTTCTCAAAACTACAGACACTAAATACAGTTTTGTTCTTTACTTTTCATTGTCTATTTTATATTATAAGTACATATATAAGTATGAATTAAGACTTGGTCTAGAAAACTGTAGAATCCAGGAATCTTGGTTACCCCCAGTCCCAAGCTCGCTAAATAAATGGTTTGGTACTGTATTAAGTCCGCTCGGTTGGTGTAATGGTTAGTGTGTCTGGCTCACATATGGAAGATCCTGGGTTCGATTCCTGGTACGAGAGAAGAGTGTGGTAAACTCTTCCTTGGGACAAATTTCATAGTGCATTCAGTTGCTAATTGAGCTGCGTGATTAGGGTAGAGGTATCCATTTGATGGATCCTGCCATAGGGATGGTCATAAAAACTTGTAGGAATAAAGCCCTTGTCTCAACCAAACTTGAAACCTGCAAGGATCACTAAGCTGATGCACACAACAGAAACCAGAACTTCGTTACCAGCTTCCATATTCCATCGGGAGTCATCTCTTATGAAAGCGGACACTATGCCTACCTAATAGCTGATTTTTATTTGCATGAACTGAAAAATTTGAATATGCATTCTTCAATGAATATACAAATGTACTAATCATTACATGACGATAAAACAATAGAAAATAAAACGTGGAAATTGGACGATGCAAAAGTTCATTTAATTACGCACAAATGGAGAAAGTTTTCAAGATTTTTGGTCCTTGAAAAAATTTCTATGAAGCTTTTGAAATTAGAGAGAATAATAGATATTTTACTGTACAGTGTGGATGGCAAAACAGTTTGCAGTACAGAAAATGGAATTGACAAACCAAGCTCAAACTCTAACTGAGAGATTTTGTGCTCACTTCACACTTATAATCTTGGGAGAGGCATAAATCCATCACCTCTCCTCTTGGCTATTGGTAAATAGCAGAGCAGACTGGGCTTTTCAGCTTTGGTTGTCAACCAGTTTAGGAAACGGACAACTCCAAAATAGGGAAAGTCCTACCCTTGTCCAGTATTGTGTGATGTTGGCAACAGACAGAGTAGAGAATATCCTCCCAAAATATATGGTTAACAGAGCTCTGGTGAAGATTCAACAGGCCCAGCAAGCCGGAAGTGAATTTCACAAAACAAGTGAGCATTAACTAGGGGATCAATTCAGCAAAAACTTAAATTGTAAATTGAACTCCCCACTAAAAATCTATTTAAGGGGGAATTCTGAAAAAACAAAAAAAAATGCTTTTATTTTTCAATATAAGGAGTGAATGTTCAAATTTTCAGCCTTCTAGCTCTATTGATGTCAGTCAGCCAGTCGGACTATCTTGAAAAATGAAGAAACCTGTGTTGACAGTTTAAGTGACAGTATTGGTTGATGGTTTTTTATTATTATGACGATGTTAACTCCTCAACAATGGAGTGAAGAATTAAAATTCCATTTTTATTCAATCATAAGGAGCCAGAAAGCACAACTGAACAGCAAACTAAATTGGCTGGAAAAATCATAAAATGTATTTTTCAACCAATTAGAATTGCTCAAAAATCTATAACAGTCTCTAAATGAGAACAAATTATGTAGGGTATCCCAAAAGTAAAGCCTGATTTGACCTAAAATTACATCCACGTTGTGTGAGAATGGCTTCATGATAATTTTGAATTGTTGCTGGCTCTGAAATGCCAGCAAAATCATCTGACTTAATTATCCCAGATTTTTTTTTTTTTCTTTTATAAGAAGTCCTAAAGAAACGTGGTTTATGGTAGAAAGCCACCCACCCTACAATAACTGAAAATAAGAATAGAAGAAAAAGTTGCCGCCATCAATGTTGAGCTTTGTCAGAATATGTGCAGATCAGTAGCTTCCTCCTCCTCCTCCTCCTCCTCCTCCTCCTCCTCCTCCTCCTCCCCCCCCCCCTCCACCACCACCACCACCACCACCACCACCTTCTCCTTCTCCTTCTCCTTCTCCTTCTCCTTCTCCTTCTCCTTCTCCTTCTCCTTCTCCTCCTCCTCCTCCTTCTTCTTCTTCTTCTTCTTCTTCTTCTTCTTCTTCTTCTTCTTCTTCTTCTTCTTCTTCTTCTTCTTCTTCTTCTTCTTCTTCTTCTTCTTCTTCTTCTTTCCTCATTTAGATCATTTGTGCCTTCAGAGTGTTTTTGCATTTGCTGATAACATTATCATGTCAAAAACTACTAAAAAGAATATAGTACTTTGCAAAAATCAAACACTGGCATTGTTTTTGTTGTTTCGTACGTCATCATTTGAATATTTAAAAGAACAATCTAATTCGTTCATTACATTGATGGCAACTTCAGCATCTTCCCTAATGCGTTTTAGAGTGAGAATCCATTCCAACACACTCTCTATTTTAAGCTTTTCTTGTTCCACATTTGTACTCTTTATAGTCGTCTCTGAAAAAATTTTTCTTGTCAACATGTTCATTCTTAGATCAGTCATGACATGATTTAATTTGATGTATTTCTGGAAAGACAATTATATTCTAAATCTCTGAAAGAGGGGTTAAGCTAACAAGAAAATGAATATCCGTACCATGCATAAATGACTTACCATAGCCTTATATGTACCAGGACTAATTATCTGGAAAATTATTTTCAAGATACTTATTTTATCTAAAATTATCTAAAAAAAATGTCAGCTCAAGATGTCGGTATTATTAGACCAAAATGACCATAGAGACACCAAAAAGCTCTTTTTTGAAAAAACAAAAGAAGTATTTTCATATGGTGCCTAAGGGTGCCCTCATGTAGATTTTCAAGGTTTCAGCCCCAGAAATGTGACCAGGAGTGCCCATAGACACACACACACACACACACACGGAGGAGGGAAGAATCTGTTGCCCATTTGGCTGGCTGATCGGGCTGACCATTTGTGGGGCTACAGTGATTCGATAAATGCATCGAATTGGACGGCAGTCACGTTGAACCTTACATTCAATGCATTGCATATGTCTACATTCATTAGATCTATACTTTTGAGCTTTATTTCTGGGACACCCCTATATATGAATTAAATGATGAAGAAAGCAAATTACCTGGGCTTGCCAATCAGCCACACTGAGAAAGTTCTTAGGGAAGAAAGGATTCCTTTGAAGTGCATTCACTGGTCCTGCATGGCCCGAGTAGACTGTGACGATTTTGTCAGCATCAGTTTTAGCTTTTCGGTTACAGGCAATAATAGTTCCATGTTCTGTACCAACCATGAATTTTGTTGGCTTAAAACAAAAAAAATTCACAGCTAGTATTTATTATTTGTATTTCAAAAACAGAGATAAATGTTTTTTCATATATTGGTCAATGACTACTGTCATATTAGGAGAACTTTTCATCATTTTTTACATAGCGTTTTAAGAATTTTCAACACAAATAAACATCATGTTCTCCATAACAAAATTACTTTTTTAAATTATCATTATTGATTTTTGCTACTATTTACCTTCATCTTAATTGTTACTACTTTTTATTGCAACTAACTCAGGCTGGGTTCCCTTCAGCAGTGAGTAGATAAATCATCAGCTCAGATCGGAATAAAGAATAAGATCCAGTTGAGAATCAAAATCATGACACTCTATGTTAGAGGATGGCTCACTCTCTATCCTGAACGAATGAAACTCAGTGGAAAATGGCAGTCTGAATCGATTCTCACCCAGAGTTAATTATTTATTCCAATCTGCGTTGTTAATTTATTCATTCATTGCTGAAGGGAACCTAGCCTGAGTTTAGTTGTTATAAAAATCAGCAGTAATTAAGATGAAAGTAAATAGTGGCAAAAATCAATAATAATAATTTATAATACTTAATCTGATATAATGAATAAAATAAGATTGGATTGCTTTTTAAAATTTCTGTAATAATTCCTACTTTTTTCATTGTATGCAGGAATCAATGGCAAATGACTTGATTTAGAAATACATTGCAGTCAATTTACTTCAGAAATTAATTATTTACTGTAAAAATGTACAGAATATTGAACTTGACAATAAGTGACTAGTTGACAATAGAATTGAGGTCTATTTGGAAATGGTCCCTCAATGGACAAAAGCCCACAAAAGCATTGTTCATTGTTTAACCAATCTGTTCAAGCCTTAGATCAGATATGCATTAAGCTGGTCCTTAGTCCAATGGTCAAGCCTTTGGGGTTGGGTTTTTTTTCACCAATCGAGTGATAGCACATGTCTGTTGATTGAAAATTTTCTCACTAAATGTTGGAGGGGGCCCCACAGGAAATCAAGCCAACCCCCGGACCCCCCAATCTCTAACTAAACTACAATCAATGATATTCATATATTTCTAATATGCACCCATTGTTTTACAAGTATATTGTTTTTAGGCTAGAAAATATGGTACTGAAGACGGTTTGCTATAGAAATATACTAAAAAAAATAATTATACAATTTTTATTTCAGACAAATATTACAAATAGTTTATTGATAAACATTCAAATTTTTTCACATTTACAATTTTTGATAATATTCTCTATTTGAAATAATAAAACAAACCAAAATCTATGCTTCCTTATATAATATTATTCTGCTTACTCCTCCCTGTGTTTGAATGGTACACTTTCAGTCATAATATAAGGGAAAGGTTTGGGAGATTGATGTGAGGGTAAGAAAAGAGAGAGAGCAGGAAAGATAGTTAGGTAGTTTATTGAGGGGGTACAAAACATTTTGCATAATAATCACTCCATATCAAATCCTCTGATGCTCCCCAATTCATCCTCTCAGATTTCATTGAAAAAAATCAGTTGGTCATAAACCGAACTTATGGAGAAGTCCAAAAGTGGTAGGTCTTTTTCTAGCATACTATTTGAGTGAAAAGCTTGAAGTGAGCATCATCTTTATACATTTGGGATTTCTGGCCACTTTCAGAACCAAATAAGAAAAAAATTGAATAAAATACACTTGGCCGGATGAATTTTTGAATTCTGCAGAAATAATTTAACCCGGGTCACAAAGTTTCAGAGCTTTATATGCCATATCAAAGGAGCTATAGAATTTTGAGTTTGAACAGAAAGGCTTGTTCAGCAAAATCCATTGAATAAAATTTGAATATTTCTAATTTTAGAGCTATCAGAGATACAAACTTAATATTTCAGATTTCCCCATAAGTTTTATATAGGAGCACATGAGATTTTCTTCCACCGGAATCTGAGAGGGTGACCCAGAGAAAGTTCCTAAAATTGGCTGATTTGATATGGAATGATTCGTGTGTGATTAATTCAGGTTTATATAGCATTCAGATAAAAGCATGAATGGGAAATGAAGATTGGAATAAGAAAATACAGGCAAAAGGAAGAAGAAAAGCAGAGGCATTAGAATAATGGATAATCCAAGTCATAAAAACTCATAGAATTTCCATGTGTTGAGCTTAAATTAAATCTAAAATGTCTATCTGCATTTCTGAAACAAGGAACCCCAAACTTCAAAAGAATCGAATACTTACAATAGTTGGTTCGTATTCCAAACATATAGCACCTTGTGCTTTTGTAGGATCCTGTTTCTTGGTGGGATCTAACCACAATTTCTCTGTGGGTTCCGACAGCTTTCTGTTGTCCCACCAAAGTACTTTGCCATCGGTAGATGAAGAGAAAAACTCATTCCCCGTTTTTGATTGGATCCAAATCGCTTTGTGTACAGGATCTTTATGGCTCTGTGCCACGGGTGACATCTCACAGGGGCTAGTCCCTTTCCTTGTGTCCCAGTAACCTTTGAAAGAAATAACCTCTGAATATTTTTCGTAGCAAGTGAAAAAAAAAGTGGATGGTAAAGTTATACATTTTTCACCTCGGTCAAAGAAGTTGGAAGAGATATATGTATTCACTTGTATCCTTCCCTCTGTCCATCAACACAATATCCCTGAAAATTCTCAATGAATTTCAATTAAATTTTACAGAAGGATGAGAAATTGGCTCCTGGAAGAGTGATTGAATTTAGGTGTAAATCCAGGAATTTTTGCCTCCCATGTATCATAACAATACATCCAATCAACATAATATCTCCAAAAGTTCTCAAGAAATTTCAAATTTGCTGTTCTTTATAAAGGAGGCCTTCAGCCAGAGCAAGCTCAACCATCAAAAATCAGACGATCCTAATAATCCTAAAAAGAAGTGAATACAACCAATGCATTCTCCTGATAGTCACTTATGGAGCTGAAACATGGAATCTAATCAAGACTGAGTAGCATGCAACACGCGCATGAGAGAATCATGCTCAACCTTACATGGAGAGATCACGAGACAGCACAGTATATAAGGAAGAAAACGGGAGTCTGAGACATCAGAGAAACAATTAAAAAAACTCAAACGGCAATGGGCAGGCCATGTTGCAAGAATGACACACAACCGATGGACATCACGACTCACCACATGGATCTCCAGAGATCACGTGTGAAACCGAGGCCGACAGAATACAAGATGGAGAGATGAACTAGACAGATTCAGGAAATACTGGCTCCACAACTCCCATGATAGAGAATTGTGGCAAATCATAGGGAAGGTCCATGTCCAACGATGAACATTAAAAGACTACAGATGATGATGATGATGATGAAGAAGAGGAAGAGGAACAACAACAACAACAACAACAACAACAACAACAACAACAACAAAGAACAAAGAACAAAGAACAAAATTCAGTAATGACTGTTAACGTTTATCATTTAGTGGTTAGCATCACACACTGGAGCCATGGTGAACCCTGTTCAAGTCCGGGTCACAGCAAGTCACTGTTCATTTCTTTTTCTTTTCTTGCTATTATTTATCATCCTTTTAATTCACTATCTAATAGGAAGTGTCAACTAAAATTGTCAATGTAGGTTTCTTCAGACTTTAAGCTGGTCTAGCTGGCTGGCTCATTATGTATGTAGGTATAATACATATAGGCCGCACTGATGGAGCTAGGGTGCAGAAAATTCAATCAGCTACTCCTTCTCATGTCTAGAAAAAACATTTTTATTTTTTTGAAAATTCCCCCACTAAATGGCTTTCTAGTGGGGGTTCAATTTGCAATTTAATTTTATGCTAAATTGATCCTTTATTCTGTGTCTGCCAAATTCACACATTTTTTTTGAAATATCAAATCATCACTGTTCAACAAAAAGTGAGAGAAGTAACTTATTCATTGATCACTCCTTTTTTTTTCAATTTTTTAATTGATCACCCCCCAACTGCCAAACGATGTTGGTCACATGATTGTTTTTATTGAATGACTAACCAAACCTGTTTTATTACTGCATTTCACCATTATTTGCTCCATTCTTGTATATCCTCTTTCTCTCTTTTTTTCCTCATCTATTTATCTATCTTCTTTTTGTACCTATGCCAACAATGTTGGAAGAGGTATATGTATTCTTTTCTATCAGTTGGGTTTCAAAAAGTTTTCAATGAATTCCGAGGACATTTTGTTGAGGGGCAAGGGAAAATTAATTGAATGTTGGGGTTGGTCAAGGTATTTTTAAAAGTGACCTCTCCTCCTCCATAGCTATATACAAACTGATTTTCATTCATTTGTGACTTGTGACAATGGTGTCAGCATAGGTAAGCACTCACTGGACACTTCTAGTTCACCAAAGCATGCATACTTAAAAATATACATTTTATTGCATTAGCTGTGAAGTACTAATGACATTGTACTTACCAATCTGTCCACTATAACAGCCTCCTAAAAGAATATGTGAATCTTTGGGATTGTATTCCACACATACCAAGGAAGAAGAAGGATTCAGAGCCATTTCTGGTTTGTTTGTGTTTTCTGGAACAGACAGACAAGTAGTGGATTAGCAATCATCAAAAAGCAGAAGAGGGTCTCCCAAAAGTCACAATATATACGAATTTGTTTTTTTTAAAAACCAACTGACAAAAACTTTTGAAAATCGGTGCACAAAAACTACAATGTTTGAGAATTATATTATTCAAATTTTGCTTGTTCAAATTAAAGATTTCTTCAGGTGAGCCAACTTTTTCATAGTACTTCAACTGAGTCAGCAATTGACACAAGCATTTCTAATATGAGCAAGCATTTGGAATAGGATGTTAGCACAGCTATCTCTGATTCTTTCTTTGCATCTCAACCAGGAGAACATTAAGTTAGTGCGGTCAACCTATTGAGTCTTACTAGGTTAACATCACTAACCTAATATAGTCCTGATTAAGATACAAAAAAAGAATCAGAGGTTATTGTGCAAACATCCCACTCAAAATATTGCTGATGTTGGTAATGCCTGGGTTAATTGCTGGCTTGGCTGAAGTGCTACAAAGAAGTTGGCACATACAAGTGAAATAATTCTCATTTGGAAAATGTAAATACCATAATTCTTAAACATTCTCGCTTTTGTGTACTGATATTCAAAGATTTTTGTCTGTTTGTTTTGTGAATAATGTCTTGATTTCATAAAAGTCTCTTAATTTTGTCGCATAAACTCAACTCTTGATGTAGCCCCTCAAAAAGAAATCACTTTGCCAGGCTGCAATTTTATATCTCACTTCTAACGTTAGTGCCATCACCATAATGATAGGGATAGACGTAGAGCTTAAGTGTTATAGATTTCTCAGACATTGAGATATCGATTGATATCAATTCTACAGAAATTGGACAGAAGTCTGAGAAGTAAAATGATAAAGGAAATGTCTAGTTACTTTTGAGACATCTTGCATTTATAAGTTCATTAACTTTTCATGAGACATTCTCAATCGCGTGAAATGCACTGGGAATCAAGTCTTTTTCTCTCTATCAAATCCCAATTGATCAACTGGTGTAAATCAATGAATAAAATATAACGGAACAAAAATCAATAAATCAAGTGGACATGCAATTGAACAGTTACGTACTCAAGCATGAACCAATAATTTTTCTTTTCAGTAAAATGTAACATATACACATCTTCAGTCTTTTTTTTATTGAACAGAAAGTGAGGGTCCAGTTTTGCATTAGAGTTACTTTGTAAATACAACCCCCTCTAAAACCCTCAAAAAAAAGTTTTTCCATAAAATCAAGAAAAGTACTGCAAGATTATTAAAAATATACATCCTGTTTGAATTTGGTGAGAATCGGTCAAAAATGCACCCTGGGGTCAGTCCACACACAGACATACATACAGAATTTTTCCCTCCACTATAAGGACAAACAAGAAGAGAAAATGAGCAAAACAGAAAGGGATTCAAACTCAAGTTTTTCTTACCAATCTTCAATAACAATAAACTGAAATAACATAAATTAAATATTTCATTTTTTTTTAATTATAACGTAAAAAAAAAAAAATTTTCACTCCACATAGAAAGTAAAACAAATCAGTCAAAGGAGAATTAACTTCTGTTCTTCTTTTACATGCTAATTTTAATTTTGAAATTATAGCAGAAAGTCAGGGCAAAATTTCACATTAGTGTTGCATTGTAAAAAGAACTCCCACATAAAACCTGGGATTTGTGAAAAACATGTGTCCTCTCTTCATTTGGTGAGATTTTTATGCCCAAGGGGTTCATATACATACAGAGTTTTTGTAATTATTAATACAAGAAAAAAAACTAAGTGACTAACTTGGACTGCGACTTGATTGATTTGTTTTCTGAGAAACTGAATTTTTCATTTTCCTAATGAAAACTGACAGAAAATTTTTGAAGACATTTAAAAGATTGCAAAAGAGTTGCAGGTGGCTGAGTGGTTAACGAGCACAGATAATGAGATCGAACTCCAGCTCAGACAGTTTGTTTTCCCTTTGCACTAATGCCCTTGGGAAAGGCATATATCCAACTTTTCCCTCAATGCCATTCTTTCCAATCTGTTGCACTTACTTGGGGAGGGCCCAAGTTCAACAACAGATCTCTAAGAAAGGCTGATGAAATGAAAAAATCTAGTAATACTTGCAAGCCATTGAGAGTGAGCTCAATCTGTACTGAATCAAATGATAAACTTACCAATGTTCCAAATGTATGACTGCATAGAGGCACTATGATTGGAACTCTCAAATTCAAGATTGCAGTAGGCCACAGCTAATCGGCTTGGCCCATCAGGGTACCAAGAAATGTGAGCTGCTGTACGCTTTACTTCATTTGGGTCTCTGCAAGATGAATAAATGAACATAGTGTAGTGCCCACCTTTCCAGCAAAAAATTGTACATGTATGGAGTTATCTGCCCTTGGCAGGGATCTACTTGCTGTTCCTTGTACAGTTGAAAATCTCTGTAGAAATGGTAAATTCTTTCTCGCTTCCTCTTTGATGTCACACAGAACTACCAATAAGATAACTGATCTTTATCTTTACGGTATTTAAACTTTGTAGTGCCCACTTTTCCAGCAAAAAATTACAATAGTCTCCATCAGTAGTTTTATTTATTATAACTAACTGAAAACCCCACTTTACAGACAGAATTTCCAGCTAGATGTTTACTTTATACAGTTAAACAAAAAGATAAAGATTTAGTTTAGCTGACACTAATCACAAATCTTAGGTACAATTTGAACTACCAGCCGAAAAAAAAGCTTGTTCTTTCCTAATATAAAATTTTATTTCTTATCCCCTTGTCATTTCTACATGTTGCAAAATCTGGACAATCATGGTTTGCACATTGCAGCCTCATAGGTGCGCACACTGTCATTTTTCCAGGGAAAGGTGAAGCAAAAAGATATAGGATATATCTGGATGTTAGTTGTCAGGTGAGGGACTAGGGAAAGCTTAGGCTGTGACTCATCTTTACCTGTCAGTGATCATAGTGACTCCTTCATTCCTGGCCTCTAAAAGATTCGAACCTTCAACCCCCACCTTACCCTTGGCCTGATCCACGGAAAAGAAATAATGCCTCCCCCTTCTGTCCTATGTGCAACTTAAACCAAAATACTCGGATGATCCACACTATACCCCTATAGTGGTGGTGGTGGCATAATACAAGCAATAATCTAATATTGTAGTACAAGAAGATAGAAAATATTATGTCATAATAAAATTTCTCTCCGATTTACAAGGTAAATTCTTGAATTTAATTCAAAGCTAAGTTATTACCGAAAAAGATTGATGGTCTTGGCTGAAGGTGTATCATCTGTGTCTTGAATTTCCACATGATCAAAATATTCCTCGTAGATGTCAATAGCATTATTCTGTTTGATGCAATGCTCCATTACCTAAAGAAAAAGATGTTTCTCCATGATGAATAATGCAAATCATGAAACTATTATTAAGCTACTAAAACTATAAGAACAATAATGACACACACATACAAGCAGAGATGCATACATACATACATGTGTGTGCATGTGTACATTTGGCCAACTTTTCATTGTTCTGAGGTTGGGAATACATGGGGTCTGTCAGGAAAGCATCCAGCCATTCAGAATACCTCAAGAACCAGTTACAGGACATTGATGTGACTCGGTAACCAATCAGAAAGATCTTACAGTGCATGTGTGAACAGATACTCTTCTGTGGATTTACTCAGTCAGCAGTGAGAGGACAATGAGTCACCTTATGTAATTTTTGCATTCGTAATGACTGAGCTCTGTCAGCCCCACTACAGTCAAGATTTGGCTCCCTGTGACTTTTGGCTTTTCCTAAGGAGATTTCAGAATGCGGACGAGATTAAAGGGAAAGCAACAAGACAGCCATTAGCAATCCCAAAAAGGGCTTCGCAGTCTGTTTTGACAAGTGAAAGAGAGCTCTCAAGCACAAAACTTCACAGAATTAGACACGTTCAATCATTTTCAGTATCTTAACAGCACATTTTTTTTTGCATATGAGGCAACTTTTTACTTCTCTTAAAATAAAAAAAAGCATAATATGCCAAAAATGTAGCTTATTTTCTTGTATCCTCAATGTTAGAATCAGTTAAGAGAAATACACCAATTTTGAGATTTTTTCTTCATAATTGCACACTGATATAACACCTGTCACTTCACAATCAAAAGTGATCTTTCTGAATGAAGTTTGATAAAACTAAACACGACTAATGCCATCCAATGATAAAAACAGAACATATTTTAGGCTACTCAATACCATGACAAAATAACATACTGTACAAAATGGGCCTGGATTCGTCCTGTGGCCACACATGCTCAGTCTCAGAGGATCGCTTACCCCACAGCAGTACCTCCCCATTGCATTAAAAGGGTAGGGTTAGGCTTGCCCAGACGCCTTGATAATACCAGTTGCCAAATTTGAAAAATTATAAATTTAGAAAGTACTTGTATACTTTTTAAAATAACAAAAAACTTGCTCTGGTCCTTAATTTTGTGTGAACAAATCTGTGCAAGGACAATTAGCCAGGTCCTGTGTCATAAACACATCAATTCTCTATTTGCTATGGACACAGCTGTCTCAACAGCTTTTGATGAAGTTCCATCACCTGTCTTTCAGGTATCCACTTACGAACAACTGAAAACTGACCCACCAGAAATCAGATGACCAACCAGCAATGCTTTTGAGACCTCTACCCAAAGTGTACCAAATCTCAAGTACCGACACAAATCTCTAATCACTAGATGATTCTACAAGCCACAAAAAGATGTATATAAAATTATATATACTCACAACATAGCATATACGTTAATTTACCCTTGTGGGGAGGGATATAAATCTAATGTTGTACAGACTGGATTATAAGCAGAACTTGATCATCTGCATTGGACAAAAATTAATTTGCAGAAGGCCTGAGAATAAACTGGCTTATATAAGGTGGGAAAAAAACACCTAAGATGTGGATAGTAAAAAAAGACTGAATGTTTTAAAGAGATTTTTGATTTCTTAGATGATTTACTCACCGTTCCCAAATTGGTGATCGCACCAACATATCCTTCATCTTTTTCCACTTTCTTTCTGTATCTCATAACTTGATCCACTTCTTGTGGATTGATGTCCTTTGGCCAGCCCCCCTCTTTGTGGTTGATGCCTCGATATACATATTCATAACTCTCAGTGTTTGTCTTGAAAGAAAAAAAAAAAGGTAATCATTTACATACAAAACCAGCCATATATATGTCACATATCTCTCAAGTAGAGAGATGATAAATCATCAATAAATTATTTTGAAATCACAATCAAGTGTTTATTTCTTCAAAGCAAAATGAAGCAAGAACTTGTAAAACAATGTTCTTATCAAATCACTGTAGCCCCTCAAATGTCCCGCCCAACAAACCAGCCAAGTGGGCTACAGATTCTTCTCTCTTTGCTCATCTGTTTGTTTGTCTGAATATGATTCCAGGCACTCCTGATCACACCTTTGGGGATATACCCATGAAAATTTGTATAGGTCCACCACTAGACACCATCTTGAAAAAAAATTGTTTTTTCAGTACTTTTTTGAGTCTCTATGGTCATTTTAGATCAACAATGCCCAAGTCTTGTGCTGGTATTTCTTTAGATAATTTTGGATAAAAGATCTATTTCTTTAGATAACTTTAGATAAAAGATCTATTTTCTTTAGATAATTTTAGATAGAAGATCTATTTCTTTAGATAATTTTAGATAAAAGATCTATTTATTTAGATGATTTTGGATAATGTTTTAGATAATAAGTTCTGGTTTGTACACAGGCTATGGTGATTCATTTATGCGAGGTACGGATATTGACAATATTTTGTCTTGAAAATGAAAATTAAAGACATCTTTTATGTAGCTATCGAGTGTAAATGACAGAAATTTCCTTCACTGCAGTTCTGTGGCTAACTCAATAAAATTTCCATTTTATTATGATTGATAGCAACTCATTTCTATCTATGAGTCGTTTTTTTTTATCTTGCAATGGATAATTTGTAATGTGTTATCTTGCAATGAACAAGCGCTTTTATTTTGCAATGAATAACAATTAGTCACTACCACCCTCAACACACTGGTTTAAACATTGTTGCTGGGTTTAGGTTATTCATGCGTTCTCACATTTATGTGTATCAATGTATCTATTTATCCAATCTTCACCCAATTCTAACTGTTCATAGTAGAAACTTGAAATTACGCTTACATACTCCTGTAGTTGAGAAAGCAGTTTGTTGTTTTTTTGACAATATCCCTCCTAAATAGGCTTCTTGTGGGGGCTTTGATTTGAAATGTAAGTGTATCCTAAATTGATCCCTAAGTTTGTGTATGGCTGCATTCAAGCTTTCTTTGGAAAATTTTAACTTTTTTTTAGTGATCACTGCCCAATAAAATTTGAGAGAAGTAACTTATTTATTGATCATCCCTTTTTCCAACATTGTAATCGATCACAATCAACATATTAGTCATGTGATAGTTTATATTAAGTAACCGACCACAACCATTTTTTTTTAATCATTGATTTACGTCTCAAACCATAATGGTAGCATTTTCATCTAGGTAATTTAATTTTACCACCACCACTGCTTAATTTACAAGGTATAAAAAGCATGTATGGGTGGCCGGATGATTCATAATTTCCTTTTGAATGCTAGTTACTCTTGTCATCTGCCTCAGTTAATGTGTTGATTTTGCTGAGGTAATGTAAACTGTTGCTGCTAAGTGTTGACAAATAAATTGTACTGATCTCATGACAGAAGAATTCAAAAAATAGAACAACTCTTAGATGGCCCTGCATCGTGCTACAACATGATGGTCAATTTCAACATTATACAGGAAATTGATCAAGGATGAATTGAGCTGATTCGTGGTTTAATTGAATTAAAGTTCAGTTACATCAAAAAATGGAATAAGGATCAAAACCAAAATCAATTTCAAATCATATTGAATCTTTAGAACATCAGGCAAAATGGTAGCAAGATATAAGTAGCAAGATGGTATTATTTGTTCTAATTCAAGATCTTGAACATTCATGGTTGTTTCAGGTTAAGATTTGAAATTGAATGATAAAAACTCCATTTGCATTGATACTCTCTATAATTTTGAGAAAAGTTATCATCAATCTAAGACTTATTCCAACTATTGAACTCATTCTTTTTGTTGCTTTTGTTTTTTGCTACAGTTTCCCAAGGAAGACAATTTCCCCTCCAAACAAGTGAGAAATGATAACACTGCTTTTTATCAATACATACAAAATTTTATATAAATTTCCATAAACCTTAAATCATTTCAAACTTGGGAAAATTGTCTTTGGGGGCAAATGTCATTGGGGATATTGTCTTGGTGGTAATTGTCCTGAGGGTTATTGTCCTAGGGGATACTGATCTTTGGGGGCAAATTTTAGACAGTAAAAATTCCATTTCTGAGGTTTATTCCTCGTTCAACAGCTAACAAACTAAAATTGAAAAGATAATAACTGACCACATGTTCTGACATTTCTGGTACACACTGGATTCCTCGATGGACTGGATCCCGTTCCACAAACTCCCTAGCCAACATAGGGTCTGGCGGAATGTCCACATGTAGTTCAGCCAGACGATCAGTGAAGTTACATTGTCGGCCAAACTCACTTCTTTTCTTTGTGTAAACATAAACAATCTCCATGTTTGCAGCTAATGTTGGAAGGCAAAGCTTGAAAAGAAAAATCAAGATATCAAAGTATTTTACAATGATTCATACAGCAAATAGATTACATATCAAATCTACTTTTTTTCTTTGCTTGAGCAATTTTATTATAATCCACCTACACCCTAAACCTGTGATCATCTACTACTTTTTGTAATGGCCCACTTTTATTTTTTTTTAGTTTTGCCTATGCCCCACATGAATGTTATATCATATCTTACAAATGAATGTTATATCATATCTTACAAATAAAAGTTTTCTCTTGAAGCCTATAAATTTCAGACATTTACTCTGCAAGTAAAAAGTGATATAAAAATCTACATATAGTGTATATATTTATTTATTCATACACCATCAGTTGAATAGTTCTCTGGAAAACAAGCATCAGTTCAAAAATTGTGGTCTCTCATGTCTATAGTAAACAAATTACACAATGCAATGTTCATACAATCAAAAAGTAAGCAAATCATGAAACAAAAGACTAAAAGCCATCAAGTCCTCAATGGCCAACAAATACATAAAATTTGAAAAAATTTTTAGAAAAAGGTCCAAGGCCCACAGAGAACAACTCAATAGCCCACTTGTGGGATGCTGCCCACCTGTTGTCAACCCCTGCACTAGACACACTGCAGTGGAGAGTAACAACAGGTGCAAAAAAACTCTGCATCTCAGTTTTCCTGTACCATGAGACTCTGACTGAATGGACTGCCTTAAACAAGTAAGCAAGCAATAATTCATTTCCGGCTTGCTAAGCCAATCAAAACTTCACCAGAGCCCAGTTAACCAAATGTTTTTGGAATACATTATCTAATATTTTATGTTATGAATTAGAATTGTCAATGAGGTAAGGTGTCCGTATGAAATTCTAAAATACCAAAAATGTTTAAAAACAAATACCTATTTAAAAACAATTGACATGTTTGTCAGTGAAAAGGTCACTGGGATAATTCTGATAGTTTTCATAATTAAACATCTGTTTTGGATTATAAAAATGATTTGATAAGAAAAATTCTGTTTGTTAATCCTAATACTAAATTGCTTATGTAAGATAAAGGAGAATTTTTCAAAAACGGAGGGATGAAATAATATGACCACCATCACCACCTCCTTGTTATACCTTGAGTGCAAGTAGAATATTCCAAAAATAGAAGAAAAAAAAACCCAAAAAAATGTGTTATATGAAAGTGACGGTTGTGCCTATCATTATCCTAACAAAAAGACTGGAAGAATCGTTTGACTGAAAAAGAATTGAAACAGTATCAAAGTATCCCCCCCCTCACCGGCCAGGTACCAGATAGATAGAACAACAAAAAGGTATTCAATTTCTAATTGATTAAAATTTCTAAAATTAAAAGTAAAAATGGTTTGATTGTATTTACATCGATTAATAGGATAAGCGTGATGGGTCGTATTATATTCTGGGACAGGTGTGACTCAGTATAGCATTACGCGGAGAGTGTGTGTGATTTGTTGGTGATCTAGATCCGAAAATACACAAGAGGTGCATACCTTGTATCACCCAAGCAGTGGAAAGTTCTACCCCCCTACCCATAACATAACAATACTATCCAGACAACACTGTTGTCAAGTTGGCAAGAACACTAAGGAGAGTGCTTGAGTATTGAAAAGACTTGCTGTCACTTAATCCCCAGAGATAACAAACTGACATTATTTGGTTTATTATTGACATTGTGAAGCAATAGTACAATACCTTGCATATTATCTAATTGCCTTATAGAGCGGAAAAAAAAAATGTTGTAGATTTCAGATTTTATAATACATTGTCAAAAATCAACAGCAGAGGTTCCAAATACAGGGTTAATTAACCTTAAATGGGTAATTTGGTCCTTTTATATTCTATTTGTTTTTCACTCCACTCAGATAGTGTAATGGTTAGCACATCTGACTCACGCGCAGAAGGTCCCGGGTTTGATTCCCGGTATGAGCACAGGTAATATGCATTTTGGAAAAGGTTAATCCTGCGAAAAAGTTCATGAACCACAGAGTTAGAGCAATGATATTAACAGCAAAAACACTTTCACACCACAGAAAATTCCTTAGGCCTAGATTTCAAAAATTGACAGCACTGTGGAAGATATGGATATGATGTGCTATAGTAATAATGTCAATAACTCCAGTAATAATAATATAAGAGACCAACAGTAGGAAGGATTAAACAAGCATTTTTGTGTATTGACAAGAACTCTGTTATAGTATTATATAGAAGTCAGAAATGTCGATATCTTGAGTATCGTGTACAGGTCTGGTTACTGTACTACGAAAAGGATTTTTGAAAATCTGTTAGAAAAAGTTCAGAGACGTGCAGCTAAGTTTGTGCATGGATTACAGAAATATGAGTTAAGAAGACAGGTTAAAAACGTTTGGTCAAACAATATTAGAAAATGGTTGAATCAGGGGTGATTTAACAGAAATGTTTAAAATTATGCAACAGTTTAAATCAGTTGACTTTTATCTGATCATTATTAGAAGAACATGCAATGACTCCAGTAATAATGATATGAGACACCAAAAATAGGAAAAATTAAACAAACATTTTTGTATATTGGCGAGGATTCTTTTATAGTATTATACAGGAGTTATGAATGTCTACATCTTGAGTATTGTGCACAGGTCTGGTTACCGTACTTGGGAGAACAATTTTTTTAATCTGTTAGAAAAACTTCAGAGACGTTTGTACCTGGATCACAGAATATCAGTTCAAAGGATAGTTTAAAAGAATTAAGTTTAACAATATTAGAAAATGGTAGAGTCAGGGGTGATTTAATAGAGATGTTTAAAATTATGCAATAGTTTAAATCAGTTGACCCTAATCTGATCATTATTAGAAGAAGATACAATGGCCTAAAAAGCTATGGACATCCTGCTGAAGTAAGAAGTAAATTGAGTATCAGAAATTTATTTTTTAGCAATGGAGTTGTTGGTTTGTGGAATAATTCTCTCACTTGATATGGATATTTTTAAAAAATAATTATCATAGTTATTATAACAACATAAATGGTTAAATGTTTGAACTTGTTGTAAACTAGATTTATATAATGGAGTATACCTGTATGATTTTATGAATATTGATTTATTTCTCTCACCAGATGTGAATAATTTTAGAAAAAAAAATTGATATTTATTACAACACCACAAATATTCAAGGTTATTTAAGGTTAATAATGAATATAAAAAAAGATTGTGTACTTTAACGTTCAACTTGTATACTTTTTCACACTAAATGAATGTACTTATACAAGTTGTATACAGCCTTTTTGCACTAATGAATATATTGTATTATTGTACTGTATTTGTTATAAGACTTTCCGGAATTGACAGCACTGTAATTAAAGGATTAGAATTTGACATGCTCCAGTAATAATGATAGTAATACCAGTTATAATGGTATTAGATAATAGGTTTTCTTTAGTAAAAAAAAAACTCACCAATATTGCAGCCTTCTCCTTTTATCTTGGCTGCTGTTCTTTAACACTGATCTCTGGTTGTCATGGTCGTTGCTAAGGGAAGACGACGCCTATCTCGGTTACTAAGTAACGGTAACTTCCGATCTTGCGCACTGGGGTCTCTTTACCAACTACAGACGACTATGGCGTTGTCCATGGTGGATGCGATCTTAGCCCAAGCAAGGTAAGAAGAGAAATAATGCTGTTTATTTATTACTATTTTCGAAATTCGGTGTAGATTTTGGGAAATCAATCTCTCTTTTACTGATTGACTGGTTTTTTACTTGCTTGATGCGAGGTTATTGGTAAAAAAAATTCGATCTGTTTTTGTCACTGACTTAATGGATTTTGTTCCTTCCGTACATGATGATATCCTAGTATTGTTGTTTTGCAATAATAGTCTTGTGATCGATTTTATTATCTCTTATTTTCATTATCAAATGGCGTATTACAACCAATTGTATAAATTTCGAATATTTTTATAATCTTAATCTTAATCTTTAATTGTTTTTTATTACAAAACAACACGGGTCTTCACCCTGCTTCAATGAACAAAAAGCGCAGATCGCGGAAATAAATAATAATGACATCGATTATTCTTTATTTGATTTCCATGATCTGCGCTTTTAATAATGATGTTGAATTAAATAGTTTAAATTAAAACAATGGGTCTTGAGATCTGTTTTTAATTAGTGTAAATGGCTTTTTTTCTAATAAACCTACTTTTTTTTCTTCATTGTTATCTTAATTTTTATCGTTGTCGTCATTCAAGTCTCCTTTTTTTGTTTTGTTTTGAACCTTAACCTTAACCCTATCAATAATGTTTAGTTTTTGGTTGGTTTGATTTTGGGTAGTTTTATCGGATCAAAGTATCATTATTTCATCTCATCGTATGTGACCCGCATTTTTTCCGAACATTTTGAGCTAAGAAATAAAATCTAGACTGCGTGTTATATACAGAAACATAATTGTTATACATCATATTGTCATTCATTGTTTACATGGGATAATGTATTAATTAACATTGTTCAGTCGAAATTGAAGTTCAATCGGGATGTATAGATTATGGAAGCAGATTACATGAAATACGGTTAATTGAATTTCTAAGCCTATTTTGGGGATCTTCCTATTATTCATTTTTATCAAATTACTATGCGTTATCAGTTCTCTCTCTCTCTCTCTCTCTCTCTCTCTCTCTCTATATATATATATATATATATATATATATATATATATATATATATATATTGAGAGATAGTGGAGAGTGTGTCAACCTTTGTCTTGTCTGGAGAGGACAGTTTTACCAACTGAGCAACCACTAACCAGTTAATTGCCTTGCATAATCGATGTAAAAGAGAAAAAAAACGGCGCTCGAATTCTCAAAAAATCAACAATTTTATTCATCCAAAACAACAAAAATATAATTTATGTGTTCGTCTTTTTCCTGTCATGAATTCTTTATTCATTTGAGCCCCGTTTTCACACATGGTGTGCGAGGAGGATCTGATGTGGAACTTTACAATTGGGACCACCACGGTACCACCTTGTGTTGATAAACAAAAAAAAATGTTTTTATGAAATATAAGACAATTTTTGAAAATTAGAATTTTTTTTCCTTACTTATTTTATTTATTCCCCCACCATAATAGTTTTAAAAGATGAAACATGATAATGAATAAACGAATAATGATTCACACTCTGCGTAATGTTTCCTCCTGTAACCCAGAGTGCGGAAGCACTACTGATTATTTCATTGTGGGTGTATCAAGGGCGATATAGCCTGGAGTCCATCCCTCTTCGATATTTTTCTTAATTTTCCATCCATATTCATTCGAAAAATTAATCAAAATTCGCTCCTTAACAAACATGAGTCTTGGTGGGTTAGACTAATCGCTGAGAGAAACCCGTGGAAAAAATAATGAGAGTCTCATTCGGGGTCTCGGAAGATATCTTGGGTTGTGACATGTGACTATATTTTACGATAAATTTTATCAACACTGTGTTTACATTAGATTTTAGCAGTAATGCGCCTCTTAATTGGCCGATGAATAACCGGCTAATTATCAGTCGAATAAGTTCTCGAGAGACTTGGGAAGAGAGGAGTGTTTTGTTTTGTTTCCTATACCTTTAGTACGTTTTATGATAAGGCGGTCACATGACCAGAGACTTCTGCTTTTTATTGTCGACTTTCTTTACTGATGACCAGAACAATTGGAATTAACGAAATTGCAGCTAAGACTAAGAATAAAATTGTTTAATCTTAGTACTGGTAGTCTTTTTATGCAACCCAACCCATGATATCCCAGGATTTATTTTTCAAAAAACATCAAAGGAGGTGTCTGTGGCCAAATGGTTAACTGCACAGTGCCTAAGGATCGGCGAGCTGAGTTCAAATTCTGAGTTTGCACTCACTTCGCACTAATGCCCTTGAGAAAGTCATGTATCCATTTCTCCCCCTCACCAGTATATCATGGGCCCTTAGGGTAAGCCCCCTTCCCTATCTCCTTACTTTGGGAATAGAGCCTAATGTCCCTTCAACGTGCCTGGCAAGCCAGAAAAGGATTATAGTAGATTGCTTGTGTCATTAGTGTATTAGTCCCGGCGCTGTGATGGGGCTCCTGTGGAATTTTTTAGTTGGCTAATGAAACCAATTGTACTTGCTAGAGAGATCTCCAGAGCAGAGAGTGAAAATAAATTGGAGAGACATTCTAGATCAGTTCTAAAAAAGATTTTTGTGCCACTTTTCATAATGGCAGATTTTTGCAGTGGTGCCCTAATCAGAAAAAAAAAAAGATTTCATCAAATATAGACATATTGTACATCATTGGAGGAGAGGAAGTTTGAAAACAACAGCACTTCCATTCATTCTAGTGATACAGCTATTTATGGCAGGAAGCGGCGAGATTTAAGCATCGACTGCATTTGAATGACAAGGCAAGATTTTAGCTTTTATTTTTTGTAGAAACCATCAACCTAATCTGTCACCAGAAGTATCTCCAGTTATCAAGTTGGTCCAGCTGGCTGTGTATCCTACTTACAGGCTGCCCAAATATAGCTAGTGGGCAGAAAATTTCAACATTTACTCCTTGATATATCTGTAAAAAACGTTTTTTGCATTTTTAAATTTCCTCCAAATAGGTTTTTTTTTGGTGGGGGGGTTAGTTTACAATGTAAGTTTACGCTAGATTGATCCTTAGTCTGTGTCTGCTTGTTATTTCAAATACAGACATTTTTAGTGACCTATGCCATGCAGAAGGTGAGAGAAGTAACTTTTTGATTGATTACTCCTTTTTCCCAATTTTTTAATTGATCACCTCCACCAAACATGGCAAGCTGCCAAAAGACATTGGTCACATGACAGTTTGTATTGAAGTACTAAACAGATTTTTTTTTTTCTCTTGTCAACTGACTTAGCTTCGCTGATTTTTTTTTTTTTTTTTTTTCATCCCAAGTACTTCCTGACGGTAGATGGGAGGATGATTAGACATCACATATTTGCAATTTTTTCCTAAACTCTGTTTTAGCCATTTTCACCACTCCATCATTACATTTGGGATTAGAAATAGTGGAAAGCAATTGTCAATGGTCTGGGATAAAGGTACACAGTGCAACCATGTCAATAAAATCAATCTTTGTCAAAGTCAATGAATGTATTATTGTTTGAAAAATGATCTTGAAATAAAATGTTCTGTTAGCAATGAATATTTAGGCTTCAAAAGTTAAAAAGTAAAAGACATGAACCAAAAATAGTTTCAAATCAGTGAGCGCCAACCTGGGCAATACCGTCTAATGATGGGTGATTTAAGCTTTTGAGTGTGTTATAGACGCATTACTGGGTCATTACTAGGTATGTCTATATTCGTCAGAATAAAATGTTTTAGATTTGAATACACTATTCTGTTTTTTTTTGTTATTGCACACAGTGTGTTATTACAAAGATTACCAACCAAAACAGTGGCTTTTATTTTCATTATCGTCTTAATGTACCTAAATTTTACCCTGAGAAAAGACTCAAAAGTGGATGCTAGGCAGAAAGGTTGGCAAATCCTACTTTAAATAAATAAATCCTATTCTAAAAAATTAGTCTAACTGGTAAGAATAAATAGATATGTGAAAAAATTTGTACCAGTTTCTTCAGGACAATGTTTATCATCTAGTAAAGTGGTTTTACATGACTACTCGTATAGTACCCATCAAAAATGGAGGGAGCATTTTACATATGACTCAGCATATATGCCTAGGATCAGAGTACGTGTGTGCTTTGCTTAGGATCAAAGTGTTGCTCCTGGCATTTTACCTAAGATCAGAGATTGGATAAATTCACTCGCTGTACATTCTACTGCAGCTTTGCACCAATGGGTCGCTATAAACAGTGACAGCTTAGGACAAGTCATAGATTAAGCATTCCTTAGTCCTTTACCTGACTACCAACATCTGCCCCCCCCCCCCCGCTTTTATCCCTCTACACCCTGGAATATTTCCTTTTGCCCCTCCCTGAAAAAGTGGCAGCAGACACCCACGTTCATAGCCAGTCCCTGTAAAACAGTGCTTCTCGAACTATTTCACCATCTTCCACCCTCAACTCTTTATTACAAATTTTCATTCACTCGTGACTAAATTTCCTCATGTTTTTCTTCTCATTCTCATCTTCTCCTCCCTTGTGTATAACCCTATACATAATTAATTTTGTATCATGCGCAAAAAGCAATAGATTTAAGTGTTTATTTTATTGATAGAAAAACTAGTGACGAAAATTTAACAGAAAACGATCAGAATTTTTCTAGCTAACATTAAGTTAACAAATAAGTGTCTTGGAACTTGAAATAAGTTTTAAAAATGATGTTTCTCATTGTATGTTTGCTGAAAAAATTAGTTTTTTTAGTATAGCAAAATATGAATGTGAGTAAATTAAGTCACCCACACCTAGTTTCATTCACCCCCTACAGTTACTACTAGTTGAAGATTTTATTTTATACTTTGAACTATGTTCAGTTTGTTGTTCCTTTATATAGTGTCAAAATTTGAAGTCATGTAAAAAATTATGACATTGTTGGTGTTATATGCTCTATAATGAAAGTAAAAGTACCTCCGAATATTACTTATGGCTTAAAATTAGATCCTTTAGTTTGTATCCCATGATCTACTGTGGTCCTGTCCCCCTTACATCTCTCTATGTTCATAAAGAATAATCTTGTTACATTTGTTACAATAAATATGATATTTATTTTGCTAACATGGCCATGGATATTAAGATATTATGTGTCATTTTAAAACATTATGTATTATTTTACTAACGTGGAAGTGGGTATTAGTGAAAAACCTAACAAAGGACTAACTTTCACTTTCAAAAATTTTCCTAAAAATAGTTTTAGGTAAAATTTCGAAAAGTGAAAGTTAGTCTGTCTCTTTGGGTTTTTAGCATCCATTTTCATGTTATTGTTTATATCAGTGATTCCACACATGTGAAATACCACCTCATGCACTTTTACATAAAATGCTTGAATTAGTAAAAAAAATCATCGAAATTTAATTTTCAATGCATTTCTGACTGACTTTATCAGGTGCGGCTGATAAAATATATGCTCTATGTGGGGAAGATATTCTGAAAATGTTTGGCAAACACTGGTTTATATGATTATAAAATTCTACAGTCAACAACACAATTTGTATGTTGAAAAAGAAAGTTTTCTCACTTAATTTACAAATTCTTATTAATCGTCTTAAAAAATTCATGATGAATTTTTTTTCAGAAAGATACAAACATATATTTTAATCTGAGCTGAAACTACTGAAACATTAACAGCTAACAGGCCTTTCACTAAAACTAGATGGTATATACATAGAGACACAACATTTTTGTTTCATTTAATCAAGAATGCATGAAATCATTTTCTCCTCTTTAAAATTTAATCATTGTGTTTCTTTCTTTCCTTCGTGCCTCATTGAAAAAAAATCAATAAAGTTGAAATTTGTGTATGCATATGTTATGTTGAATCAGTGGAATTGTCTAATTGTCAAAGTTCAACTTTTCTTACAAAAAATAAATAAATACATAGTTTTTAATTTAATCAAAAGTCTATTTAATCACAACTAAGATATAAAACAACTATTCATTACGATCAAAAGTTCATGTTGATAAAGCAAATTTTGTCAATACGACATAAGACGTATACTACAGAACATGAGGCTTGTAAACCAAATTTTTTGAAAATTAGACTAACATTCGTGCTGACACTGAGAACCACAACACGTGAGAATGACTCGCCCCTGCTAGAATGGTTCAGCTGTTATTGTTGAGAATAATTGGAACAGTGTCTCTTGACTTTTTTCAAGGCTATCATCCAGTAGTTTAGAGCTGTTGGATTGGTGTTCCCTTACTTCTTGGGGAGTGGGAACGATACTATCAAAATTCTCTATTTGAAAAATTAGCCAGTATATTTCAATCCAAACTCAAATATCCATCCAAGCTGAAAATGTCTCTGAAACTGCTTAAATTTCAAATATTTCAAAGGAAGGTGGAACCCCCCCTTAAAGCAGGCAGCCCTACGTTCACTCTCTATTTTTTTTTTAGCACTGTGCCACTGCTCACACCCCTTTGAGATTTCAAAATCTTTCTTACACCCCTTGAAGAAAAAATGTAAATAACAAAATGGTAGAATTTATCAGATGACAAAGAGTCAAAAGTCTATATCATGATATTACTAATAAAACCATTTAATGCACTGATTGCTATAGCATAAGTTGGTATGCTGTCCTATTCTCACCTCCAACCCCCCACAAAAAAATTGCCCCACACACCACTTGTGGGTAAGAACCACTGAAGTGGAATATTAATTATTGTTACCCACAACAAAGGTTTAATCACTGCTATTGGATTTAGGTTATTCATGCGTTCTGTCATTTTTATCTATTTATTTGGACTCTACCCAGCCATAACCATTTGTAGTAAAAATTTTGCACAAACACACCCACCTCGCAATGAGTAAGGAAAATGTTTTGATTTGGGGGGGGGGGTTTAAAAATTATCCCAACTAAATATGTTTTCATTGGGGGTTCAATTTACAGTGAAAGTTTATGCTAATGTCTTGTTTTGTTTTTCTGTCATAACTTCATGATTCAAACCATTCTGGTAATACATTTTCATCAAAGTAACTTAATCTTACCACCATTACTATTTAATTTACGCTGTAAAAAGCAGCTTATGTAGGTGCATAATTTCACTTGGAATATTACTGTATCTTCATTTCCGTAAGGTTGGTTGAACCCCCCAAAAATTATTCCTGACTGGGGTTAAAATGTCCTTAGTTCAGTCTCGTGATTTTCAAATATCTATGTCAACCGTACTGGTGAATGACACTGTGACACATATGGAGATGACTTATCTATTCTGTCTTGAGTTACATCTCCACATGACAATGAGATTTATTTTTCTCATGGGTGTTGACTATTTTTGTACTACACTTGATATGTAATTTAATACCTGGTTTAAAACAGAACAATTAAAAATAAATCAGCAAATTACTTCCATTTAACAGGTGTGCAAAAGTTAACCCATTCCGATTATTTTGATATGTTTCAATCAATGTAATTATATGATTTTATTAGAATCTGAGACATATCAGTTTAAATCAAGTAACACTTTATTTTTATGATAACCTCAGGACATTTATTGCAACAATACATATAGAGAAACAACATATACAACATTCGGTGTCATGTTGTTGTTTTGGTATTACCATTTATATTCTGGAAGTGCAAATTTTATACCCACATCCACACATCAAAAATGACACATATATGAATTGAAATTACAGGATTCATGGAAGAAAAACAGAAGTAAACACATAAATTATCTTATTGCTTTGAATAATTGAAATTGTTAAATTTGACAAATTGTACATCTATGTGACGTCAGCAGGAGTCCAATATTTGTGATACCAAAATCTTTTCAAAGAACTCACAGATCTACAAATTTGGGGTCTTTGAAAATTGCTTTGATTATTTCAGCTGATTTCATTGTATTTTTGATCACTGATTTCAAAAAGAAAATTTCAAATGTATACGTGTGTTTTTTAATGTGGCATTTAGGTGAACCTTAATTTAATCATTGTATTTGCTGGCCTTTATGGTTTATAGGGGTATTTATGATCTTCTAGTCATCCAAGTTCCATAGCTGTCTATGTCAAGTTTCAGTGGAAGACCTCTCAATTCAAAATGACAACACATTGGATATTTGGCAATTTTTGCATCATTTCTTTTTTTCTATGTGTATTTTATATGGTGGCAAATATAATAATCTTATTCTAGTTTTTATGACTGGTTCAGTGCTGTATATTCAGGCACAATCTAAGGAAAGTTATCCCAATTGTTGAGTTTCACACCCTCACAGACTCAATATTAATTATATCATTATTGCTTTGAATAAATTGAATTGTTTTGTCTTGTTCTATGAATTTTCAAGAGATTACATGTCTACGTCATATAGGCTGAATTCCAATGTGGACATCTTTCCCTATATTGAACCAAAACTCTTATACGTTTACATAAAGCATTTGATTCCCAACCGCCAGATTACTTTTTAGAGAGAAAGTAAAAAGTACTTTCTGGGTTCCCTCATTTAGTCACAAATCTTTATCGTAAATATTATAATCAACTTCAAAATTGATTCTAACATTAAATCTATGGTGTGCACTACAGTCATCAAATCTCTATTTGTTTCTTAAATATCTCAGAAAGCTCCCCTGGGATTTCAGGGTATTTTTAGTTCATTATTCTATACACCATTAATTATCACTGACAAAAAATCAGCTTGTTGAAATTATTTTAATGTTTAGACCTTATTGTCCTGGATTAATTTTTATATCAATGGGGAAACATAACAATAAATATTTTATTCTTTGATATCACAAATGTTTGTAATTGCATCTACACCATCTACCTGCTCTGATATAGCACAATTCTGTTTTCTGGTCATTTATGACCAGAGAAGGCTTAATGACTGAGCCTGGTTTCTGGGAATCTGTCTCCCAGGCATCACCTCCCCATTGCACTTAAAGAGGGAGAGTAAGAAAGCTTAGCCTGACACCTGTGGCAACAGCTATAGGATTTGGTAATTTTTGCCACAACTTACTCACATTTGTGGGGCACAACCAATCTTGTGTCTAATTTGCCCTTGTGAGGAGGCAAATAGACACAATCTCTGATATAGCATGCACTTACTACATCTAAATGGAATGGGTGTATTATGAGACAAATCTGCACCCATAAGTTACACCCTTATATCGACTTGCACCCGATTGCAAGTAGTTAATCATATGATCCTTCTTCTCCATCGGGTAGGATTCTAAATTTTTGTTTGAAGTACAACAGGTTTTATACCTTTAAAATATCATCAGGTAATGCATTCTATTCTGATACCACTCCTGCAGGAAAAAAATTGGCTTTTGTGATTGACTTAGCACCAGGTGATTATAATTTGACAGAATGACTATATAACTGTCTCTGAGCTCTACTCATTCTTCCGAACTAGTTTTATTGTAGTCATTCATAATTTTGTGAACCTCACATGAGTCAATTTCCAAGTGATGATTCCTAATTCGATTTGTCTTGATGCTTAGCGCAGATAACTCCCCATAAGAAAAACCTATCTACTGCACTGACGAGAATTTCAGTCATTAAAGTTCTATGGATAAATTGCGAATGACTGAAGTTTCTGCCATATTATTGTTATCATGCTGATGAGAACATAGTGTATACGTTATGTTTGTTTCACGTTCTCCAGTCAGAGAAGGTGAGAGGGAGAGGGTAAAATAGTGGACACCTTGCTGGGTGGAGCTGATGACTTAGTGAAAGAAATGTAATGGATAACATTTTGTTCTTTTCTTTTTAGAAAGGCAAGCAAAACATAATGTACTATACAGAACTTCAGGTAAAAATGTGTGTTATTTGATTGTATTTCTCTTCATGCAAGTCGATGCATGGCTGTATAGGACAAAACTGCATATATATCTGATGCAGGTAAAATAAATAAATACAAATAGAATTTCCATACTTCATGTAATGAATCACTGTAACCCACCAGAACTAATTATCAAAAATGATTATTAAAAAAAGTAGATCTAGATAAAATCATGTTTAAAAAAACAGCATGAAGTTTGTATATTGCTGATCCTGAATGACCTCAAAAAACACTTTTTTGATAGAAGAAAATGTTCTTAGAAGGTTATCTCATGCAAATCTTCAAGGTTGCAGGCCCAAAAATGTGACGAGGAGTGCCCAGATACACATACACACACACGCATACATATATAGATAGATAGACATAGGCACTTTAAGAGAGAAGAATCTGTAATCCACTTGGCTGGTTGGTCGAGCCATTTACAGGACTACAGTGATTTAACTCCTGATAATCTTTATCACCCAGTACTCATCACCCTGAGAATAAAAACATAACTGTCAAAATAGAATATGTAAAACTTGGCAACGTAGACCACTGCAGGCCATGTTGCAAGAATCAAAGACAACCGATGGATATCACGACTCACAACATGAATCCCCAGAGATCACATGAGAAACTGAGGCCGACAGAACACAAGATGGAGAGATGAACTAGACAAATTCAGGTAATACTGGCTCCGCAACGCCCATGATAGAGAAGTGTGGTGAATCCTGAGGAAGGTCTATGTCCAACGACGGACGTTAAAAGACTGATGATGATGATGATGATGATGACGACGACGACGACGACGACGACGACGACGACGACGACGACGACGACGACGACGACGACGACGACGACGACGACGACGACGACGACGACGACGACGACGACGACGACGACGACGACGACGACGACGACGACGACGACGACGACGACGACGACGACGACTCCTCCTCCTCCTCCAGCGGCACCCCACTTACTACTCTTAACCAAATAATGATAACTATTACTGAAATAGATAACAGACATCAAAGTATCAAGGCAGATAGTTTCCCTTCCTGAGTAACAATTTTTATCAATGTCCGTTTTTTAGAAACCTTTCATGTCATCCCTTGCACAGCCTGTTCTCTTCAGTTTTCTGCTTTTCTTATATCTTCTTCTTGTACTCAAAATGTCATCTAAAGGTCAAGAGAGCAGTAACACTTCTTTGATCTCTGGATACAAGAAAAGAGAAGGTGATGGGCTTCACCCAGCAATACTAACCCATGACATATTAGCTGGGGGAGAGAGATGAATACATGCCTTTCCCAAAGGAATTAGTGCAAATTCTCTCAATAGTCACCTATGGAGCCGCAACGTGGAACTTGACCAAAAGATTGACCCTCAAACTAAGAACCATGCAATGTGCACAGGAATAATAAAATAATGCTCGACATAACATGGAGAGATCACAATACAGCACAATATATTGGAAGAGAAAACAGGAGTCAAAGATATCGTAGCATCCATTAGAAAACCCAAAGGGCAATGGGCTGGATATGTTGGAAGAATGCAACATGTATTCCCTTGAGATCAAATGTGAAACCATGACTGACAAAATATAATATGGCTTGTCTAACTAGACAAGATCAAAAAGTATTGGGTCTTCAATGAACATGATAGAGAGGTCTGGTGAACTTTGGGGAAAGTCTATACCCAACGATGGATGCTGAAATGCTGATGATTACGATGATGATGAACACAAACTGTCTTAGCCTTATGTTTGAACTTGGCTTGATCCCACTTGTGCTGTTACACGGTCAGCCACTCACATCTCCCTACCTGTTAATTGCCTGGTAACTGGTTGATATTCAAGTCAGCTACTACAGAAGAATCCCCAGCGAGTTAATAATTCGTATTTATTTACAGAAGTAGTGTAATTGCCCTTGTCTAGCCTTGAGGGACATTCTTAATCCCATCATTAGCTCCCATTGACCTCAAAGTTGGGAGCGCCCCGGGGGGTGGGGCGGATTTTAAAGGCTGCTGTTGTTTGACTCTGCTGTGACTAGTACAGATATTCCGAATAATAGAAATGGGATTATTTCGTGACAGCTTGATTGTTTCAATTATATGTATGCACTTGTACAAAACAGTAAACAAATAATAAAATTATTAATAGAAAGAGAACGAAAGAATATGTTGTGTAACTACTGTGAAGGGGGTAACTCTTGCTTATTCGGTTCTAAAATAGACTTAGAGTTAGCAAAAGTTATCGCCCTTGATGGCTAAAAATGGCTACAAATAGCTAAATATTTTTTATCTCCTTGTTTCCAAATAACTTTATGCTTAAAATTTTGAACTTTTGGATGAATTTCCAAGCACACTTAACATTTTTAACTATAACTTAAATTTGAAATGAAAAACTAGCCATTTTTAGCCATCAAGAAGATGCCTTTTTGTTAATTTATTTTAGTATTGAATATGTCTGCACTTGCAGAAAACTTTCAACAAATAATAATAATAAAAGAAGGAAAAAAACGTACAGTGTAATACTATGTGCAGTTAACAGAGGACAAAGCTCAACAGTTATTTCCATATCTTTTGGCAATGGTTCTCAATCTGTGTGCCACAACTATCTCTTGACTGAGCCGCGTAAATTTTTCCAAGTATACAGCATGTATTTTGAGCCTTGAACATATCCAGTATGATTATTACGTCTGTCCTACTTCCACCACAGATTGACCAATTTAGTGGTTTTATCACTAGATTTTGTAAAATTTAAATCTTTTTAGCAATGGAAAGGGAAGGGGGGGTGTACATATATTAGTATGCTGTTTTAACAGTTTTGTTCTTTGGACTACTGAAATGTTTCTGTCTAATTCATTTCAATTTTTACAGTATAACAACTTACAGCTCACACCTCCATTACAACTTCAAAGTTTACTGCTATGTGGAAGCATGGTTGTGATCCAACAGTAAAACATGTATTTATATTTTGATGGAGTAAAGAGTCAGTGTGCCACAAGTAAATCAAAGATATTTCTTAGTGTGCCTTCATACAAGGGAGTTTGAGAAGCACTGTCTTGGGGTTTATGAAGTGCTCTAATGATGTCTCTGGTTATCTGAAATTTTATTCTGAATATTAAATAAAAGACAAGTCTGGTTAGTCACTCAATAGAAACCAACATGTGACCAACATCTTTTGGCAACATGCCATGTTGGAGGTAATCAATTAAAATCGTTAAAAAGGTTGATCAATGAATAAGTTACTTCTATCACCTGATCACTAAAAAAGACCACACTTTTGAAAGTAGAAAAAAAAGCGAAAGAGTGTGATTGTGAGGCATAGACCAGAGGCCAATTTAGGATAAACTTACATTGAAAATTGAACCAACTTTCTAAGATCCTATTTAAGGGTGGAATTTTTTTTTAAAAAACAAAAAGAGTCTTTTTTTTTTTTTTTTTTTTAGACATAATAAGGAGCATATGTTGAAAATTTCAGCCCTCTAGCTACTTTGGTATCATCAGCCAGACCAACTTGAAAAACTGAAGAAACCTATTTAGACTGTTTGGGTGACAGTTTTGGTTGACAGTTTTCAATACATTGCTAAAGAAATGATTCAAGAAGCACCATAGGTATAACACAATGTCTTGTACGTGTAGGTCGTCATGGGATTCCAACTTTATTTGTACTCATATAATACCAGCAGCTCTACTGACTCAGCATAATTATCTTCTACGAGATATACATTGTGTGACTGTTGACGTCAATTTTTTGCTGATAATTTCTTGATGAATTTCAATTATTGGATCAAACACTGTTATTCATTGTAAAAAAATTATTGTCAATAAATGAATTTTTGTAATTTGTGACCTTTTTTTCTAATTTTTAGAACTCGTACATCATCTCATCTTTTTGAATTAACATACTGGAGTACAAATGTAGACTACAGGCAATCTGTTGTAATTCACCCTGTGTTGGTAGCTCCCCTTATTTCAAGAATTTACCAACCTAAAATGAAAGATCGTCAATATTTTAACTCATAAATTCATGGACCGCTTGAAACCGCTCATATACACCGAGTAACTCTTCAATGAATAGGATTTTTTTAAAAATGGAACTCTTTTTCAAATTGTATTATTTTTTAAGTCTTTTAAAATTACCTGAAGTGCGAGAGATGTAACTTTAATTAGAAGTTATTTCCCATGATTTGAGATTTGAACATTTTAATATGAATTTATAAGTTAACTGTTAACATTGAATTTTCAGAATTCTGTTATTAAATATCATTAGTGACAGTCATTTTTAGATGCATCCTGGCCTTTCTATAAGTGGCTCTGTCCGTTCATCCAATTGTCCCTGTATTGTTTCTCAGTTGTTTCAAGTCAGATTTTCTTGAAACTTGGTAGAAAGGTGTTCCTTGATAAGTTGCTTCTTGCCAGCAAAAAATCTTCCACTCAGGGTTAAGTGATCTGGCAATAACATTGTTTAAACTTTTTTTTAAATCGATTTTTCAAAGCTGTTTTAAGTTAGATTTACTTGAAACTTGGTAGAAAGGTGTCCCTTGACACTTTCTTACTTATGAAAGTATTTCTGTCAGGATTACGTGAACTGGCAATAATGGCGTTTAAACTTTATAGTGAACACCTCATTGAACTTTCGGTTCTTGCTTATTACCATCTGTGTTATTGTTACATAAGAACTAATTGAATTTTTTAAATATAAAACTTCAACAAACTTCACCCCACATTTAATTTCTTATGAAATCTCTAAAAAACATCATTTGTTTTCAAGCGTTGTAGTACTTGAAGTTTGATTTTTTGGCCTGGGCAATGCTATGTACCCCAGAAAGTAAATAATATGTATTTAGTACAGTGAGCAGTTTAAGATCTATCCTAAATTTCCTATCTTTTACCAGCTTTGCACATGCCTGGTGCATATCAAAATGAAGTATTATAGCCAGGAAATTGCAGTAATCATTTACAGCATTCAAAAATCTCTGACAGTCAAACAATTTTGTCTCTGTCCACTGATTTTTTAGACTTTTATAATCCATTCAAATAACATAATTACTTCTCACTTTCTGTGCTCTAAGTTGCTGACCTCTGTTTTCTTTATTCATTGCATTATTTGTTGTGATTCAATTGGGCAAAACAATTAAGCTGGATAATGCACCTTGATATAATCATTCTTGAAACTCTCTAATCTGAACCGATCTCCCAGATTATTTATTACATGTCCGCTAAGCTGACTAAATCAGCTTTTGGTCTAAATGCACTAGTTTTCACTGTTCTTGTACCAATGCTTTTATACTATATATTGTTATACCAGTCCAGATTTAAGCCAATTGAACCAATTGCTCCCTGCACCTTGGGCAATTTACTCCAGTTTTGTCAAATACACATAACATCACAGTGCAACATATCCCAATACCACATTGCCAGTTTCACTGGGATCAGCAAAGATTTCAATTTTCTTCTGAATTCTTAAAAAGTCAGCAGTGTTTGTTGATACCTTTGATGTTTTGGAAATCTTTTTTTTATTGTTCCACTTAACAGACAAGAAGTTTTTCTTCAAATCTGCTGAGGGTGAATAAAAAAAAAAAGTATAATTTGGATAAATACTGACTGAAATAAATTTTCATGTATTTTTTCTTGCTTTTTCATTGGATAATATATTCATGTATAGATATGATAGATATACCTAATCCATTAGAAATTATATTTTTCGTTATTTTTTCAAACAGAACGGATGTTTATGGACAATTAGGTTGAATAAAGATGTATCTAATTAGTTATTCATGCAGAAATAAAACTTTATTGGAATTTTTTTTTTTAATTACAGAGTTGAAAAATTTTTAAATGTGTGAAATATTTTAAAAATGCATAATGGCTTCTTTTGCCAATAAATGCAAACATTGATTTAAAAAAATGACCAAATTCTATATTTTATTGATAAGATCTGTTCTTTTTTAGAGACAAAAATTTGCTATTTTTCTTACCTGCATAAACAATTAAAAAAAACTAGAACAAAATTATTCATATGTTAATTACGCTTTTAAATTAGGATGTCAAAGATATTTTGAAAGGAGGGCCCAGTCTTCTTGTAATACTTGAAAGCCAATATTGATGCGGAAGTTTAAGATCGACATAATTATCTGTATCTATACATTTTATTATTGTTCATTCTTGCTTTCCAAATATACATATATATATATATATGTATATATATATGTATATATATATATATATATATATATATATATATATATATATAAACAATAGATACTTCTCATTCACGTTTGTAAATGTGTGTCGAAGTGTGTAAAAATATCTACCTGCATTTCAGTGGAGTTCAAACAGTTTCTTAACATTCTTTTACTTTAGCACTTAATAGTTCTCTACAAAGCCGCAAATAAATGTTTATGTCTAATCAATTTCATCTGAGATTTTGACTGATCTCGTTTAACTGGAAGAGTCAATTGTTTCAAATGGTGGGCAGGAGATCTTTTCATCAGCAAAATTGTTACCTCAGAGTGTTGCAGATACATCTTTTATCAACTCACTGTCACCTCACTAATAGCCCACCCAATCAACCAGCCAAGTGAGCTACAGATTCTTCTCTCTTTGCTCGTCTCTGAATATCTGTATGCAATCCTGATCTCATTTTTGAGGCTACAACCTTGAAAATTCACATAAGTACACCAATGGGCATTATCTGGAAATTTTTCTCCTTGTTTCAAAAAAATTACTCTTTTGGTTCCTATTGTCATTTTGGACCAACCAACAACCAATAGTTGAGATGTTTGGGAGGGTTTTCAGAATATTTTAGATAAAAGATCTAATTTTTGAAGGTGAGAAAGAGATCTTTTGTCTAAAATTTTTAGTTTATCAAAGATAATTTTTCAGATAATTGTTCTGGTACACGCACGGGCCATGGCAATTCATTTATGTGAGGTACAGATATGATGTCTTTTGTTTATTCAATGAAATATTTGGACGAATATCTTTATCTTTCTTGTTTAGACTATTATGTTCTTCAAGTGCTTTTTGGGGTCTCTATGGTCATTTTAGACCAACAATGCCCAAATATTGTGCTGTTATTTTTTTAGATTATCTTTTAGATCTGGTACACACCAGGCTACGATGATTCACTTATGCAGGACAGATATTTGTTCAATTTTTGATTCTCTCTTTCATTTTTTCACTCTAGGAATACAAGCCAAGAAGATATTAATAATATTTGTTCAAATGCACTCGTGAATTTTGGTATTCCTGACAAACGGGGCCAATGTATGAAATTGCTGAGACAACTTTTCCTGGTTCTACAGAACTTCAATTCAAAACCATGGTAAGTACTTGGGAATGAAGTATAACATAGATAATTATTACTCTGAAATAGTTTTGACAATGGCTAATTAACTAGATGGAAATTAGATATTGTACTTGAGTCACTCTCAGAAAATCAGTTCACACTTATATCACACTAGTTAGTAAGGACTATATGACCCATATGAATGTTGATGCTCTGGAAAAATATACTTGGTGCTACTTCTAGCACTGATTTGCCATAGCGCTCTTTTTCAAATAAGTGCTCTTTTTCATAATACATTTAGTAAGGTTATATAAGATGAAAAATAGCATCATGAACAGTCTCCTGAATAACCCTTTATTGTTCACTTTGGTTAATGTTCCATGTGTATGAGAATAAACAAATAGACAAAGACAATAATTTATCATATAGCAATATATATTGATACCTAGTGATATTTCACCAGCTCTTGTTGAGGCTCAATGACAACATATATTTTTTAAAATGATTGCTGGTACAATCTCTGTTTATGCTATGCTATAATGACCCAGCAGTCGCTCTGGTTTCCAGGGGTCAGAACTTGCGCTTGTGCAATAACATGGCCGATGATGGGTAAGAACAAGAGGCCTAGGATTCATCCTATGGCCTCAAAAAATTACTCAACCCTGTTCCAGGGGTGCAGTACACCCAGGGGCAGTGCTGTTCCATCACACTAAAAGGGATTATTGATTCCTTTGCAACACTAGTTGTGGGGACTGGAGCAATTTTTTCTGAGCTCCATAGTCGGAATCTCAAATCAACAACAACCTTGTGTCACATCTTGCTCTCGTGGGAATGCAAGTTAATATGATGTTATAATGACCCCCATATAGCACTGTTTTGTTTAGCACTGCATTTTTCATGAATGTATCTTGGGGGCTAACCAAGATATTACTAGACTAGTACTCAAATCACTCTCAGAAAATCAGTTGGCACTTACACGAAACATTAGTCCTGATGATACTAGTTAATGTTCTGGAATGATATTCATATTTAAAGTTTCATTGGTACTGAATTGGTACCCATTTGTTTTTTGAGAATTCAGTCTTCTCAATGACCACTGCCCAGATGAAGAGCGAGAGAAGAAACTTATTCATAGATCACCCCCAACAAAGCACGATGCTAAAAGACATTGGTCACATGACAGTTTCTATTGAGTGACTAACCAGACCTGTTGTACCATTATCTTTTCATTTAATTTTTTTTTATCTTTATCTTTCATTGTGCAGTCTTCTGAAGGTAAATTCTTCTCTTTTTTTTTTCGTTGTAGTATTTTACCGAAATTGCTGGCCAATTTGTTTATGTCTGCCGTATCTGTGAAGAAAAGCAATCGAGAGTGCATACTCTGCAAACAGATCTTCATGGAACTGTTGGCCTCAGATGTCGATGGCGAGAATCAAATCGGTGAAATGCTAACGAACAAAGTGGACGTGAAACAAGGGATAAACAGTCTACCCTTCTACTATGTTCAGGTTAGTACTGTTTTAGTATGGCACGAGGAAGTGCTAGTGGCATAGTGGTCAATGGAATAGGCAAGCCAAGTTCAAACCAGGGTCACAAGATCTGGTTGGAAGGGAAGATAATCTGAGCTTCATCACGGTCTTATCTGAAACAGATATTGGAATAGTGTCAAATAATTGATTTTGCTGCTTTTGTAACTAAAATGCTTACCTAAGATTCATCATCATCAGTCTTTTAACGTCCTTCATTGGACATAGACCTTCCCCAGGATTTGCCACACTTCTCTATCATGGGCGTCGCGGAGCCAGTACTTCCTGAACTTGTCTAGCTCATCTCTCCATCTAATATTCTGCCGGCCTCAGTCGCGCATGTGATCTCGGGGGATCCATGCTGTGAGTTGTGATGTCCATCAGTTGTCTTTGATTCTTGCAACATGGCCTGCCCATTGCCATTTGAGTTTTTTAATGGATTCTATGATGTCCCTGACTCTTGTCTTTTGTCGGATGTACTGTGCTGTCTTGTGGTCTCTCCATGTGAGGCCCAGCATAATTCTTTCATGTGCACGTTGCATGGTTCTTAATTTACGGATCTGTCTCTTGGTTAGGTTGGCATACTATGTCCAAGATGGTTCTGTTAAGTTGTTACATATGAATTGTTGGAGACAGATTACCAAAACTTACTAAAAAAATGTCAAAATGGGTTTCTTCAGTTTTAAAGTTGGTCTAGCTGACTGGCTATGTATGTATAACATGCACTGGCCACACCAAAGGAACTAAAGGGCTGAAATTTTCAACAGTCACTCTTTATTATGTCAAGCTAAAACATTTTTTGGTTTCATTCTTAATTCCCCTCCTAATTAGGTTTAAGTGAGACATTCAATTCGCAATGTAAGTTTATACCAAATTAATCAAAGGTTCCAAATGCCACCCTTTATTACGGTTTTCGAAGAAGAAACTTTTCTCTTAAACTATACTAATTATTGAATTGTTTTTTATCTAAAATTTACAAATTTTTTACGTTCCCTTTCATCCTTTCTAATTTCAGGGTCGAAAGATTGGCTGTCTTGTGAAGATGGTGTCCGAAGCAGTAAGGTAATTTTTGTTTGATTTTCATGTATTGGGAAGGACCCTAAAAACTTGATTGGTACACAGCTAGTATTTATTTTTAGATGTGTTGACACATCTCAATAAGATGCTTGTTAGTCGGTCCCAGTTATGTTGAATAACAGAAATAGGAAGGAAGGAAGAGGTGTGATGTCATTAGGAACCCTGACTTCTTTTCTGATCAATATTTTTACCAGCTGCGAATGATGTCATGATAGAACATTCAAAGTCAACATAAAAACAAAATGGCCAAAAAATAATAAAAAAGACAATTTACAATTTCATTGAAAATAATACATGCAGACTATTTCTATACTTCCAATATTTTACAAGTATGAGAATCAATCGACCCAAAGGAAGACTACCTGCTCTTCTCCCTCCTACTTCTTCCTTCACCTGCTACTACCATAGATGGTGGATGCATCATTGAACTTGTGGTTCTTGTTTTTTCAAGTTCAAGTTCTCTAAATAAAAACTTTGCACTTTTCTGTAAGGAAAACCTGGAACATTTTATATTAGTACAAGCATAGTACCCATCAAAAACCACAGGATTATTTATGCATGTATCAGTATTTCTGTCCAGAAAGAATCCAGCCGTTTTCAATATCTGAAGAACCGGTTGTACAGCTTTGATGTATCTTGTCAGTCAATCAGAGGGGACCTGACTGTGCATATGTGAATTGACACTCTCTCATGTGGTTACTCAGTCAGCAGTGAGACACTGCAAAAACGATTCTTCACATTTCATGCAAGGTTTTGACTAGAGGAAATGAAGCCAGCCTTTAATAACATTGTATCACCTAGGACTATCAGTCTTCTTACAGTCCAGAATTAGCTCCCTACAACTTCTAGCATTACCCAAAGAAATTTCAGACTGCGGATGGGATTAAGGAGAATGTGATGAAGCAGCTGATGGGGATCCTGAAAGAAAACTTTGCAGACATTTTCAAAAAGTGGAAAAGAACACTCGAATAAGTGTGTAAGGTCCCAAGGGGGGTACTTTGAAGGGAACTTGAGTGCCATTGTTCTAGGTAGGCTAATTTTTTGCTAATGACAAACCTGGTATATAACAGTTTCTGAATAAAATGAAAATTTATGTTGTCTTTTGATTCTTTCCTTTCAGATGGTTATCAGCTAGTGAAGCAGATTTTGATGTTCAGCGCAAAAGTTTTTCATTTATTGTTGCTGTAGTCAGTTTACACTCCCAAGTTATCAAAAGAGGTGAGATTTTATTTTGTTTGAAATTTCAATACATTTCATATTCCTATTTTTGCTTTTCAACTCATGTCATAAAAGCAAAAACATCATAAGAATGTGATAATTTTGGTTGAGAGTGTAAGTGAACAGAGCTAATTCAATGAATAGTAGGTACTGTAATCTTTTCCAGCTCAACTTGAGAATATAGGTCGAATGAGATTAGGAAGAGTGACCCGATTGTGCCAGGTGCTGAGTGGTTGTATATACTTCGTAAACAGTTTCTGCAAGAAAAGTTTTGAGACAACCAAGCTAATCACAGAATGTCTTACAGAGTGGTTTGAGCTGCTTGGCCAATCAGCAAACTGCTTCAACACATCTCTCTTTTGATTGGCTAGATTGCCAAATTGAGAGCTAAAAGTTTTTGAAGAAGAGGATTTTGATTTCTTATTCTTGGACTTTTGATGTGCAATTGAAATTTTGATATGATTCAAAGTTTTAGAATGCTTTCAAAGAATTTCATTGAAGAAAATCATCGTCCAGCGTTACTGTATCTTAACAGAAAGTTGCCTTCTATTTTATGTGTAAGAGAATTAGAGGAAATGAAGCCAGCCTTTAATTTCATCAATGCAGGCAGTACTATTTTTGTCCTTCTTACTATGAGTGCATGAAATAGTACGCTTTCCTACAGCTACACCCTCATCAATAGACCACATCAAAGTTATGCACATCTCTGTCAAATTCAGACTTTTCTCTCCTTCTCAGATCTTTGTTCAACAATTTCATATTCTATTTCATTCCTATCTAGCCTCAGTGATGCAAGATTTTTCAAATCCCAAGACTTGCTGTCTGCCTTTTTTATTCCAATTATTCATTTTTGTTTCATAAAATCCAATTCTTATTGGTCAAAGATGTTTAATTATATTTCATTTCTTATTTATGAAAAAAAATGTCTGATTAAAATATGAGGCTGGATAAAGAAATTTGAGGGAGGTAATTCAGTATTTGGAATGAAAAATTTGTTTCAAACTCTTTCAGGGCTGAATATACATATAGTTTAAATTTGAAAAAAAACATTTCATATATTTTTGGGATAGAGATACATGGAGAATTCAAATTTTATAATTATTTGATCAAAAATTTTAATTTGGGGACCAAACTAGGAGCCATGTGGCCCTCAGAGCCATTCAGGTTATGCAGTGTGAGATAATTCTTTTTTAATATATTCCATTGTTATGGATCATGTGGCCCTTCCTGCCCTCGGAGAGTTAAAACCAACTATACCCACACTTTTTATCATACAAATACCAAGTACTAATTGTTTTTTTCATGTTCTAGATGACATTGGTGAAGTGAATAAGTTTATCCCCAACTGGTTGATGGAGGCCAGTCGGCATCAAGCCTCAAACCCTGCTACACTGAATCCCTTCAAGAAAGAGAAGACATTAGTTACAGAGATCGATGGCACCCCTAGTAGGAACTTCTTTACTATCCTTAATGTTGGTAAGTACATTCGTCTCATTAAAGGGTTTCTTGATTTTTTTGGCTGCTGGATGTTTTACTCTGGAAGGAATATGCTTTCTACTCTTGATAGAACCTAATGAACAGTGTTTTAGTGCCGTTAAAAAACGGTCTGGTTAGTCATTTAATAGGAACCGTTACATGACAAAGTCTTTTAGCAACATGCCATATTGGGAGTGATCAATTAAAAAAACGAATCACCCAGTAGAAATCCCTAGGCAACCAACATCTTTAAGCAGCATGCTGTATCGGTGGTAACCAATAAGAAAAATTAGGAAAAGGGGTGATCAATTAATAAATTACTTCTCTCGCCTCTTCTTTGGCAGTGATCTCTAAAAAAAATTCTGAATCTAAAAAAAAAAAAGGCTTAAAGTTAGTATAGACTTGCATTGCAAACTGAACCCTCCTCTGAAAAAGTATTTTACGGGAATTTTGAAAAAAAAAAATAATAGGGTTTTCTTGAAATAACAGGTAGTAAATCTTCAAATTTACTACCCTATAGCTCCATTGGTGTATGATAAATACATAACCAGCCAGGAGAACCAACTTAAAAACTGAAGAAACCTATTTTGGCAGTTTTTGTTGACAGTTTCTAAAAACTGAAAAAGTGAATGCTGCTTTAGTGAGAATAGCAATCATCATGTGAGATGTGCACAAACATGGATATTTACCTCTTTTTGTGGAATTTGATGGCTGACTCATTGGTGAAGGAATAGATTGCATGTGCTAAATTCAAAACCATTCAAAAATTAATAACGAGACAATACTTCATCTAAGAAATTTAAACACCATTAAATACAGGTTTCATTTGAAAGCTTATTATTAAATATGGAGTTTATTTGAAAATTTATTAGATACAGGGTTTATTTGAAGGTTTATTTTTAAATATGGGGTTTGTTAGAAAGCTACTTATTAGATACAGAGTTTATTAGAAAGCTCATTATTAAATACAAGGTTCATTTGTAAGCCTATTATCAAATATACGGTTTATTAGAAAGCTTAGTATTGAATACAGGGTGTATCTGAAAGCTTATTGTTAAATAGAGGGTCTATCTGAAAGCGTATTATTAAATACAGGGTTTATCTGACAGCTTATTATTAAATGCAGAGTTTATTAGAAAGCTTATTATTAAATACATGGTTCATTTGAAGACTTATTATTAAATATGGGGTTTGTTAGAAAGCTAATTGTTAGATATGGGGTTTATTAGAGAGCTTATTATTAAATACAGGGTTTATTTGAAAGCTTATTATTAAATACTGGATTTATTAGAAAGCCTATTATTAAATACAGGATTTATTTGAAAGACTTTGTTAGCATGTAAGCAATGAAAATTCTCTTGTCTTTTTACAGCCCAGTATAACACTGATGACCAGTTTCTGAACATCTTTACCTTTTCTATGCTGTATCAATGGCTTGATCATACAATAAAAGCAGTCCCCACTACAGCTGATGACCTACAGTCCCTCACATCATCTCAAGGGACATCATCTGTGTCTTTAAGTCCATCACTCCCCAAAGAGTTTGCTATGCTCACTTCTAGAGTCATAGACTACTGCTTTAGGGTGTTTGACCAATGTGAGAGAAGTAAGTATCCGATACCAAATAAGGTGCCATTATAACTCAATGATTTTTTTGTCAACTAGTATCTTTCAGTCCTTTTCAAAAGAGTGACAAATTAAGTATCAAAGGAGTGACATGATAAATATCGTATCAAAGGAATGGCACCTATGAGGAATTGGAAAAAAATTTGAATGAAAAAAGTTTAATTCTTAAGAACACGCCTGCCTGCTGCTGGGTCACACTTCACTTTAACTTCTAATCCGACTGAAGATGATTTCCGCAATTTTTGTATTATATATATAACAAATAAAAATTATAGAAATATATATTCTTTTGTATAAATGTATTTATTTATTAGAATGAAATAAGCCTGTAAGTATCAGCGAGATAATTTTTTTTTAAATATCCAAAACTTGTTAATTTAGCTCAATCAATAAGTCTTATTGCAATATTGGTTATGAGTTCAAATTATGCTAGAGAAATGTGGATTTTACATATTGATTTACACCCCTCACTTTGGTGAGGATTGTTCTTGTTCTTGTTAGTGTAGGGGAAAAGAATCAACTCAAGACTTTGTACTGGAGTTTGACAGTTATTAGATTTGTTAAAATTCTTGTCGAACTGGACATGTTCTAGGCTTGAAATACAACTGTAAAAAATATATCAAACAAACTAAGGAAATAATTGCGGCCAATTCTGTGGTCTTACCAGTAGATTTTGCGAAATCTGAATCTTTTTAGTTTCAGACAAAAGGGAAAAGGAGTAATGAGGACATATATCAGTACGCTGATATAAATGTTTTGCTCATTGACTACTGAAATGTTTCAGTCTAATTCATTTCATTTTTACACATTGTGTAATATGCAAATCAAATATATTTCTCAATGTGTCATCGTACAGTGAAGTTTGAGAACGACTGATCAAACCATTCGTATTCAGAAAATTGCTTGGCATTTGTTATTTATTTTTAGATAAGGTTTCACTGTTCCTGGGTAACTGACATTATCAAAGAACAATCATTGCTTCTTTTTTTTTTTTTGATCAATTTTTATCATAGATATAAAATCTTGTCATCAGTATTCACAAGCATAGGATTATAGATTAAAATTGTTTTTTAGATATAATTTACATAATTTATAGTTTCCCTTATAGTGATCCCCCTTATCCGCATTGTACCTTTCAGTGGTCCCCCTTATCCACAATTTCCTTTCCAGCCCCCCCCCCCCCCGTTATCTGAGTTTTCCCTTTTAGAAGTATGTTGACACATCATTAGAATTCCGTTCTTGCTAAGTAGTAAAAATAATTTTTTCTCTGATAAGAAATATACTATTTCAAAGAAAGCATGTAAGTTCTTTTTTAGTATCAAAAATTACACTCAGTGCAATTTCTTTATTTTTTCCAGAACCCAAAGTGGCCACTGATGTTGATTTTCAAAATGCTGTACGTATTCACATTCTTATCATTCCAAAACTGTTATCATGGGTGGAATTCTCCTCCTTCAGCACATTCCACCTCTATTCTTGAATCTCCCAAATAGGAATGAAAACCAACTAACAATTACTTTTCATAATTGACTTCATATAGCTTTATGACACTTTTTATAAATAATCACGTTCCTGGTAAATGTTTCTCTGAGCTGTTAAGCTTTTAATTTTTTCATTAAGTTTCATACTTTTTTATAACTCAAATTGATGTGCATTCTAATGTTGAATACGTATTTTTAATGTAAATTGTTTACAGAGATGCCCATTTTATTTAATTAATAAATTAATAAAAATCATTATTCAAACATTTTTTACACAGTGTATAGATTCCTAGTCCTATAGTAGAATATTAATATATTGTTTCATGTAGATATTATTGAATAAAATAATTTTTAATGCATTTTTATTGTTAATTATAAAAACATTATCTAAGATTAATTTTAAATCTTTAAAGATTTAAATGATGAAAATAAAGTAAAATTATTATTCTTTTTTTTCATTCATTTTATGAATCTTTTCATGCTCTTATTCATCCTATGAATTAATTTTTCTTTTTCATATTCAGTGCTTGATGGAGACAATAAATATTCTTGACGCCATTTGTAAAGTTGACAAAGAACAAACTCCTCGGGTTTTTCAAGAAGTGAAACGCTTGTTCTCCATCCTCTCTTCTGATTCAAACCGCACTCCAAGAGTGATGATCAACCTGCTGCAATTTTTCATCAACCATAGTGAGTTACGTTACATTGCTTATTTTTTGTCTGTAACATCCCAAAAGAAATAACTTTCTTATTTTTTTTTGTATGAGATACTTCCTTTAGACTATTTCATTATTTCGTTATTTGTAAGAGAAAAATGATTGTGTACAATTATATTTTAATTCTGTGATGATTTCTCAATTGAATAAGTTTCATGCCTTCTTTTTATATTCTAAGCTTATACATAATTGCAATTGCAAAATTACTTGAATATTGCCACAATTTTTGGACGGCACGGCTAAACTAGTTTAAATTTCAAATATGTTCAAAACAAATCCCTACAAAAGCAATAGAAAATGGCTTGCTGGTTTGGTGTCAGTAAGAGCATTTGGTTGTAAAATATATTCAAAAACAAAACAATAAGCTTCGAAAACTGCTAAAACTTTTTGATGGCTAATTGGTTTGCAGTGCAGAAAATGGACTGGGTGAGCTGAGCTCATTCTCAAACTAAGACTGACTCTAATGCCCTTGGGAATGGAATGCATAAAATAGCAAATCTTGAAGAACAAGACAGAAAAATGTGAAGCCTGAGCAGTAACGACTGACACCATAGCCAGCATAAAGGCATCACTCACTTACTTTGATATCAGATTAATTATAACACATAAGTTCACATGTGGATAGACATTCTGGTGAAAAGCAAATACTATATTTCCCAGGACAGTGAAGACGCTATTTTTTTTCCCCAAATAAACCTCACAGATCTACAAAGCATCCTACAGGCCCAAGGTCACTTTTTTCATAGGCCTATGCTATTTTCATTCTTTTTTTACAAATTTTTGCATTGTCAAAATTTGGGTGCATCCTTGAGGACTTGTGTCCGCAATTTCAGTAAATATGGTAGTTGATAAATTAACATCCAAAAGCAAATTGAACAATTTTTTTTTTGCTATTTGTGAGACATCCATTTGTAAAACTTCTTCAGAATTTTCAAGAATTTAAATCAAAAGGAGAAAAGTCATTTTTTATAAATACCTGAATAATCCATAATAGTTAGTTTGGCTTCATGGAGAGATTTTGACCGCGAAAGTTCAAGAATTCAAGATAGTCATTTACCAAGCAAGTGCGATCAGCCAAACAGTTGACAGAACAAAGAATGGAATAAGTTAGTCTAATTCAAATTCTGGCTGAGACACTTTGCAATTACTTTTCACTAATGCTCTTGGGAGAGGCATGTATCCATTTCCTATTCCTTGCAAACACATTATGAGTCAGCATGGCAGGTCAAGTCCTGTCACACCCTCCCAATATCTTACACTGAGTTAGGGAAGGTCTGTATCCAACAATTGACCTGGAAAAGTTGAAATATTGAAACAAAAAAGATTTACCATGCATAGAATCATTTAGGCACATGGCCACAAGTATTAGACACCCAGTGAGAATCAGACTCACTAGTAATGATCTGCAAGAAGAGTTTGCCAATCATTATACTATAATAAAGCACTTTAATGAATTTAAAATGTGACAAGAGTAGATCATGTACTGAAAAAAAAGAAGAAAACTCACATGTGTAAAAAGTCTAGAACAAGGCTTCTTAAACCATTTCTTCCAGTGTATCCCTTTGTCAGCACACTAATGTTTAATTGATCACCTTTCTTTGCAGGTGCTACTGTTGTACATGATCCCCAGTATGCTTACACCCTTTTCTTCAATCAACTACTGAGCCAAAAATTCAAAGAACATCACATCGCGTTTGACACAATAATGCTACTTCATGACAATCTAGAGACTCTTTGTTATAAAACGAATGTATTGTCTAAGTTCTTCCCTAATATTCTCAAGGTAAGATTTGACTTTACTCCTTATCAATCACAGGTACCCACAACAGGAAACAAGTTTAATCTCTATTGTTGGGTTTATGTCGTTCATGTGTTCTGATATTTATAGATATCTATGTACCTGGACATTTTAGTGATCCAACAGAGGACGAGTGAAGTTTTTTTTATAATTAATCACTCCCAACATGGCAGAAGTCATTGGTCAAATGACGATTTCTGTTGAGCGACTAATCACACTTTTTTTTTGTTAAAGCAAATAGATGAAAACTTTTGGAAAATTTGTACAAATAGACTATAACATTTGAGAATTTCTTAATACAAATTTTGATTTGTTCAAATAAGAATTGCTTAACTGGTAGATTATTTATGAATAGTATCTTTTTCAATGACATCTTGTTTCTGTGTGTACTAATTATGAATATGCACAAAACTTTAAAAATCCTGAAAACCATGATCGACTATTTACTTTTGGCAATAGAATTAATGAATTATTAGTTTGTCATGAACACATAATCATTCATTTTCTTTTGAATGACCAAATCTGTCCACAAATACTCGGTGTATAAACAGAATTTTCACCAGAAAATCAATATCTCAAAAATTTAAAAATCTAGCAAAAATCAGCATATCATCTGATTTTAATTCAATTTTCGTTACTTATTTATGAAAAGACAAATTTTCAAAAAAATAAATTTTTCATTCCAAATATTAGAAAAGATTTTTTTTTTTTCATATGATTCCTACCCCATCTTTTATTGCTTTGATAATTTATTTAATTTATACATTAATGTTTTCATCGATTTTTACACATTTAATAGATAAATCTATCAAGATTTTGATTATGTTTACCTTTTTGAGAAAAGTAAAAATTATGAAAATTTTTTTTTTTTCCTTTTTCAAATATTGAGTAAAAAAAAAGATGTTTTCATCCAAATCAAAAGCAACAAATTATAATTAATCAAATAAAACTAAAAAAAATTAGCAAAAAAATATTTTATTTGATTTTCCTGTTTTTCAATTCCCAAAGTAAGACTCCCAGTTGGATCAATTCTGGAGCTGTTTTCTAAAAAAGGTAAACATAATTGATATCTTGAGGGATTTATCTGTTAAAAGTGTAAAAATCAACGAAAACAACAATTTATAGATTAAATAAAACATCAAAATGGTAAGAGTTATATGAAAAAAATATTATTTTCTCCAATATTTGGGAAATTGTCCTTCAATAAATAAGTATTGAGAATTTCATCAAAATCGAAAATATGCTGATTTCTCAAGTGTTGATTTTTCAGTGAGATTACATCCGTATCATTCATACTTATCAAATACTAATAATATGTCTCAACTATTTTACTGTTTGGCTCACTGTGCCATCAGATGAAAAAGGTTGAAAGTCACTGCCTTGTTTTCTAAAGCTTATAACTAATAATTATATTCCAGTTGATATTTTTATATTTCCTGTTGATCTCTGTTTTTTCTTCTTAGATTATCGCTTGGAACCCTCGAACCTTTGTTAATGAATTTGAAGACATTTTACCAGCAATGATCACACAGAGTACTGCTTTAGAGGTAAGAGAATTCATGTTTATATTAAAATACTTTATCTTCATCTTGAACATTGTTATCAGCCTTTCCCTAGGATTGACCAGACCTCTCTATCATGGATTTCAAAGAACCAATACTTTCTGAACTTTTCTGGTTTGTCACACCATCTTATATTTTGCTGGCCAGTTTCCCGTTTGATCTCTAGGGATCCATGTTGTGAGTTAAGATGTCCAGTAATGGCCTGACCTTCTTTCATCATGACCAGCCCATTGCCATTAGAGATTTCAAAAGGATTCTATGATATCTGGGACTCCTGTTTTTTTCTCTAACATACTATGCTGTTTTGTGATCTTTTCATGTGAAGCCAAGCATGATTCTCTCATGTGCACGTTGCATGGTTCTCAGAGGGTCAATCTTTTGATTAGGTTCCATGTTTCAGCTCCATAGATATCATCAGGAGAATGCCCTGGTTGTTTACCCTTCTCTTTAGGACTAGTGGGATTTTCTTGTTCTTGAAGGTTGAACATGATCCAATGAAACCTCTCCTACCGAATGATTTGATTTCTTCTTCTTTTGAAGATTTCATGGAGATTCGTTGTCCTTGGTAGATGTAGTGGTCTACTTTCTTCATCATTTTCGAGTTGATCATTCGTCTTTGCACTAAACATGGTCATAGTACATAACACCCCTGTCCAAGGGAGGTAACTCCATCCCAGACAAATGTATAATTCGGATGAAAATGGTTTACATTGGCGAATCTTTAATCGATATTCCTGTATTTGTATCTTTTATATTAATTTATTGCATTCAAACATTTAATTCATATATTATTGTTTCATTTGGGTTTATAACAGTTCTCATTCCTTTTAAGATGGGAGATATGCATAAATAACAGGTCAGTGTTCTATTATTGAATTATTGTTATGTTGACCTCTGTTGGTCTGGCAAAATGGATGATCCGGCCTGGTTTTACAATATTGGTGGTGTATCTGTGTAAAGTATTAAATGATTGAGAAAAGCGTATAATTTTGAGAAGTGTTATTTACATTCAAAGAGGTTTTACTGTTCAAACACAGTTTTGCTGATCCATTCTCCAGCATTAGTGTTTCAAAGAAAATTTTGTTTGCTACCATTACTTGACACTACCTAAAAAAAAAGAGACCGCCTTTTTTTACATAAGGTTAGTACACCTGAAAAGGTCTGCATGTAGAAATGTAGGTGTCAATGAATATGTGAAGAAACAAAAAAAATCCAGGAGAGACAACAAACGTTTTTGGAAAGAAGAATTAAGCTGAAATGTATCGTTAGATAAATATAATACTTTTTTTTATCATTTAAAATTCAAACAAAAAGATTTTTAACACAGATTCTGGGGGGAAAAATCATATATAATAATGTTTTTTCTTTTTAATAAACCGAGTATTTTTTTCTCTCAATAGTTCAGAGAGACGGAGCTCAGGTATATTTTTCCCTGAAAAGGTCTGTGGAATACATTGCCCGAAATGAACAAGAAAATTTAATAGAAAAGAGTTTGATTATCAAAAAAAATAATTTTTTATCAACAAAAGTATTTTCCTCCGAAAAGATTTTTCACCTATAATTTTTTTTCTCTGTGATTTTTTAAAGGTCTTTCACCGCCTTCTGGAGTTGCCGTGCCTCACTGCGTGTCTTGAAGCTTCTGACAAACTTAAAAGAGGAGATATCAATGACTTTGAATCTGTCTCTTTTCAAGCTTTGCAAAATGAAGCCTACAAACCTTTGTTCAATTATATTCTAAGTTCTGACTCTGGACATGGTGATACTATCAATAGGTAAGTTATTCAATACTATGACTTATCTTTAATGTCACTCAAAGAAATGAAGATGAGAGAACATTTTAGTGTTAATGTACCAGTTAAAATTTAATCTTAATGTACAAGTTTAAATTTAATGTTAGTGTACCAGTTAAAATTCAATGCTAATGTACCACTTTAAATTTTAACTAGTATTAACTTACATTGAATTTTATGTTAATGTATAAGTTGGAATCTAATGTTAATGTTCTTGTTAAAATTTAATGTTAATGTACCAGTTAAAGTTTAATGTTAATGTACCAGTTAAAGTTTAATGTTAATGTACCAGTCAAAATTTAATGTTAATGTACCAGTTAAAGTTTCATGATAATGTACCAGTTAAAATTTAATGTTAATGTACCAGTTAAAATTTAATGTTAATGTACCAGTTAAAATTTAATGTTAATGTACCAGTTAAAGTTTAATGTTAATGTACCAGTCAAAATTTAATGTTAATGTACCAGTTAAAGTTTCATGATAATGTACCAGTTAAAGTTTAATGTTAATGTACCAGTTAAAATTCAATGTTAATGTACCAGTCAAAATTTAATGTTAATGTACCAGTTAAAGTTTCATGATAATGTACCAGTTAAAATTTAATGTTAATGTACCAGTTAAAATTTAATGTTAATGTACCAGTTAAAGTTTAATGTTAATGTACCAGTTAAAGTTTAATGTTAATGTACCAGTTAAAATTTAATGTTAATGTACCAGTTAAAATTTGATATTAATGTACCAGTTAAAATTTAATGTTAATGTACCAGTTAAAGTTTAATGTTAAGGTACCAGTTAAATTTAATGTTAAGGTACCAGTTAAAGTTTCATGATAATGTACCAGTTAAAATTTCATGATAATGTACCAGTTAAAATTTAATGTTAATGTATTAGTCACAATTTAATGTTGATGTCCAAGTTGAAATCAATCTGTTTACTGCGAATGACAGGTATTTCTATCATTGCAGTTCTATGCCTAACTCAATGAAATGTACTTTTTTACTGTGATTGATGACATCTAAGTAGAGTTTCTAATTATTGTAATTTACCTGCCCTAGCACCCTGTGTGGCAAATTTGTCACCAAGAGAGTGATTACTTCTAACCATGGTTTTTCACTAAACTTACTCATCTATTGCATGAGTGACTTTTAAAGGAATATTTTTATCCATAGAATTGGAAAAAAAGTACATTAGAATTGTGATTGTTTGTAGAAATGTAGGTGTCAATAAATGTGTGAAGAAACAAAAAACATCCAGAAAAGACAACAAACAATTTCAGAAAGAAGAATTATGCTGAAATGTATCTTTAGATGAATATAATACATTTTTTTTTATATTTTTGAAATTCAACACAGATTTTGAGGGGAAAAATCATATATAATTATTTTTTTTCTTTTTATCAAACCAAACATTTTTTCTTTCAATAGTTCAGAGAGACAGAGCTCAGGTATATTTTTTCCTGAAAAACAGTTTCTTAGAAAGAAACTATCATTAAGCAAAGAAACTATCATTTCCCAGGAACAACACTGCTTTTCAATTGATTAATTTCTTTCATAAACTTCATCCTTTTTGTCTTAATCGAGACTCACTTGGACAACGATTATTTATAATGATTTCTATTTTAGAATTAATTACGAAAAAAATAAACTTCGGAAATTTTCACATAAAATTGTTAGCAACAGAAAAGACTATGCATCATAGTGCAAGGGAAGCAACTCCTATGTATGAATGAAAATTACCTCCCTTTGAGGCTATCATTTCTGATTTGAAAGTCTTTCCAATATTTTTTGAAACTATAATCTAAAATACAAATTGAAGAGAAATTGTTTATTCTCTCACATCTGCCCAGCACCCAGTATAGCATTTGTACAAATTTGTCACCAAGACAATCATATTTTTTTTTAAATTTAGGGCATGAAGAAAAGATACAACTAACTATACTGTTTATAATTTTGAGATGGGTCGTTATCATTCCAATAGTTGGTTAACCTATTGAGATCATTCTTTGTGTTGCTTTTGTTGTTACTTCAACATTTCAGCAGATCCATTCTAAGGAAAGTGCAATCCACATAGCATAGGCGATTCTAAGTGAGTCCACTGCTAATTCCCTTCATGCTGAGCAAAGAAAATTGCCCTGTGCTGACTAATACATCCCTTTTAACAAGTTGATATATGCTGATTCCTTCAATTTACTCACTCTCCAGCAATGTTCTATATCTCTTATTTGAATACAATAGTCTGAACAACTTTGAAAACAATTATCTTTTGAAACCATTGTAATACAACAGAAGTACAGAATTAATTATTCATTTTTAATCATACAACTGCCCTGTATTTATTCCTAAGCAAAGTATTTTTCCCTTTTTTTTTCAGATTGGGTGAGTTGTATGAAGTTTTACATGATATGCGAGACCATGCTCGGGTAATTGTCTGCGCTGAAGCTGTCCCTCATCTGCTCGGGTAGGTATTTTCTCTTTCTCTTTCAATATTAAATGCACCATTTATTCTCATCTTACCAACAAGCCTGAAAGTCAGACCATAGTTTGATCTTTAAAAGCCCCTTTTCTTAGAAGCCCATTTCTTTCAAAGCTCCTTCTTTGAAAGTGCTATCCTCTGGAAGCACCTTTTGATTTAACAGCCCCTCCTTTTAAAAACTTGTTTCGATATGTCAGTCAGTACTAGAGATATTCGCATATCTAAAAATTGAGATGGAAACCATTAGTACTCTAAATTAATCCACACATATAATAATTAACAATGTGCAGATGTTTTCTGTGAAGCTAATATTGTAGTGAAATTGACTTTAATTCATGCAACTGATGCGTGTTTGTGTTCTGATGTAATAAAATGTCACTTAAGCAACATCAGATATGAGTATTTCACTTCCATAGATGGACTGGGAGGGAATGCTTTGTGAAGATAATGTGAAGAGGCATTTGAATGTCAATTTTCTAGCCAGTGAGTGATAGCTATCACTGCAATAGATGAGCACATCTGAAATAATGGCTCTTATAAACTTTCAAACATTCCGACATTGTTGTTGCATGTTCCTCTTATAAAAGAAGACTCTACTCTTGGAACTGACTCATAATTATAATTTCCCTGATTTCATAACATCTATTTATATAGTACGCTAAGTCTATGTCAGTATTTTTTAATTGTTTCATGGTTTTATGAAAATTCAAAGCATATTGTAATAATCTAAATATCTTCTTCGAAGTTTTGATTGTGAGAATAAAACATACTTAGTCTTTTAAAAAAATGTATATATGGTACTTTTAAGTTCCTCATACTTTGTCTACTTATTCAAGACCTGCATGTCCCTGGCTGTACTTGTCAAATTTTTTTTTTTTTTTTTCAACAAAAATTATTATTTACCTAAATAATTGTATATTATTCATTATTAGTTGTCTTTATATGGCATTCAAATATAAATGAGAAAATCTAGTTACAAAAATTTTTTTTTTTCAATTTTAAAGGTTAGAACTGAAAGCGGGTTCTAGATTATTTTTGCTATCAATTTTTGTCAACCAAAACTATTTAAATAATTCAAAGTATGTATTACATATGTGTTTGTGTGTGCACACTTTTTATTGCAAATAGAAATATTAATTGATTCTACATTGCTTGCATAATATAGGTCTCTGTGCTTTCAGAAATTCTAATCGCAGTTGTAATTCTTCATTCTTTTTCAGTGTTTATTTTTCTGTGATTCTGGAAGATGGCAATGAAGAATTTGCCTCGTGTCTTGTGTCTGTTCTCTTGGAGAGAGTCTCCATGCTTTATGACGTTCCAGGTTACAAGAAAAACGTAAAGAAGTAAGTACAGTCTCTTAGGAATGCCATTTGGATTTCAATCTCATTCTTCAAATTCCATCTCCATTAAAAACCTGTCAACCAAAACTGTCAGCATAGGCTTCTTCAGTTTTCAAGTTGGTCTGGCTGACTACGAATTTATGATGTGTACAGGCTTCACGAATGGAGCTAGACGGCTGAAAATTTCAATATTTCCTCCTTATTATATCTAGAAAAAAATTTTCATCTTTTCTTTTTGAATCACCCCCCCCCCCATTTGAGTTTTTAGTGGGTGGGCTCTATTTGCAATGTAAGTTTATGCTAAAAAGATCACTTAGTTTGTTTCTAGCAGCATTCACACTTGTTTTTTTGAAATTTCAAACATTTTACGGCCCAACAAAAGGCAAGAGAAGTAATTTATTCATTGATCAATGAACTGCATGCTGCCAAAAGAGAGTTTCTATTGTGTGACTATCCAAACCTGTTTTTTCTTTCTTTCTTCTTTTTTTTCTCCAGTATTTAAGGTTCATTATTGAGCATAGGCTTTCCCCTAGAAAGTATACAACACGGGGGGGGGGGGGTCATTGAGTTTTACCCTGCCACCTCACCCATGACATGTTGGCAGAGGGATTAGATGGGTACTTGCATTTCTCAAGGGCATTTGTGCAGAATGAATGCAATTAAGCTCGCTGATCCCAGACTCCATGCTGTTAACTGTTAGGCTTGAGTGACAACAAATTTGTCTTTTTTTTTTTTTTTTCCCAAACCAATTTTTATTTCAGACATTGTTTTTTTAAAAAAAGCATGACACTGTTTTCAATTGTAAAAACCTGATATCAAAATATCAAGCCTGGAAGTCTGGCCACAGCTGCACCAATTTTCTCCTTTGCACCAAAAAGGAGCTAGATCTGGCTCAGAGAGAGCTAAATCAGTAAATTTTATTTCAGTACATTCAGCCTGTCAGTGACGGCAGTTTGAACTAAAGATGATCGCTCATCTAAAAAGAGAAATCAGGAAAGACAATAGAAAAACATGATATTAGAATAGAAAGAGAAAACTGGTGTTTTGTAACTAATGTTATAGGTGCCTCTATTCGAAGAATTCAGAAAGGGTTGAGTGTGGAGGAATGTGTTCATTATAAAACAGAAACGGTCTCGATTATAAGTCCTTTAGAAAAAAAAGAATGAGTTTTCTCCCTTCGGCTGACATTTTTTTTATCTCCACGTCCCACTTATTTAGAGAAAAAAAAGAAAAGATTAAAAAACAAAGAGAACTAGTCAAGGTAAGCCAGTACGTGGTCTGTAGCATATGTTATATAAATTAAGAAAATATTCATGAATACTAAAATATGTACCTTTTTTTTTTACTTACAAAATAATGAGATATTTCAGTTTGCTATACTGCCAGATAATACTACAAATACAAATATATCAGACATTTCAGAAGGTAAATGTTTTTTTTTTCTGTAGGTTGTTTGCGGACTACATTGTGAAACTGCTCAAACAATACCCCTACATTGTAATAAAACAGAGAGGGGAAATCATTGACTACCTCATGAACACACACAACATGACGGATGACCGCTTTTTCATGCACTTGGTAAGTCCAATTTTTGTTGCTCATCCCTTTAGAATCCCTGCGAATCTCAGACATTCTATTCTGACATCATAACAGCTGGTAAAAAAAAAATTTATCTGAATAGATGTTTTTTTTAATGATGTCTCACTTTACAAACTACAACTCACTGGATAAATCCGGCCTACCAACTCGATAGAATATATGATGTAGCATACAAAAATTCTTTGCTTTTCTCATTTATCAGTGTTAATTGATCACCGCATGCCGTTAGTTTTCTCTACAGGAAGCTAAAAATTTGAAACACAATTTTAGAATATCTAGTTCCTGACCCAAAGAAAAGAATTTCATAGTTCTCATTGATTGATTGATAATACACAAAAGTTTATGTAGGTATATATACTCCTATAATAATAAACATAACAGTAATTAAACAAGAACCGTAAGTTCATCGATGCGTCCACTATCTGTGGTAGAAGTAGCAGGAGGAAGAAGAAGAGCAACTAGTCTTTTTTTGTTAATTCATTCTCATACTTGTAAAATATTGTGGTATGGAAATATTCTGTTAGTATTATTTTCAATAAAATTGTAAATGGCCATTTTTGGCTTTTTTAAATACAAAAATGCTAATCTTGGCCATTTTGTTCTGACTTCATAACAGCTGGTTAGAGAAAATTTGATCAGAAGATGTTTTTTCAATTACATAACACCTCTTGATGACATCACACCTCTTCCTTCCTTCCTTCCTTCCTTTCTTCCTTGCTACTTCTGTAGTTTAAAATAACTGGAACAGACTGACCAACCAAAAAGCATCTTATTGAGATGTCTGGCTACATCTGAAAAAGCAAGCCGTTTCCATAGCCTCATATGATCATTGTTTCACTTTTTATTCACCTCAACCCGCAAGACACATTTTCAATCTGGCCTACCTCCTAAACAGTTTGCTGACTCCTGCTTTAAAATTAAGGCATTCTACAAAAAAGTATCTTTACAACCAATATGTATTGATTACATGTCCAGGAAAATTGCTGAGGTAAACCAATACAGGTTGAACCTCCCTGATCCAGGATCCACTTGTTTGGCAGCTTCAATGGTTTAGGACGGGGATTCAAATAGGGTGTTCATCGAGGAATCGACACCTGAGCAATGTTGCTGAATTGGGTTACAAAAGGAGTTAATCTGAGCTTAATCTCTGAGACTAAATCAAAACAGACATTGGAATTTGATCAAATTTGGAAATCAAGTGAGTCTGAATATCAAACCTTTGTCTCCAGATTCATTCGAGTTCTAAATTCAATCCTATTCCAATGCCTGTTTTGATGGAGATAAAACTTGGTTCATCTCTCAGATTGTTTCAGAGATAAAGCTTGAATAATCTCCCATTGTAGCCCAATCTAGCCACACTGTACCCAAGCAAAAAAAAAGATGTGTTTAGAAGCTAATTTTATTGTCTAAATGTATGTGCCATTAGCATGGGGAAAAGATTGGAGAAAATCTTGATATAAAAATTATTTGTGTACATTCTATAGAATCAGATATATTTTTGAAAAGTGATAGTGTTAAAACGTTTACTGATGTCTATAAAACATTTCATGAAAAATATTAGAATTTAAAATTTTATTTAATTCCAATAATCAATTGACTTTTGGTAGATTTTTGAAATATGAATTAAGGTATTTTTTGACTAATAATTTTCTAATGAAAATCGTTACAATTATGAATACAAAGTCCATTATATATATACATATATGTAGATACCTGATCCTTGATTACTAATAAACATTTGACTTTGTTTTTTTCTTTGCTTTCTCAGGCGTGGAGTGTTGGAGAGTTCTGTAGCTCAGTTCTGGACAGCAACTGCACAGCCAAAATCATTTCTAAATACTATGAAGTTCTTGAAACACTTCTTTATGAATGGTCAAGTATCACTATGACATCCGGACCAGATCAGGAATTCCCACCACGTCTACTATCTATTCTCATGTCTGCCTCAGCTAAGGTAAATGGCAACTCATCTAAAATTGTTCACTTTGTTTCTCATTTATTTATACAGACCAGTGCCTCCTGAACTGGTGAATGGTTCATCTGAGGATAGATGAAATCATTTTGGGGGAGAGTAAAACTACATGGGTGAAGACTCAATTTACTCAGATATTAATCACCGCTACCCGTAATAGACCAGTTCAATCACTGTTTTTGGGTAACGTAAACTCAGCAACAATGATTAAAACTGGTCTCTTCTTATTCGTGTGATCAGACATTTATATCTATGCATCCAGACTTTGCCCAACGTTTACTTTTCATAATTGAAACTTAAAATTTTGCACACACACACTCCTGTCACTGATGAGGGAAAATGTTTTGGGGTTTTTTTTTTTTTCGTTTTTGGAAAATTCTCCTTCAAAATGGGTTTTTAATGGGCGGGGATCAATATCCAATGTAAGTTTATGCTAAATTGGTCACAAGTTTGTGCCCGCTTGTCATGAAAATTCATACATTCTTTAGAGATCAGAGCCCAACAAAAGGCAAGTGAAGAAGGTTATTCATTGATTATTCCTTTTTCCAACTTTCTTATTTATCACTCCCCACCCTCAACACAGCATACATGGGTGGAGCTGATTCATAATTTCTCTTGGAATGCTAGTTTTGTATTTTTTTTTACTAAAAAATTAATATTTGTGGTAATCCTATACATGAAGAGAATGTCATTTTTTCTAATCTAATTTTAAGATCTGAAACTGTTTTTTGCTAGTGTTATGTAAACTAAAAAAATTCAAATAATTTTCCTGATAATTTTTTTCGTCACTCCTATTTTTTTTAAATATTTTTAGGATTTTAAAAGAAACGTGAATAAAATGAACCAAGAAATTTATACATTTTGTTCATGATTCAAAATGGATTGCGTATAAAGTTATACACAAGGGAGAATAAGATGCAAATGACTGAAAATATTTGAAAATGTAGTCAGGTGTGGATGAAATTTTGTGATAAAAACTCAAAGGTAAATGACACTGAAATAGTTTGAGACACTGGGATAGATGTATGCGGTCCCAAGAGGTGTACTTTGAAAGAGACTAAGATGCCATTCCCCTTGTTATATAAATATTGAATGACTAGAGACTCTTGAGCAAGACCTCATATAAAGCAATACTCTAAAGTTTGGGGAATTTGAACAGTGCAAGCAGAAACAAATGCAGTACATACTTTTGCCGCTACCCTTTGTGAGCCCGTGCACTGACTCACAAGAAAACCACTTTGAAGAAGACGGTGGAAGTTGAGTATTAGGGTTAGTAATTTTTTTTTTCCTACTGTCAATTCCTTCAAACTCTTGAGTAACACCTCATAAGATACAGGTTTATTTCATATAAGTTGCATGCAAAGCTGGTAATAGGCCAGGACCAGATAGAAAAATGTAGAACCCATTTCAATTTGCTTATTAAGTATCTCTATAATCAGTCCTAAATACCAATATGGCTATATACATGTAGTATGTAAGATTTACTTACAAGTAGCAGAACAATAAAAAAAACTAGAACAGTTTATAAAAAATGGTAATCGTAAGCAATTTTATTCAAAATTTATATAAGACCAGCATTCCAAGAGAAATGAATCAGCACTATCCATTTATGTTGTGTTTGGGGTGATAAATTAAAAAGTTGGAAAAAGATGATCAATTAATAAGGTACTTCACTTGCCTTTTGTTGGGCTGTGATCTTTAAAAAGGTCTGAATTTTAAAAAAAATAAGCAGGCACTAACTAGTGACCAATTTAGCATAAACTCACATAGCATATTGAATCCCTCCACGAAAAACCATGGGGAACAGGTCCCCAGTTCAAGGGGCATTGGTCTTTTGGGGGGCTGTGATCTCTAAAATAAAGGTATGAATTTTCAAAAAATAAACAGACACAAACGAGTGACCTACTAACATTACATACCCCAAAAAAAACCTGGGGGGGGTGAAAAAAAAAAACCCAGAGGAAATTAATTTTCCCTATCTATTAAGAGGAGTGTGTATACAAAATTTTGAGTTCCTTCTTCGAACGGTAAGGGATGGGCTAAGCCCAGATAAATACATCGATACATGTAAATGTGTGTGAGAACCCATGAATAAACTAAACCTAGCACCTGTGTTTAAACTGGTCTGTTGTGGGTAGCAGTGATTAACAATAGAGTATAGTACTGTAAAAAGACACAGAAATACAATAGTATTTGCCTGCACCAGGGGGAGTAGGCCCCCTCAATATTGTAGGTCTATACTGACTGGCATACTAGCCAACTCTCTTTTCTTGCTTACTAAGATCAAAGTTCATCACAGGGTTAGTTTGATGTTCAAATTCAACCTGAATTACTTAATTGTCCAAATAAATATTGTTTCAGTGATCAATGCTAAAGATTCTTTTTATTTTTAATATCTTTTAGCTTGCATCTCGGTGTCAAGACCTGATTCCTCGAGCTGTACTCTGCCTGACCAAGGTTTACAGCCAATTATGTGCCCCTAATGAATTACCAGCTGACACAAGGGATGCTCTTTTGACCACAACCCAAGAACTCATCAACTTGTTCAGTTTCCCAAAGTAAGTAACGCATAACTTGAGATAGTGTGAAACTATTGTAGAGATGTAGCCAGACAATGATTCATAGACTCAGTCTTGCATTTGTATAGATTAGCCTATTTGCAGCCATTTTTTAATCTTGTACCTCCTGTGTAGGGTTTTTCTTTTTAAAGAAGAAAATTCGTGTTTAATGTGGCTTCAATTTCATATGAATCAAATAAGACAGACCAGCACAAACTTCACCACAGACGAAACAAAGTCTCAGTTATCATGATGACCTGAAAGGAATCCTTGATTTCCATTTTTGCTTCCAAAGCATAACATCTGATCCTGAATTTATAAAAGGTACACACATACTATTCGCTACTGAAGATGTGACCCCTCCTGAAGCATATATAGCATACTAATCAATTCATTTATGAATTAATTAATTAATGAACAAAGTCTACGTATACTTTTACTCCTGAGTCTTTCTCATTCCCTATTGTTCACATATATATGATATATATATATACAACAAAATATCTAATAGATGTAATTATGTTCATAAATGTGTATAACATTAGATTGGTGGGTTTTATGTCTGACAGAATATGATAATTGTAGAGATTATTTATTTGGAAACATATTTCATTTGGCACCAGAATTAACTGAGTAGCAAATTAAAAAGCTGGTCACGTAAATGAATGAAGAAAATGAGCGCTATGCAGACTCGAGCCCAAATCTACCAGGAAGCAGCCTTAAGAGTTGAAAGCACCCTCGGTTAGCAGGAGTTCAGAATAGCACACTTAGACCACACATTTCTCTACTCAGTGGTCATAAGCATAAATATTTACTTATATATATATATGTGTGTGTGTGTGTGTGTTCCTATTTTGCCAACAGTATGTACATATCATTAGATTAGACAGTTTTATGTCAGACAGAATGTGATAATTGTAGAGATGATAATAATATTCATTTTCTTGTAAAGTGCTACATCAGCCTAATCAGCTTAAATGTCTCGATTGCACTTTAACATATCTATAAAAAAAATAGTGTGTGTGTGTGAGAGAGAGAGAGAGAGACACACACACACACACACACACACACACGGAAGCCCATGGTGTTTTTGACACTAGGAAATAGAGTGACTTGTTTTCTTTATGCTTATAATCCAGATATTGTCTGAAATGATATGCTCTGCACATGAATTTTTTATTTTTTTTATGTTTATATGAAATTCTCATGATGAAAACTGGAGTTTATTTCAATTTATTTTTGTTCTCTTTACAGTTTTGCATCTGTGATATTAAACCCAACTTTAGAAATACAATCTGGCAGGTAAATATGTTACCATTATTTTTCTCTCAGAAAAACTAAAGACATCGAGCCCTATAATCAAGTCAGTTGTCTAATGTGCATTCAATATATATTATCTTCATCGTCATCATGTAATCTATACATTTTTGTCACTCTCCTACTTTTATTGGAGTTGACTTTTTTTTTAACCCAACAACAATGACATCAAGTTCAGACTTCCAGTTAAGACTAAAAAAGTGGAACAGTAATAAAATTGAAATGATGAATAGAGAGAGAAGGGAAAAGAGAGAAACAGATTCTATTCCTATGTCTTCAATCAGCAAAAAGGAGAGAGAGGTCTCTATGAAAAGTTGAGCGACTCAAAGAGATTTTTAAAAATTCTAATGATTTGCTATGGTATCAAAAACTGAAATGTACTTAGAAATACGACTGGGATACCAACCTTGCTTACATGAAGCATGCGCTGACGTCAGTGTTGTCAGCTCGGAAAACTTTTGGCATTATATCATCCTAGAAAAAGCATTTGAAAAAAACATCAAAACATGCTGCAAAACACTGCTTTCCTTTTTATGGCCATTTTAGTGGCTAAAATGGCTGGAAAAACGAGTGGGAAGGAAAACAAAAATATGAAAAAAGGCTAAAATTGCTGAAAAATTGTGCTAAATGTTGAATTTTCATGTTGCCAAAGCAGGAAATCCACCTAATTTAGCTCAAAAAGCGCTAAATTGTTAACACTAACTGGAATTCGGATCGTGTTCTGGTTGTAATTTGAAACCATCGACCAAAACTGTCACCGGATATGGTTTGGTCCAGGAATAATGCTCCTACTCTATAAGGAATGAGATTATAAAGACCTTGGCTAGTATGGCTGGCTGGTCATGTATTATGCATACAGGCACACACCAATGGAGCTAGATGGCTACATATTTAAATATTTACTGTTTATTATGTTGAGAAAAACCTTTTCCTTTCGTCTTTTTAAAATTATCTCTTAAATAGGTTTTTAGTGATGGCTTCAATTTGCCAGGTAGGTTTATGCTAAATTGATCACATTCAGACTTATTTAGTGATCACTGACTAGCAAAATGCAACGGAAGTAACTTATTCATTGATCAGCCTTTCTTCCAATTTTTTGATCGATCACCCCCCCCTAACATGGTATGCTGCCAAAAGATGTGGGTCATATTACTGTTTCTATTGAGTGACTAACCAGACCTGTTTTCAATGTTACTGAATTGTTATCTACACTTCCAATGTTTATCATAAATACTAGTTATTATCTATGAAAAAATTCATAAATATATTTTAATTTCTAATAGATGATTCCTTTAGAAAAAAGACTTATATATCTGTGTGTGTATGTGTATACATATATATATATATATATATATATATATGAAATATAAAGACCTTGGTAACTATTGCCCTACTTCATTACTACCTAACATATATTAGGCTGTTTGGAAAGTAATTACATATTTCACTGCTATAAATTATAAGCCGACTAAGGCAAGACCAGGGTTAATTGGTACAAAATCATGTCTGGATTTAGTTCATCATCTCTTTTATCAAGCAGTGTGTCATTTTTAGTGTATAGTTCAGTTTACCCCAATGGGGAAAGCAGTCTTCCGCCTCCACGTTGGGCTGTTGTCATTGATTCTGATGTTGATTACATTATTGATGAAAAGTATTCAATTAAACTTCACTGTCATTTGTTTTTATCCCCCTTTTGAAAATACATTATTTTCCAAATACAAAAATTGTAAAAATATGTTTTCCGAACACCCTAATATAAGTGATTTTTAAAAATACTTATAAACAGGCTAGCTCTATATGAAAATCAACCACTAATTTAAACTGATTTTTTTTTTCAAACTATCTTAGCCACTGTTTCATACATAAGTTTCGTTTCTTGATATAAAATATATAGTGAGTAGAGAAAATTTTGCACGTATTTTTGCTAGTATCTCGCTTCCTGTCGGAGAGTTTTGTTATTTATCTTTTTCAGATTTTATTGTGTTGTTTTGTCTTTTGCATGTTGTGTAATAGTCATATTCATTTTAAAAGCTGTTCACTGTTTTAGCTTCTATCATTCCTGGATTTTGATCCATTAATTTGTCTTTATTGTTGACAACTCTTCGTGATTCTGCTTTTAATATTAATACTTAAAATATCTTCTTTTTTTTTTTTTTTCTTCCTTAGATGTCACCAAGATAATATGTGTCTGCCAATTGTTCTTCGGGCAACACACAATATGTTACTGGATGACTGTAGTAAAAAGAAGCTCCTCGAAACAGTCAAGTGATCCATTATCCAATCAAATCTGTTCAGCAATCGACCAATCAAATGAATGACTACTTCTACATCAATTTACCTCAACAATCTGGCAGGCAGAACTTGCTAATCGCAAGCTAAATCATATCAATACATAATGTAAAACAGCACCTAGATCAATCATCTTATATCAAAGAATTTATATTGCTGCTTATATATATATATATATATATATATATATATATATATACACAGGCTGCCCTGATTTTATGCTAGAGATGCGTTCCTGATGAGGTGGTGTAAACGAAATCAGTACAAAATCAAATTACCAATTATCTTGACACTGTGACACTTGGTACAACTTTTATAGCTTTAGCTTTATGCTGATTGGTCGAAATTGCACTGGTGCCACCCCCAGTGGTTGAAATATGAACTAGCTATGTTTTTTGAAGGAAAAAATTGGGCAAATTTCAAAATTGGCTTAATTATTAATTGGCATAAATCAAACTGGGCTAAAATCAATGCAGTCTGTTTATAAAATGTATCCGTGTGCATGCTTGTGTGCTTACAGTAAATTGATATTCTTAACCTCCTATTCAATAATTTGCACTTGTTACTTTTATTGGACCCAAATACGACTCATTCTTAAAGGTTACTTCATTCTTTTACATCGGAAGTCGTCAGCTATACAGTTTTTCATGTAATTTATGCATTAAATATCTTTTGTGGATTTCCCACACACTCATTCATTCAATACTAAAAACTGCGCATAAAAGTTGTGCGTTGTTTCCAGTATTGACTGAATGAGTGAGTGAGCGTATGGAAATTCACAATTCACAATCGGGACCACTTTCCCTACATTGAGCTCATTTTTTTTCAGACAAAATATATACATAGTTTTAATTTGATTAAAACAATTAACATCATCTGCTGTAACAGAAAAAAGTGACCTTTTTAAATGAACCAAATTAGGGTCCAAAAAAGGTAACAAGGGCCCAACAATTTGTTTATATTGGAGTCTCTCTTTTTCTAATATTGTTTTTATCATCAACCATCGCAGTCAAAGGGAGGTAAATCTCTTAGACTCAAGTCAAGAGGAACTCAATTTGAATGTTTCCTGTTAAAGCACTTTATGCTTAAGATGTAATAGTTTAGATCAAAATACAACACTCGGAGTTTTCAATTTTTAATGCTTCTTAAATTTGTGCTTTGAAGCAAAATTTAGTACATCAGGTTGAATAACTTGTAAATCAGTTCGTCAATTTATTCTTATTTCTTCAAAACACATTCTCCTTTTTCAAGGATTTCTGCTCTTTAAATCAATATTTGTGGGTATAAAAATCTTGAAGTTAAAAAAGTGTACGATTCGAAGATAATGCGCTGTGACACATCAGGGATTTTCCTCAAGTCATCAAGTGTTTTGGGTCTTTCAACATTGTACACCCTAGCTCAGACAACCCAGCTTTAGTTGATCAGATCCTAGCTTGTATCCCAGGAGTTCACTGATCACTCTTTCCTAATCCAAAGCCATTTGGGAGCTCTTTCTGCAGCCGCCATGGTTGATCTGATGGCTTTTTTTACAGCCTTGGTGATGTCAAGTTGAATGTATATGCTGCACTGAGAGCAGCCAGCAAAATCTTTTAATAGTAAACAATATAACAAATCCTTTAAAAAAATTAATCAAGATATACTAGAGCCATTATATCAATGGATAGATTGTCAAACAAATTCAAGTAAAGAAATCATGGAAATAGAGAGACTTCAAAATAAGCGATCAAGAAAATTATTGTTCATTTATAGTTACATCTAAAATATCAGCACACTCTTACACTCACATTCAAATGGGATTACTTTGGTAACAGGTAACTCATTGGTACATTATTTGTCCTATAAGTTGTTACATTTAGAATATACGACGTACAAGCAAAGGTACCAACTACTTTTCAAAATTTCTCAAACAGAAATTAGATCAGTAACAAAAAAATCAAGTACACTATAAAGCAGTGAGGGCGTTAAATTTCTGGGCTCTCTGTAGAGAATCATTCCACCGTTATAAGATTTGGTTTAAACTATTTAGTCAATTATTGCACCGTGTAATTTTTGTCTAAATTAGTTACTAAAAGAAAAGAAAACACGGTGATCAGTTTGGTTAGAAATGTTAGAAAATCCCTAACGTAAAAGTAAACTTTTCAGGAATTTTGATTTAATTGAATTTGATATGAATTTATTTTACTACAGTAATCCCTAGTTAATGCTCCAGTACATTCCTAAAATGCAGTGCTAAATGAAACAGTACTGTCCGGGGACATTAAAACATAGCACAAATAGAGCTTGTGCCAGCAATGATTTTAAAATATAATATGTCATTGTTGAGCCTCAACAAGATGGGATGGCTTAGTGCTGTGTATCTCATCTGGTATCTACTTTCCAGAGCCAGTAAAATATCACTAGGTATCAATACATGTAGCTACATGATGAATTATTGTTTACTTGTTTGTCTCCATGCATATGGTACATTAACCAAAGTATACAGTACATGGTTATTTCGGAGACTATCTTCTATCATTATTTATTTGTTTTGGAAAATTAACGTTACTAAATTTTTCATGAAAAATATTGCTATAGTGAATCACTGTTAAACTGGACAGTGCCAAGCCAGGTGTTATTGTATTTGATATGAATTCATTTTGGTATTCATCATCTCATATTTATTCAGCTATCTTTACAGTAACATGTAGACATTTTGAGGTGGGCCATTTTCATATGTCGGCAATTTTTAATGGCTAAAAATGGCTAGATAATCACTATTGTTAAAATAATGTTAATCTAAATCTAAAAATAAGCATCAGTGTATTGAAATGTTTTATTCAAATCAAATAAGCTTTTCAAAATTCATACATGTGTACTATAAATGTGATCCTGAAATAATTTTATTGGTCACTTATAAAATTTAAAATAAACATTGATTCAGAGGAAAATTACCTGGCAATCAAATCTATCTAATGGCTTTTATTTTTTTTCTTCTAGCCACCTTTAGCCATTTAAAATTGTCAATATAAAAATGGCCCATCCCAAAATAGCTGCATGATGCATTACTGCAAGGATAACCATTACTACTTATCCAATGTCATTTTTCCATTTTTGGAGAAATAGTTTTATAAAATGACTCTTAAAACTGCTGAATATTTCTTTTTATCGGACAAATTTTGTCTGATGAAGTATTGTAACCATTGTATATTGGTTCATTCAGACTAATTTCTTTGTTCTTGTTTGAATGAGTGTTTTAATCTTTTCATTTTCCGTCTTCTGAATTTTTCAGATGAGCGATTATCATTATAAATAGTTTTTTTCTGACCGTTGTCCTCATCTTGGTTCATTTCTCAAACCAAGCAGTTCAGCCATTGTATCCTATGGCCATCTTCAGGTAACGAATGGATATTCTTCTGAACTCTAAGATTTGAAGCCATTGTAAGGATCAGGTGGAAAGTGTTCATTCCACTGTCAGAAAAATAAACCAAAACGAGGACAACGGTCCGAAAAACACCAATAAGTTATGTGGTTTAGTTGGACTAATTTCCTCATTTTTTAGTTTGACTATTTTTGCTCATTTTTTTGCAACATTTCAACCATGTACTATCCAACTTTCCTCACCAAACACAGTGGCATATAAGTCAGAGGAGGGAATAATCCCTAAATCAGGGATACAAAAAAAAAAATAGATATGTTACTGGTAGAATAAAGCTAGAAGCATATGTCACAGAAACCAGTTTCCACATTCCAACACAAAAGAAAACAGAAGAAGGCCGGAGATTACTAAACCGAAATGTTGAAAAAATCAGCAACATAGATGAGGAAGATAACCTGGCTAAACCATTCTTTTTTTTTTTTTTTTTTTCTTTCCCTCATAATATTTCTGCTGTTGTCTTCAGCTGGTCTTCCCTGGGTGTCTGTCTTATTCTGGAACATCTAACCTTGATCTGAAAGGGGGTGCATGCATTTCCCCTACCATACATATCACATCCAATGCTTCCCTTTGTGAGTAATTTGAACTCTCTTTTTTTCTTGTGTTGAATTTATGACCTTCCATCAAACTAGATGAATTTCATCAACACTTTCACTTATTCAGTCATATTCCCAAGGACAATCCAGTAGTTGTTTTTTTTTTTCTTTTCAAATTTTAAATTCATCATCAATTCTGTTTTGATCAGCAGCTTCCATATGATAGTAATATCTACACTTGGCCTACTTATTGGATCATTTCGGTATAACATATGTGCTGATTCCTTCAACTTGTTTATTCTCCAATATTGTTATTTGTTCATTATTTCAACTTCGTTCCCGCCATGCATGATCAACGATACTTGATTTTAGATTTACAGCCTTCCCAGGTTGTACAACATTCCACCAAGTTGTGTCAAAAAGTACATAGATAAGACCAGCTGTCACCCTCCCTAAAATAAGATTTGAACATTCGAGAACCACTACCTAAGTGTCTTTTGGAACATGACTTATAAAAATGAGGGCTGGTGAAATTCATCTGCTTTACTAGAAGATCAAGAGTCTAACACATGAGCAAAGGGAGTTCCAGGAAGTTATGAGGAGAGGCTCCAGATGTGACATGTATGTGAGGGGAGACACATGCCCAACCTCCTTCAGAACAAGGTTTGACATTCCAAAAAAGGAGACGTATATCATATGGCTTGGCCTTACAAATGAGAATTTGGGAGGGTACCAGGACTTATAGTGGCTAACAAGATCCATGTGGGACAGACAGATTTTTCCTCATCAGGTACAGGAGAAGAATCGTTGATTGAAAGAAACGCTTAACTCACAATGTTACCTCTTCTCCCCTGTCTTGATTCTGTAGTTGGATTCAGCGAAGGAGTTGACCTGGAAGATCTTCTGACAACCACATCAGCCTATCGGTAGCTTCTATATTTTTCAATTGTGGTATTTGATTCCACAGGAGACAAAGATCCTTTTTAGAGAATCCCTGTAACTCTCTTTTTGACACCCTCTCTTACGTTGTCTAGATGACAGGTCACCGAACAGTAGGGTCTTTGGGAGCCCGCAGTCTTCCATCCTCAAAATGAAAAATGAAGGAAATAGTCTGAATGAACTTGTATACAATTTCTTTTTATTCAATGCTGTTTACAAAAATGGCTACCCACAAAAATTTTGCAAGATGCAATATCTAAATTTTAATTACCATGACTCAAGTTTCCCAGATGATTCAAATTTCCATTTAGTGATTTATATCTTCAAGAGCAAAGCAACACTTATCTTGTTCATTTTTCATTTATATTTATTTTCATTTATTCCATTAGTTGAAAGAATTATCTTTTTACAGTGAAAAAAATCTTTTACACTGAAAAATCATGATGTTCTCTCAGTGGCGGTGCCAGTGTTTCGTACCAGCCTGAGCAAAATTCAGCGAAATATTCTGTGGGTCAGATGCAAAGCAGCATGAAGTGCGGTGGAAATATATATGGAAGCACTCAATTACACCCCTAAGCAATTATATACACAGATACACTCAACCATTGATATATACATACTTACGTTTGTATTGTGAATGTGAAATGATCCAACAGAATGTAAATGAAAATGACAATTGGATGGTGAAGAGAAGAGTTTTCTTTTCACCTTCCAATTATCATTTTCAATTACACAGAACATAAAAACGATTGTATATTTCTGCACACTTTCATAAAAAAAAAAATGAAAATGTACATAAGTGTTTATATGTAACTGTGTAAATACCAATGCTTGGGTGTATATGAATATGTAATTGTACATGGGTGTCATTGTGTGTTACCATATATATACCCACCTCCACCAGAAAACATGGCTTCTGCGTAAGGAAAATAGTGAATATGGGCATTAAGATTAAATTTTGGGAGTCCAGGTAATGTTTGGAAAAGGCTGCCAAGACCCCGGTCTTGCCCTTGCCTGGTGACACCATTGTGTTCTCTATTTATAATCTCTACAGAATTGATCAAAGATCCTCAGGTTAAAAGAAAACAAACAACCAGAAAATTTTACACCATTTTTGAAATGCTCAATATAACTACTCTTTGAAGAAGTGGTTCATAACCTTTTTGCTCCCCGCCCCAACTTGACAGCTCAAAAATTCTGTTGCCATCTTTTGAATCGTAAAACAGATTGGGTGTTGAAAAAGTATGATAGTTTAATTTTAGATTCAGAAATTTACCAAAATTTAGAGCTTAGAGAAAATATCTGTAAAGAAACAAATTCTTTGTAAAAAAAAAAAAAGAAAATTGATTTTTGAACTATGGACTAATTAATAACTAAAAAGATTTATAATTTCTTTATTGTGTGAAATTTAGTAACAACGTGATTACCTCATCAATCTTATACTTCACTAAGTTCATGAGTTGAGCATTAGTTACTATGTAGTAAAATTAGAATCTGTTTAAAAAATTAGGAATCAATTTTCATGGCTGTAGCTTCAAAAGTATGATGAGGAGCACCCGGAGACACACGCATAAATGATCAAAGTGAGAAGAATCTGTAACCCAATTAGCTGGTTAGTTGGGCGGGCCATTCTTGGGACTACAGTGATTTAACAGTATTGTGCGATGAGGAATTAATCAGTTTAGAACCACAAGATGTTTTTTGCTCTTCACACCCAAATTCCAAATAATTCCCAATACATTTAAATTGCCCTTGTGGGAGGTTGCCCCACATTCTAGAACACTACTTTAAAGAGAAGTTTTTTTCAAAAGACTTCAAAAAAGAAAAATTTATTGAAGAAAAAAGTATATTAATTTTTGTGCGATGTTGAACAGGGACAGGCTTACGGTTCCTGGTGCTCCGGGCAAGCTAAAATTTGGTGCCCTTAAAAGTATAGTATTATTTATTTATTCAATTGTTTTACTGTGAGAAAAATAATTCCATTAGAATGAAAGTCATGGGAATTTGCTTTGTGAATTATTTCTCCTAGCTTCATCACTACAGAAAGTATTCCACTGTCAGATATTCCTGGAAAATCATTAAAATTCTCATTTTGATTATTTTATTTTCTGTTTAATTTATTCATTTTTTCCATTTGTATTAGCATTTGGTGCCCTGGATGACTGTCCATGTTACCAGTACCTAGGGGCCAAACCTGATGTTGATAATAAAAATCGACATATTACTGCTATATTAATGCATGCCTGTGAGTGTATATATGAGAGAAGATTCTAAATTTGAAATATTTTTGCTTTTTCTGTACATAAATGTTGACATAGAATATATAATCGATATATTATCATTTGTGAATGCTGATAGAAAGTTCTGTTGATGTGTTTTTTTATTATTTTGAATTGTGCAAAAATTCATTATTGTATATTTTTATATGATTTTCTCTATTTATTTGGTCCCAACAGAAGAGACAAGATGAATTTTATCCCATTAGTAAATGACTTATTTTTGCCTTTCTTATTCTGATATTTTAACCACTTCTTTTTAACACTGACTTCACTCCTACCTAAATACAGGCAACCCATTATAACATAGATGTTGAAGTCCAAGACCACCAACCATATTATAATTGAGCTGCAATAACCGTGGGGTGGTTATAGGCAATACTCAAGGGTTAACAATAGGTAAAAGATGGTGAACTAAGAATATTGTATAAAAACTAGATGAGATTTGAACAAATAAGCAAAGGAATATTTTATATTTGTTTTTTATGAAATAATAAAATAACAACAGTATATTACAAAGTATACCAAATTTCCATGCAACGTGCACATGAGAGACTCAGGCTCATGCTCATGGAGAGATCATGAGACAGCAGTGTATATTAGAGAAAATACAAGTGTCTGAGATATTATAGAAACAGTTAGATAACTCAAATGGCAATGGGCTGGACATGTTGCAAGAATGTCAGACAACCACTGGACATCACAACTCACTACAAGGATCCCTAGAGATCATATGCAAAATTGTGGCCGATAGAAAGTATGGTGGTGTTATAAGCTAGAAAAATTCAGAAAGTGCTGGCTCCATGATGCCCATGATAGAGAGGTATGGCGAATCTTTGAGAAGGTCTATGTCCATTGAAAGACACTAAAAGCGTGGTGGTGGTGGTGGTGGCGGCGGCGGTAGTGGTGGTGATGATGATGAAGAAGAAGTTGTTTCCATCAATGACTTGACCCTTTGAATCTTTAATACCTGCATTTTTATATACCTCATACCTGTGAGGAAAAGCTCAGATTATTTTTTTTTTTTTTCTCAAGTTTTGTCCATTGACTGCTGAAATGTTTTAGTCTAATTAGTTTCATTTTTACAATTGGTTTTGCCACATAAGTCAAATATATTTCAGGGGGAGGGGGATGGGTGTTGTGTCACCTCTGTCCTCAAATGGACTGTAATGAACCGTGTTATATCTGGGGATGCCTGTATTTATTTTTTTTTCATACACACAGTGGCACAAAATTGATGTTTTACCCTTTGTTGAGAAAAACTGGTTTTGGCTCACACTTAAAGCTTCAAATAAGTTGAATGCAGTTTTGTTGTAGTGAAATACAAGAAACGGCCAGAAACAATGAAAAGGGAAGGAAAAATATTATTTACCATCAGTAAAAATTACTATAATCAATTACTAACCCTATCCTTACCCCTAACCCTAAAGTATATAATTAATCACCACAAAGCTCTGTATGAAAGGTTTTTTTTTTTTTTCTTAAATTACATTCTCTCTGGTTTGCTTCCCGTAACAAGAAGCAAAGGGAAGCAACTAGGAAAAAAACAAAGATATTATTACCAGTAACAATTGCTCTAATTAATGAATGAATCTAACCCTAACCCTAAAATATTTAAATAATCACCACAAGCCCCTGTATAAAAGCTTTTTTTTTTTAATTACGTTCCCTTTGCTTCTCATTGCTTCTTATATTTTACTGAGACCACAGTTTTTTTCTATTTCTTTTTGATATATATATATTCATTTTTTTCAAATATTGGCAAAGATTTGTGTCTTTGTCCATCATAAGCCATGCTACAGTTGCTATTTTTAGTGTTCTGACTTCAGAGTCAAGACAAGATCATTTGTCATAACTTCAGTTGCACCTCAAATCTCATATTTTCACACCTGTTGATTGTATCCACCTCACTGCAAAATCAGTAAAAAGAAAGGCAAAAATAATGAAATATTCTGGTTTAACACATGATTTAAGAGATAGAGTTTTTAAATCCCTATAATTAGTGGATATATATTAATCATAAGATTTAAAGTAGCTCCTGGAAAGCTTTTTCAGTCTGATACTCTTCAGAGGATGAAACGTCAGTACACTGTAAGAATGCGGATTCTTAAAAGTTGTTTGAAAACATAATTTTTAATATGCATCCAGTAATTATGGGGGGGTTGAAATGTTGTATCATCAAAAGAGAGTCCTTAAAATGTTGAATTAGCTAACAATAATCTTGATTTATTTTTTTATTAGATGAAACATTGTCAACCATTATTAATTTTCAACTAGTATTTCTTTCATCTTAATTTTAATTGCTTTTCATTGCAACTACTCAGACTACCAGTCAAGGACATTTAGTAAACTGTGTGGATCAGACATAGAGAATAAGGTAAAAGGTTAAGAGTTTGAGTCTCACCTGGAGCTTTTTTTTATGTCCATTCTGTGCTGTTTAGTAATGACTGAAAACTGATGGTTTGAGTAATTTTAATGAAAAGCGACTAAAATTACAATGAAAGAAATACTAATCTAAGTCAAACGTGATAGTGACTACTGTATATTATGCTAAGTAACAGGCCCTCTAATTTTTAAAATAAAATTCATGAGAGAAATACCAGCAAAATACTTTAAATATCTTAAAGGAAAAAAACAAAAAATAATTTCAATTAGAAAGAAGAAATGACATAAATAGAAAAATTCTACTGTTCTGGTAAAATATTGGAATCTTTGAAATCTGATAATTTGTGATAATTTGCTTTATAATGTGGGTGTTGAGGTCCAAAAAAGACGACCGCATTAAAACTGATTTGCAAGTTATCGAAAATCAGTTACGAGTGTCAAACAAGTTCACTGGTGAATAAAGGTGATATTTCCATTTCAAAATCAAAGAAAATTATATATTATGTCAAACACCATGTAATTATATGTTATCTGTAAATTGAAGGAATTCAATATTATAGTCAGGATCCAGAAATTTGTTTTCAATTAAGAGATATTTTCATTCTTTTGCTGGTAAAGGACTTGAAAATGTACAGTTAACAAAAAGGCTAGATTTAAATCTTGATAGAAGTAATTCATATATTTAAAGTTCTCTTCTTTGTTCTTTTTCTTTTCATTCAGTTTTTAGTCAATGTACGGCATTGGTAGAAGTATGCGCTGTCTGGGGGCTTTCTTGTTGGTAATAATGTAAAAGTTCACGTCAAAAACAGCTCTCAGGTAATGAAGTGTACAGGAAGTCAAAATATAACATTGGGAACAATGTACATAGTTGTACTAGTTTACAGATTTTTTTTTTTTCATTTGAAAAAAATAGTCATTTTTTATCTGTACCTTGTCTCTCCTGTTAAAGACCTAAATCTGTTGCTGCTGCTGCAATATTTGTATGTATATATATATATATATATATATATATATATATATATATATATATATATATATGCATGTGTGTTTATGAATTTTCCACCCTTGTTGACATTTTTGATCAGCTGATTATCTATAAACATTTTCTATTCATTTGTTCCTCTTGAATGAGTCTTATAGAGCCCAGAATGACATTTTTCTATTGTGCTTTCAATAATCACCCATTGCACCGAAAAAGTATTTCAAAATACAAATGCAACTCCTGAATACCAGCCTTGCTCCAAAGTATTTTGAAGCCAATCAATATATTTTCTCACTGATGCAACAAAACTCTGCACCCGACACACTCACTTGAAGAAGGCTGGAGAATAGACCAGCTGGAACATTGTGGAAAAAAAAAACAAAGATGGAGATAAATATCACTATTGTTATTAATTTTTTACTAGTATTTACTTTGTTTTAATTTTTTAGTTGCTTTTTTTATCGCAACTTACTCAGGCCATCAGTTTACAGTAGTGATCCACACTTTGTGTTAACTCACTACCATAGAATGATGGCCTGAGTAAGTTGCAATAAAAAGCAACACAAAAAGTGAGATGAAAGAAAATATTAGTCAAAAATCAATAATAATGATGGATGACTATTCATCTAAAGAAAATGGACAGTTTTTTTTTTTTTTGAATAAATAGTAACAACTCAATATCTGAAACAAGAATTTCTGTACCTCTTATGAAGGATTTACAGTGGATTCCACTAAAGAGGACCAGCTACTCAATAAGACCAATCTGGTAGGAACTGATTCAAACACATGTAATTATCGTTAACTTGCTTTGTTTATTATGATCAATGCACTGTTTATTTGGATCCAGCAGTAGTACTATCAAACTAACCTTTTTTTAAAATAAAATCTGATAGATTACTAAAAATGTATTTTTTTAGTTCTTTCAAATACATTTAGCGCATGACTCAAGTTGAATGTGAAATTCAAAAAAAAATTTTTTTAAAGTAAAAAAAAAAATGGACTTGAGCTGTTTTGGATTTTGTGTAAGATGTTCCACTGGACTTGGAAGAAAACAACTTGTTATTTGTGTTAAAAGTGTTTTGTGTATTAAATGAGTCAGGTTGTTTGGTTAATCGGAACTGTTAGTTATTGAGACCAAAATCATTGATCCCGATATAGTTCTATTACCCAGAATCCTCTGCATATTTTTTTTGTGTTTGTGTGAGAAAATAGAAAAAAAAAAAGCTGATAGAAGTAAATCAAGAAAAAATTGATTTCTGCATAGTCACTGAGACAATTGAGAGAATGAATGTTTCTTTTTGCTGTGGCTCAAACCACTTGAAAACAAACGTTTTACATATTTGCTCCAAGTTCGTCTTGTATGAGTTTATCTGTTCACAACTCATCAAATTCAAAGACTATAATTACTTTGGAAAAAACAGTTTTAACTTGAAAAAACAAAATTTGCTTTCCTAATACCTAATTACCTCCCTTGGATTTCTTCACCTAACCTCATGTTCTGATCATTCATTTTTTTTTTCCATAAAAGAAAAATGATATGTAATTCAACACTTGTTACAATTAAGACTTAGATTTTGTGAAGAAAAAATAAATGATTAAAATTGTTAAAAAGTCAGACACACCTCCTTTGGATTTGAAAAGTCTTGCATTAAATAAAACAACAACAACAAAAAACTAGCATCCAAAATTCATAATTTATTTAATCTATATTATAACAACCTGTTGATCCTCATGAAAAAATTCACCAAAGTATTTGAAATTCTTTAAAATGATTTTTTTTTCTCTCAGAAAGTAAACAACTGAAATTGTTTCATAGTAAAAGTCTATTGTTCCAAAGGTTCATTTGGGGAGTGCTTAGAATATAAGACTTGGTGAAGAAAAATTTCAAGTTATAATTCAGTATTTGGAATGCAAAATTTGTTTCAGATGTCAAAACTGACTTTGTCGTATCATTCCTTTTTTTTTTTTTAAAGCATCCCCTTTGCACTTCGGAATATAACTCCGTGGAACTGGATTAAAGTGTATAGATATTTATACCTGAGGTGGCTATTAGGTTGTTTCATACAAAATGTTTTTTGAATTGTTTGATGAAGGATGATACAAATTACGAAAAAACAGTAAATATTTAATGAAAATATGACCCCTTTGAAGCAATAACTTTTTTCCAACAATCTTCTAACGATAATATACTGTTTCCATGAAATTCTTTAGTTTTAGTGATCAGTAAAACACAAATGATGGCTTCTTCATCATTGAACTTTTTTATTACTGATATGAAGTTTTGAATATTTTAACATGATAATCTGTAGGAGATATTTCTGGTGAATATGGAGGATGCTGTAAGACTTCATATCCCAATTGCTGTTGAAGTCTTAAAGGCTCCAGAAGGTGCTTGAAGCATTGTTTGTAGGTTGTTGGCCACAGCTGTCCATGATGAAGACAGGTGTGGCTTCCCTTAAAGTTTATTATTGGTATCTAGATTTCCAGATTTGAACCTGTTCACTTTAAATGCTTTGTTGACATTATTTGTAGCTTGGGCAGCAATATGTCCTAATTTGAAATCATACTTAGACAAGCACAGCTTTTTCAGGGTCAAATTCCTCTCTAAATGCAACTATTTCAGCCTCTGTGTTGAATTTTTTTTCTTTTTTTCTTATTTTTCCTAATCTATTCAGGGGAGCGTGTGTGTTAAATTTCAAGTTTTTATTGTAAACAGTCAGGTCTGAGAAGAGAGAAAAAAAGTAAAAATTAAAATATTTTTAAAAAATGATGTCACAAAATCAGTCTTTCTTTTCCCGTCTCTCTCTCTCTCTCTCTCTCTCTCTTCCATATCTGATTGATTGTAGAGAAGAAATAAAAAGTAAAACCCGAGTTGACACAACATGACATCACAGAGTCACTCTTTCTTTTTTCCCCTCTCTCTCTGTTTTCCATGTCTGACTAATTGTGGTAATCAAGTCAACCCTCTATGAGTTTGACAAAATCAGTTTAATTTCTTTAGTAGACACACCATAGCTGTTAAGGACTCAAAGACCTTCAATAACAAATTATGTCTCTATTTACATTGAACCTGCCAAAAGATGAAAAATTATTCCCTTTTATTATTATTTCTATTATGTAAAAAAAAGCAGTTTTATGTGCAACAACCTAATGTGCAATGGGTATAGGCATCTGCTGGGGGTGGGGGATAAAATGAGGCATTTGCAAGCTCCCCTTTCCCACCTGGATCAGGTCTTCTCCCCAAGGGTAAGGGGGATTGAAAAATTGGAATCTTTATAGTCGATAAAGGATAATGGTGCAATACAATTGTTTTCTGTAATCCCATCATAATTCTTCTACATTGAAGAAAAAAACTGAATTACTATTCACCGATGACAGAGTTGCCACTAAGATATATTCTGAGCATACACTTTTTAAAATATATCCCTACCCCGGGAAAAGTAGCAACAGATGCCCATGGCTACAGGGGCTTTGTATCCTCTGTTATCTCCTTAATTCACAGCTATAGAAAAAAAATTAGAATTCAGGGCAGACTATCACCTGCTAAGATCAAATGTAAGTCAGATTAAAAAACAAAAGATGATTTGATGAAGGAGCTATTCTTTATCAATAAACTGTTCAACAATTTCATTAATCTTTGTTAATTTTATTTGGATGTACAAGTGGGTTGAGAAGGATATGCGAGTGGCTAGGTGGTTCTCATGAGATCACTTAAGTTAAGTGATATCAAGCTTAGTCACTACTTAGATGGGTGACCGTCTGGGAATACCAGATGCCATATATAACATCTGCTGCCATCTTGGCCTTAGCTATGTTGCTACTTAACCGAGCATCTTGCCAAGCTAGGACCAGACTATGCATGGGGAATGTAACCAGCAACTAAATTTTGATTCAGATAGTTTGTGTTCATTCCCCACTCATGCTACTGGGAAGGACATGAATCCATCTCTTCCCTCCCCCTTTCCAACACAATGGCAGGGTAATGCCCATCACCTTTCGTCCTACAACTAACTTTGGTAGAGGCTAAAAAAAGAAAGGCTGATAACGAAAATTTTTTTTAATTCAATTGCTGACCACATTCTCTTTCTGTCTGTTCAATGAGCAAAATGGTGATGACGATGATGATGATGATCACTGCCACTCAATACAAGCATGACAGTTTCCAGGGGAGCACACTGTCACATGTCCTCCATGAAGAAGTGTATGCTCAAGAAAGGGTCCGGACGCACAGTCCAGTCCTAGCTTGGCAAGATACTTTGTTAATTGAGACACTGAGAGGACTGCAGAACAATCTTCTTGTTGTATAAGGCACCTGGTATTCCCAGACAGTCACCTGTTTGGGTAATTTGGGTAATGATCAGGCTCAACCTTACTTAACTTTGGGGATTTTCATTCTGATCAGTGTTATTTACTCACTTCTGAAGAAAACCCTGCTGGAGTTCAGTTATGATATGAAAAAAAATTTTTAAATAAATCTCCTCTACACTAATATACAATTGACTATGTTGGTGACAGTCACCTTATTTTAATAATCAGATCTTCCATCATCTTGGTGAAAAAGGAAGGGAATAGAAAAGAGAAAGAAAGATTAAGGGCAAAAATAATGAGACAAGCCCAATGATACATCTTATCTTCCTGCCTTTGTTAGAGCGTTGTGTTTTTGATTCTAAACATCATTCCACAAAGGATTGAGTTACCTTTTTGATATTCAAAATGCTTAGTAAATGATAAAACAAACCGATTCATATGTTGCTGATTTAAAGTGAATTTTATGTCTTTTTCTAGCTTTTACTTATGAATTTGAGTTCATTGACAAACGTCTAAAGATTGATGATGATGATGATGATGATGATGTCGTCATCATAAAAATCAAACTTATTAAGAGGCAGAAGAGGAAGGCATTTTATTTTGCCAGCTGTTCGTGTGAACTGATTTATGAAGTTTCGTAGTTTGATAAGGGGCTGGAGACTTAGATGAAGAGGATTTATTTATTTTTCTTGGGCCTCTTGCTATATACATTTACTAGCTGAAAACTGCTTTAACTGATAAAAAGATATCCTCTAACATCTCATCTTCCTGCCTTTGTTAGAGCGTAGTGTTTTCAATTTTAAACATCGTTCCACGAAGGATTGAGTTACCTTTTTGATATTCAAAATGCTTAATAAATGAAACAAACTGATTCATATGTTGCTGATTTAAAGTGAATTTTATGTCTCTTTCTGGCTTTTACTTATGAATTTGTGTTTATTGATATAAAAAAAATCAAACTTATTAAGAGGCAGAAGAGAAAGGTATTTTATTGTGCCAGCTGCTTGTGTGATCTCATTTACGAAATTTCGTACTTTGATAAGGGGCTGGAGACATAGAGGAAGAGGATTTATTTATCTTTCATGGGAATCTTGCTATGAACATTTAACGGCAGAAAACTGCCCTATAGGGCCAATTAACTGATTCAAGATATCCTCTAACATGGGGAGTAGAATGAGAACAATCTAACCCCAAGATAAAAACTTCGATTTGAAATTCTCAAATTACTAAATACTGTAAAAGCAAGCCTGAAACACACTAATCTTATCTTCAGTGTTTTTAAAACCCCATTCCTTTCAAAGCTACAAAAATTAAAAGCCCTTTCCTCTGAAAGCACCTTCATTTAATGCTAATATTATATTAAAATAGAATTTCAATCATGCAATTGCCACGTGTTTGTCTTCTCACCTAGTAAAATAGAATTCCATGTTCTGATGATGTAATAATGAAATGTCACTCGAACAACATTAAATTCATGGAAGGAGTGGGAGGGAATGCTTCTTGGAGATGGTTTTAGGCATTTGCTATATTTATCGGATTGTCAGTCAGTCAGTCAGTCAGTCAGTCAGTGACGGTAATTACCACTATAGATGTTAGCACATCTGAAAAACCTATAGATGAAAGTGTTGGTTAAGCAGCTTCAAGTTCAAACTGGGTTTGGTGGTTAAGTATATATCATATATACTCTGATTCAATGGAAGAGGCAGACAAGCAACATCACAAGGACGAATTAACTAGGAAGAATTGACTGAAACAATATATCCTCCTGCATAGACAGCGGAATGAGAACAATGTAATGGATTAAATGAAAAGTTTGGTTCAAAATTCCTAGAGGGTTACCCACTACAAAATGGCCAAAATATTGTGATTATTACAACCAAGATGAAGACACTAGTCCAAGTAAATTAATCTATCATAAACCTAATGTAATTTGAATTATGGATACTTATGTATATGTAGGGTCCAGAGCGTAGTGTGTAAAAGACTAAATGTTACTCCCCTCGTAAGATTTTTCTTTAAGTTTGGGAATCACAACATACACAAAAAAAATCCCTTACAAAACACAAAATAATTTTTTCTTTAAACTACAAAAACCAATTTATTTTAATACAAAACAATTCAACAATAATTTGATACATTTGATAGACTTTTAACGCATTTGCGAACAAACTCAAAATAAGGGAGACTACTCCGAAATTGGAAATTTAATAGCTATCTCTGCTGACAGATGTTACAGACAAAAAATATAGACATGCACGTGACATGTTATGTAAGTAAATTGCCGAGTCTATCGATAACATCTCTGCCTCTCAATTTGTTAAACATTTTTACCTGGCTCCTTCTTGTTTTTTTTTGTCTTTCTTCTACATCTTCCATATCTTCTTCTCTTTCTTCTCTTCTTTCTCTTTTTTCTCATTTTTCCCTTTTTTCTTCTTCATTGTCCCTTTCCTTCTTGCCTTTCTTCTCTTTCCATTTTTCTCTTGACGAAGATAGACTTCTTCAAAAGTTATCCCCCTTGTTGCACTCGGGGGGGGGGTATCTACCTTTCAACAGTCTTTGTAATTAGATGCTCTCTACTAACAGCATCGCCCATAAATGAGTACACCCCAAACGCTTTTTAACTGAAAGTTAATTTTTCTTCCAAACAAAACATAAACAGGATTTTATTATTTTTAGTTGAACATTACACAATCGAAACAGATATAAAAAAATATTACTTATGACCAAACTCTACAGCATTGAAACTGTTGCTAAGAATAATTGTATGCTGCCATCCAAAAATGAGTACAACCCTATGAAAAACTTGATGGAAAAAGAGTTTCAATGCCATAGTTTGGCCTTAAATATTACCTGATAATATCTTTATTTTTTCTTCTAATGTTCCTCTAGAAATTTAATAAATCCTTCGTTTGGTCTAAAAGACAATCAACAAGAGAAAAAATACTAGGGTTATACTCATTTATGGGCAATACTGTATATAATACACCATGTGCATGTCTATATTTTTTGTCTGTAACATCTGTCGAGGGTGATGACTATTAAATGCTAATTATAGAGTAGTTTCCCCAACTTTTTTTTGCAAATGCATAAAGAATTCTATATATATATTCTCTATTCTACTCCCTATGTATATGAGCTGCAATAAAAAGCAAGAGAAATAAGGTGGAAGAAGTATTACTTATAAATTGATAATTGACAATGCTTTAGCTGAGAAATTCAGATAACTTTAAACTATTATGTCTACTACTACAACTAGGTGTAAATCGACAAAAATAAGATGGAAGAAATACTTGTAAAGAATCAATAACAATTGACAATGCCCCATCGTGGAGACTAACCAGCTGGAGTCATTCAAATTTAACCATATGTATAATATTCTCAACTTCTATTTCTAATGTATTGGAGTTGTCATGAAAAGCAACTAAAATAAGACCAAGTATTGTCAATTTTTATGTATTTTTTTTTCATTTGTATTTCTCTTGCTTTTTATTGCTATATATTTGGAGGGAGACAAAAGAAAATTATCTTAGAAAAAGTCCAGAGATGAGCAACTAAGTTAGTACTAGAATTTGAAAGTATGAGTTATGAAGAAAATGAAGGTTAAAATAGTTAGGGTTATCATCATTAGAAAAAAAAAGGAAGGTTCTGAGAGACTTGATGCAAATGTTTGAGATATTGAATGGTTTAGAATTAGTAGAATCTGATGTATTACTTGATGGGAGTACAAAAAAACAGACAATTCCAATAATCCTGAAAAGGAGAGTATACAACCGATGCATCTTCCCGATAGTCACTTATGGAGCTGAAACATAGAACCTAATCAAGAGACAGATCCACAAACTGAGAAGTATGCAACGTGTGCATGAGAGAATCATGCTCAACCTTACATGGAGAGATCACAAGACAGCACAGTATATAAGGAAGAAAACGGGAGTACGAGACATCATAGAAACTATTAAAAAACTCAAATGGCAATGGGCAGGCCATGTTGCAAGAAAGAAAGACAACCAATGGACATCATGACTCACAACATGGATTCCCAGAGATAAACTGGACAAATACAAGAAATACTGGCTCCGCAACGCCCATGATAGAGAATTGTGGTGAATCCTGGGGAAGGTCTATGTCCAACGACGGACGTTAAAAGACTGATGATGATGATGATGACTATGGAATAGATTACCAAAATATGTTGTGCTATCAATAGATGTGAATGATTTTAAGAAGCATTTTGATGCTTACCATACCACCATATATGTTAAATGCTGTAGATATTATGTAATTATGGTATGTGCTTGTAGCTACAATTTGTATTCTTTTTTCACACCAAGATAAATGTTCTCCTCTCAGACTGTCATTCTGTGGTCATTACTGAGCAGCATGAATCGAACATAAAGAATGAGCCTCCAGCCAGATTCAAACTCATATCCCTCTCCCTTCGGGATCCTGCCTATCCAAGACAGCAATGAAAGAAATACTAGTCAAAAATCAATAACAACTGTGATGGCATTGGCCACAAGAAATCTCAAAAACATTTCATATTGCATATAGAAACTTGCAACCATTTAGCCTACCCCAACATGAAAGCTATGAATCATCATCAGCCTTTTATAGTCTATTGGAGAACATAGATAATCCCCTAAATCCACCAAGTCTCTCACTCCCAAGCATCACGGTACCAATACCTTCAGAATTTGTCTAAATCATTACGCCATCTTACTTCCACTGGTTGCAATTTTATGAGGTCCATGTTGTGAGTCCTGATGTCCAGCAGTTATCTGATGTTCAAAGGCAACACCAGCTCACCCAAACTCTCCACGGCTTGCCTTGAAACGATCTTCCAAAACTTGGACAGGATAAAAAAAGGAATCTGAATAGACAGCGAATACTTAAGTAAGCTCGAATTTACGGCCAACATTGATGCCGAATACCTAAGTAACCTCAAATTTAGACGACATTGTCCTTTTTGTTGAAAACCTTTGTGATCTCCAAATAATTGTTAGACAAACTGAATGAAGGAAGCAAGGAAGTTAGTCTTCACGTGAACTTCAGTGTGACCAATGTCATATACAATAAATATGTCGAGTACAAAAACATAACAATCAGAATTGAAAACATAGAGTTAAAAAAGTAGATCACTATGTGTACCTGGGACAATAGATCTCCATAAAATCCACAAAAGACCAAGGAATGTATGAATAAATAAAATATTTATTCTTTGGGATAAGTGGAATTCTTTTTAGATACCATCAACCAGAACTGTCAACATAGGATTTTTCAGTTTTTAAAATTGGCTGGCTGGCTGGCTAGCTGGCTGGCTGGCTGGCTTGCTGGCTGGCTTGCTGGCTGGCTGGCTTGCTGGCAGGCTGGCTGGCTGGCTGGCTGGCTGGAATTTTCTCCTTATTATATCTTCTTTTTTTAAAATCCCCCCATAAGTTTTTAGTGGTGGGTTATTTTTACAATATAAGTGTATGCTAAATTGGTCCCTTAGTTTTGTGTCCAGCAGTGATCACATTTGTTTTTTGAAAATTCCAACTTGTTCAGGGATCACTGCCCAACAAAATATATATGCCAATGCAAGTGTCTGAGTGGTTAACAGCATAAAGAATGCACCCATTTCACACTAATGCCCCTGGGAAAGGCATGAATCTTCCCAAACTACACATCATGAGCCAGCACAGCAGAGTAAGATCCATCACCCCAAGTTCGACACCTAATCTGGAAAGGCCTTCGTCTAAGCTGAAAAGTTGATAAAAGAAAAAATATGCCTGACTATAAGGTGAATGGTTTACAAAGGTATAAGGACGATTACCACTCATAACTGACGCCTCCTCATAACTGTCCATATCAAGCCTTGGTAGACAACCCCCTTGTTATAATACCAGCACATTGGAAGCAATGTAATATTTGCATAGTTTTTTTTAAAAATTAAATGTCTTTCTTGTATACCAACATATACAATACATAATTAAATTTTTGCCTTTTCTTGAACTTGAATATCGACCATTGGCACCTGAGATAAACTTCTTACAGCATTCTAGCCTCTAGGCAGACCATAGCAGATAAAGAGATGATCTCTTGTTTGGAGAAAATGTCATAAGATAATCTACTTATATAATGACCAGTGTGATTCTTTCTTGTTTTCACTCTTTGGAACAATGGACTCTTCAACTTAAAGGTAACAATTCTGCTGATACAAAAAATACTCAAGAAGACTCTTCTACAGAAACAATTTTAGCAGTTTTTTTTTTTCTGAAAAAATTATCTCATAGAAATTCAAATATATCCATGACTTTTTTCATGGGGAGCAACAAATCATTAATATTCTTGTTAGTTTGGTATATAAAAAGATTAGTCACAATAGAAACTGTCAATTGAGCAACATCTTTTGGCAAAACGATCTGTTGGGGGTGATCAATTAAAAAATTGAAAAAAGGGGTGATCAATGAATAAGTTACTTCTATCACCTTTTGTTGGGCATGGATCACTGAATTTTCGAAACACAAGCGTGGATTCTGCAAAAACTAAAGGAACAATTCAGCATAAACTTTCATTGCAAGTCGACCCCCCCCCACCAAAAAAAACAAACTATGAGGGGCGAATTTTTAAAAAGCAAAAGAAACATTTTTCCTAGACACAATGTTTAAATATCCAGCCTTCTAGCACCCCTTTCAGCCAGCAAGCCAAACCAACTTAGAAATAGAAAAAAACCTATGCTGACAGTTTTGGTTGACGGTCTCTAAAATATTGCATCACATCCCCAATAGGTTCATCAAACAGAGTGGGATTTTGGATGAGTAGATGTTCAAATATCCTGCCTTCTAGCTCCTCTTTCAGCCATCCAGCCAAACCAACTTAAAAACTGAAGAAACCTATGCTGACAGTTTTGGTTGACGGTCTCTAAAACTGTTGCATCACATCCCCAATAGGTTCATCTAAGAGAGTAGGATTTGGGATATTTTTAGACAGGCTGTAACAACCTGTATGACTTGATCCACTTATTTTGAATGACACTAATTAGATTTTTATTTTCCTTTGAAAAATGACCTTATGGATTCACTCGGACAACTCATAAAAGAAAAATCTTGCCGAACTGGTAGCTCAGGGTCTAGATTAGTCGAGTACAATGAATAAAGTTAGTGAAAAGCAGCAAAGTACTGACGAAAAGTAATAAATACAACACCCACAACACCCACTAGCTAAGTTCAAATAAAAAAAGAAAAATCATCTATTTTGAGCAAAGTTCAGAGAAAAAAGAAATCATCGACAAAGTTCTAATAAAAAAGAAACATCACCTATTTTCAGTGAAGTTCAGAAGTTTAAGAAAAAAATTACCTATTTCTATTTAGGTCTATTAAAAAAAGAAAATATCACTTATTCTCAACAAAATTATGAGAAAAAAGAAAACAGTGCTTATTTTCAGCTAAATTATAAGAAAAAAGAAAACATTCCTTATTTTCAGCTAAATTATTTAAAAAAAGAAAACATTGCACATTTTCAGCTAAATTATAAGGAAAAAAGAAAACATTGTTTGTTTTCAGGTAAATTATAAGAAAAAAGAAAACATTCCTTATTTTCAGTTAGATTATAAGAGAAAAGAAAACAGCTTATTTTCAGCTAAATTATTAAAAAAAGAAAACATTGCATATTTTCAGCTAAATTATAAGGAAAAAAGAAAACATTGTTTATTTTCAGCTAAATTATATGAAAAAAGAAAAACATTAATAATTCTGAATAAAGTTTTAAGAAAAAAGAAAACATTACCAATACTCAACAAATTAGAAGAAAAAAAAACCTAGCTTATTTTTGGCAAAAATTGCAGTAATGATCCAACACTTTATCTTTATATAATGGTCCAACAAAGATTTGCACCTAAAAATGTTATAAATAGCAATAATTTAAAAAATAATTTAAAAGGCAAAAGACTTTAAAAGCAAAGGAAAGCTTGTGGAATGTATCATAAACAAGAGAACATTTGATCACCAGTATATATTCATTAAGCTTAGTGGCGATCGTTCGTTTCATGTCAGTAAATTCAAGAAATAAGGGAAAGCTACTCCCACTGTGTGAACTACAACAGATTGCTTGTAGTCAACATCTGTCCACCAATATATTGATTATATAGAAGAGGTATTCATATATAGGTGAAGTATTGATGAGGTATTGATGTATAGATAAGGTATTAATACATAGTGAAGTATTGATGGGGTATTAATATATAGATGCAGTATTAATACATAAATGAGGTATTAATATGTAGATGAGGTAATGACATGCATTGGTGAAGTGGTTAAAATAACACATGTGGGAATGCAGGACTGCCTGTTCTAGTGAGCGTAACAATCCATGAGCGGAGCTAGCCTCTACGGCTGTATTTTTTCATGCATTCTTCAAGTTGGTGTATTTTAGGGATTCCTCGATTCAATAAATACAAGTATAATGCACCACTTCGCTAATTTGAGGGTACAAACAGATAGAGAAAATGAGAATTTTAGTAGCATATAGATAGTGAGGGAATCCCCCTCAGAAAAAAAGTAAAGGAACGCCATTCTCACACATGCCCACAGCACGTCCCAATTGAATATGTGTTCTAAAACTACAAATGAAGGTAACAAATTACTAAAATTAATTTATTGACTAAGACAAATTTTTCACAGCAGAATTGTGTCCAATCCAACAAGCCTGGCTGCTGCAGGGCCAGACTCCCCTCTAACGTCTATTCCAACTGAAGAAGTTAGTTGCTGTTGTGAGATATAAATGGAATAAGAGTCCTTATGCATGCAAGGTATACTTGTTTTTTTCTCTCGTATGAGTAGTTGTCAAAGTAGATAGTAATAATTGCATAAAATGGTGAATGCAAGATTCATGTGCATTGAAAAATATGCACCTACAAATATGCATACAGAATAAAGATTAAAACAAAGATATGCATTGGTAAGTATGTGTATGTGTATATGTATGTACATAATCAAAATGGCGGGAAAATGCTCAAAGTTGTAGGAACAGCCTACATTTCTGCATATCATCAGGTAGTAGAAATAAGAACAGGACAAAGACAGTTGTCTGTGAGGTTTTTTTATAGAGAAGTATTAAGGAAGGGGTGTGAGATGCAAAATTCTTTGTTTCTTAGGATGATCTGTCTCAAAATCTTAACACCAATTCGATGTTAATAAGGTTTGCATTTTTACACACATCCTGTCTCTGATGATGCTATTTTTAGAATTATATCTGGAATGTACTTGTTAGTGTAGATAAAAGCTTAAGGCATTCTGAACGCCGGTGGTCCATGCAACTGATTTGGAAGTAAAATATTTGGTGAAGTGAATATGTTATTGTTTCAACTAAATGACTGGAGATATGAATGCGCTTCATCCCTCCGCATATTCACAGCAGAAGATCATCAAATTCTCATTAAATAAAGATTTATATTGGAAGGCATGAAATTTAAAAAGGGATTATATGATAAATTCGTAATAGCTGAATGACCATAGCTATCAAAGATGATAAAAGGTTCCATCTTTTTATATATATGTGTATGTTGGTTTGTTCCAGCACTCCTGGCCATACTATTTTGTCTACAGACTTGAAAATTGGCACCAGTGCTCCACTAAACCCCTTCTTGAAAAAAATTAACTTTTTCATTTTGGGAAAAAAAGTTTTTTGATCTTTTAGGGGCCTTATTTTGACAGGTTTATTAATAACATCTAGATTCTCCAGAATCTAAATGTCTCTACAAGTATTTTTTTTTTTCACACTATTTTAGATGTTTTCCAGTGGAAATAACATCTAGATTCTTCAGACGATTTCTGAACTTTTTTTTCACTATATTTAGATATGTTCCACGGGAAAATACCAGTGATGTCATAAATAGAATTATTCCAGTCGAATTTATTCTTTGATGGATTTTTTTTTACATGACTTCAAATTTTGATGCTACAGTTGTTCAATTATTGACTGTAATGACCAATTATCTTTACTTATCTTCAAAAGATAATTATACTACATTATAAATGCATGAATAATATATATGAATAACAATGAAAGAAAATGGAGCTGCGACAGGAATTGAACCTGCGACTGATAGGGTAGCTGCTTCAACATAGCGTTGCTCTTACCATTAAGCTAAATTGCCACCATGTATACAAAGGCCCAAATAACTATTTTCATTCCAAATTCTCATTTTGTTCATTCATTGTCTATATCTTCTCTATACATTTCTTTCAATGCAGACAACTAGGCTATTAAGAAATGAATATGTAATCCGACAGAAATGATTATAAATTGCATTATTATTTTGTTTATTCCATTTACGTTGTCTTAGCCAAATGATACATTCACTGTTTAATAACGAGAGATTATTTCAAATAGAGTTTTGAAATAATATAACATAATTTATCATTATTTCTGTCGGATTATATATCCATTTTTTAATGATATAATTGTCCATGTTGAAAGGAACAAAGTAATGTCTGTAGTTGAGATTTTGTTCTAGAGTTTAAACTGCTCTGTTCAACTTGTTTTTTCCATTAAATAAATAAATACTTAACAATCATTAGATAAGTATATAATATATAATCATTAAATTCATAATTATAAGTACAACACGGGTCTCAATAGAAAATATCTCATGACCAATATCTTTTGGCAACATGCCGAGCTGGGAATGGTCAATGAAAAATCGTGATCAATAAACAAGTTACTTTTGTCACCTTTGGTTGGATCACTGAAAAGTTAGAATATCTTTCAAAAACTAGTGACCAATTTAGCATAAACTTATACTAAAATGTCATGTTTCAGTGTTTCCAAATTCATAGTTTTAATAGGCTATTTTATTTTAATTATCTTTTACTGGTCTTAATTCTGCAGCATAAATAAATCATTTTTTTTTACTCTTTGATGTGAAAGATGGCCTTGCTTAGAGTGACCGAAAGTATATAACACACACTCACACTTATATATATATATATATATATATATATATATATATATATATAAATTTTTCTCCCACTGATTTGCTGTACCTATAAAAAGGGTGGAATTTTTAAAAATTGACTAAAAAGTTTCTTTGTAGACATAATAAAGAATAAATGTAGAAAATGTTATCCTTCTAGCTCCACTGGTGAGGCCTGTACGAATCATACATACATACAGAGCCAGCCAGACCAATTTGAAAACTGAAGAACCCTTATTGACAGTAATGATTGATAGTTTCTAATTATTTATTACTACATCATTTGAGGCACCTAACCTTTTTTATGCATATTGATTTTCTTTGTGTGCTGGTTCCAAAACGTTTGTATACACACACAGAGTTTAGAGCAGAGGTTCTTAACCAGGGGAGTAAGACCACAAGGTGGCATGTGTGGGTAATTTCACAATGCGGCTTGAAGCCACAGGAAAAAATGAATGATTTCTCAAATTGTTTTCTAAATTCTCCCAACAAAACTTTTCATAATATTCTGATTAATATGATACTTTAAGTCACTTTCAAAAAAAGATTTCTTGTTACTCTTCATTTTTAGTTTTTCAAACTCTGATGTTATTTCAGGTCTCTTGTTTCTGTAGTCATTCTTAGTATACATTTCAAACAAGCCATGTTTTAATGTTTCTAACTTTACAGTGTTGATAAGCTATTCTATTTATCTCTGGTCTCAAATTGGTGATATAAATGAATCAATTTTATTAACCCTTCGATGTGAAAAATGACTTTGCTTCGGGTGACCCAAAGTAAACAAAAAAACTTATATAAATTTAATTTTTTTCCGCTGATTTGCAGTACCTACAAAAAAATCATTTGATTGAAGATGTGAAAGGAGTTTGAGGCAAGGTCTAACTTTAGATGTGGCTGTGGTGGTATAAAGATTCAAAACCACTGGTTCAGGGAAAACTTTGCTCGTAGCCCAATGTGGCAACCCTGGTGACAAGTGCTCATTACATTGGAGCAGCACTTGTATATATACAGGATTACGTCACTCCCATGATGCATCAGAGCAGCGAAAAAGGTTTCAACAAAAGCTGAAACGAAGAGGAAGTAATAATTTCTGGGGATCTCCCATTTTTTTTATTTCTCTCTTTGCTTATTTTTTTAACAGAAAAAAAACGAGACACAAAAATTGTAATAATTACTACAACTTGAATGATTGGCTAAATTTATCGCTGGTCTTGCTTAAACATTTCTGTTTACAAATACTTGAAGCTTTTTGTATCAACAAGGTTTCGTTTTCCAGCTATTCTTTATCTTTTATCGTTTTAGAGTCGATTTATACACAGGACGGAAAACAAATAATTTACTTTTTTGTTATTATTTATAAAGAAAACTAAAAACTCTACGTTTTTTTGTATTTCTCTTTCTTAAGGCTACATTTTTAAAAAAATCCTGACTATTTATTGCCTTAGTAGAGGAATATTTTTAACGATTAAATTAACAGAAAAGAAACTGTAACCAAAAGAAGAAACATTTCTTTTTTTAAACCAGGGAGAAAGAGAAGAGAGAGCAGACGAAAAAATAAAAATTGAGAACATAACAATCGGTATGTATTACTTATATTTACTTATTATTTGAAGTTTATTTATTTATTTGATTTATAACCAACATAGGTAATGGTATCTGGCCATTTATTAATAATAATCAGTGTTTATCTAACACCTGTTTTTGTTATTTAGTTTTATAGTATGGCTACTACGAGTACTTCACGTACGTACGTTGTTATGGTGTTATAACAAAATATTAATAATTCATCATCACTGGATTTATTAAATAAAAAAGACGATAACTTTCATATAATATTGATTATAGTTAATGATAATGCCCAATTAGTGAAGACATTGTATTTCTCAATATTGTATTAATTTTTTAATACTTTTTACCTTCATCTTAAATTTTTAGCTCTTTTATCACTAATAAAGATGAAGGTAAAAGTAGTCATGAATTGGTAAATATTGGGTTACAATACTTCATCTAATAATTGAAGTATATAAAATTACCATGAATGTATGTAGTTGTACTCAATTTCAGTCCGTTTGTGTTGTATAACTTTCATAGTTATATTGTATGAATTTTGACGACTATTTACCTTTATCTTGATTTTTAGTTTTTATCTCAACTCGAAGTCGGATGAAAACAACTTGAAATTAAGATGAAGGTTGAAAGTTGTCTGAATTAATTCAATTGAATATTGGATTACATTACTTCTTCTAATAATCAAAATAAATAATTTAATTACAATGTATGTCACTGTACCCAGATGATATATCTACTCATTGTGTCGTGTAACTTTCATAGTATGAATTTTAACTACTGCATATCTACCTTCATCTTGATTCCAAATTGTTTTCATCACAATCCAACTCTGTTGAAAACAACTCGACATTTAAAAGGTATAAAGTAAACATTGATACAATATTGAGTTAAAAATAGTTTATCAAATAATGAAAATAAATAAAATATTATATTTTGATGTGATGTTATAACTTGGGTCTGCGAATAATGTGGATAAAACGAACGTTGATGATGAGTCATCTTTACTTTATCAAGCACCCACTGAGAAGAGACTATCATTGTCTATGTATGAACATTTCCTTACTGTTTTACACTATTGATAATTAATGATTGTATGTCAGAGTTCTTTAAGTGTTAGTCAGGCCGTCTATTTTCACTTTTTGTTATAAGAAAAGCCTGAAAGACTAATATTCAAACCTTCGACAGAGAATCACTTTGTTTACCAAAGACTAATTAGTAATTAATTGGTGATGTAGTCGTTATTTGTCTTACATCTATTTTCCTTGTAAGAATTTAATGGTTGGAAGCCCGAGACAATAATTTCTAATGATAATAATAATATCATTAATAATAATTGCTAAATGACAATAGTAAGAATATTGCTAATAATAATTGCTAGAGGATGATAATAAACAATATTGCTAAAACGAATTGCTAAATGACAATAATAATAATAGTAATAATAATTGCCAAGTGACAATTATTTTAGTAGTAATAATTGCTAAATGACAATTATGATAATAATAATTGCTAATTGACAATAATAATACTGATGATGATAATAATTGCTTAGTGACAATTAGAAGAATAATTGCTTATTGACAATAATAATAATGATGATAATAATTGTTAAGTGACAATTATGATAATAATAATGATAATAATGATAATTGCTAATTGACAATAATGATGATAATTGGTTAAATGATAATAATGATGATGATTATTGATAAATGACAGTAATAATTGCTAAATGACAATAATATTATTAATGATAATAATAATACTGACAATAATTGCTAAATATACAATAATAATAATAATTGCTAAATGACAGTAATGATAATATTGCTGATAACAATTGCTAAATGACAATAACAATATTGCTGATGACACTTGCTAAATAATAATAATGATAATAATAATGATAATAATATTGCTAATAATAATTGCTAAATGACAATGACAGTATACTATATAGAATAATAAATGAATAAATAACCACAATAAGAAAATGGCAATAACAATATTGCTGCTAATAATGATAATAATAATAATACATATATGACAACAATTGCTAATAAATAAAAGGCAATGTATTGCCAATAATAATATTGGATGATATTAACAATATAGCATTGCAAATAATAATAATAATCTATGACAATAACAATATGATGTTGCTTATAATTGATAACCATTACAATATAATATTGCCAATGATAATAAATATTAACAATATATAATGCCAATAATAATTATAAATGGCAATTTAATATTGCCAATTAGATGACAATAAGAATATAATTTTACTGATGAGAATAAATGAATAAATGATAATAACAATATAGTATTGCTGCTGCTAATAATAATATTAATTAATTAATGATAATAAAGACAATAATGTTGCTACTGCAAACCTTCAATCTAACAACTATTAATTTCAGTTAGTTTAGTATGTGGGATAGTTTTTGTCCACGTTAGTTTAATGATTCATATTGATATTATGACTAAGATGCCTTTTTTTCGATATTGACATGATATATCAGATGTGATAATATTGTCTACTTGTTCAGCTGATAATAATAACCAATGTGTTCTCCTTTTTATATTCAGTTTCTAAGTAAAGATAATTTTCGTTTTGTTCAAGTTGACTCTCTTATATTAGTTATTTCCCGGGAAAAAAAAACTCGCGGATCTTTTAGGATTTGCGGGATGGTTATTTCTTAAAATAAACTACTGGAGACCTTAATTTGGTAAATCTGTGTTTCTGTGGAGACCGAGTGGTTTCTTTACATTCTCATACTTACTTCATGACTTAATATAGTTCAGTAACTCAAAGGTGTTAATTGTAAATGCATGTTTCCATCTTATCAATTTCATCTGGTCTGAGGTTATATTACGGAGAAGGAAGTAACTGATTTTGTACGGCTGGAAGAGTCCATTGTTTCAAATGGTGGGTAGGAAATATTCCTATCTGGAAAATAGTTACCTTTACTTGGAAGTATCCATTGTTACGGGCAGTGAAACTAAAAGAATTTACTCTGTTCATAAGTACCTAGAAATGTCCTTTGTTATAGAGTGAGGAACTTAAAACTCATCCTGTCCATAAGTACGTGAAAATGTCCATTGTTAGTGAGAAACTTTAATCTCACCCTGATCGTAAGTACGTGGAAGTGTTCATTGTTACGGACATAGAAAGTTGAAACTTAAACAGTCCATTAGTAGTCTACCCCTGGCGTAAAAAATGACGGAAGCTTTCATGTAATTTTGCATTTTTATCTATAAAATAACGAAAATATTATGTTGCTCAGCATTTTCTTGTTCGTGTTCAATATTTCCTGAAAATTAAACTATACTAAAGAGGGAATTAGGTAAAGATACCCCCAAAATGGAAGAGTCCTGGAGTCTCAATGGTATTGGTAAATAGCCGATCGTTACATTGTGTTTGTTTTTTTGTTGTTTTTTTTTTTTGTTATTGAAAGGTGTTACAAACATTAAAAAATCCATTTATCCTCATATGTCAGTTTCTTAAATAAAATATAGCTCCCAAAAAATTACAAATAACATTCAATTCACCACTGAATAATTACGGCGGTTAATTACAAAGTTAAATGTAACATAAAATTCTGTTTTCACTGCGTCATCATATAGTGACGTGAGAAGCGTGACAGAAGACATCTAAATAAATGAATAAAAAATACACATTTTTTTTTATTTGCGGAGATTATTGCTCAAAGCTGACCAATCTGTTACAATGTTTCATCTTGAGTAAACAATATCGTGTAGAGAATCCACCATGAAAAATTCAATGTCATTAACAATGATATTATAATGTTGTAATTATTTTGAGTATTATTTGTCATTATTATGTAACATCTGTTATTATGTTCGTAGTGTAGAATACCCATGCCGTCAAAAAAGTAGGCATTTATGAAATTGATATCTTGTCTTATTTTACTAAGTGTGAAAATGAAATGAATCAGACAAAAAATATCAATGAACGCCGAACGGAACTTTTATATCAGCATACTGATATATGTACGGTCAAAAGGACAATTGTGTAGTCCGGACTACTGCAAGCTACAATTACGTTCGGTCAAAAGGACAACATACACTAGTTAGGAATATTTTAATTGAATTTATATTATTTAAGAAATTCAATTTAGTATTTTTTTGTAAACTCATATGAATAAACGTTTTATTGTGAAATTATTTTTTAATCCATGCTATCTGTCTAAGGAAGAATTAGTAATAATTTTTTATTAAATCTAGATAATTTATTTTTATTATTTATTATGAGTAATACTTTCATGTAAAATAAGTAATATTTTAGGACATTTTAAAAAATTTTTTCACGATTATCAAAGTAATATCTGTTGATCTTTGCTCTTAAGTGGCCCCAAAAGTCATACCAAGTCTCTAAAAAGTATAGTTTTTAATTAAAAAGTATTATTATATCTTTATCAGATTTTGCCACCATAAAATCATAAAATGAATAAAAGGTTTTAATTTCATTTTTGCATTAAAAATGTTGTTAGATTATGCCTTATAATTGAAAATTATACTGTTTCAGACCCTGTTATACTATTTTAGACATCTATGATTAAAAATTATATTATTTTAGATAGATATGTTTGACACTAAAATGAAAATAAAACTTTTTAGTAATTCAATGTTTTTTTAATGATATATAAACTAATTTTAGTTTCTAAAATAAAATTAATCATATCTGGTTTAAAGACTGGAAACTGAAATAAATGTTAAAATTACTTATTTATTCATCCTTTGAATATTTGAGATTCTTAACAATTTAAATAATGAAAAACTGTTGAAACCCATTATACTCTATTGCTGTCATATTTTGTTGATGCCTTTGAACATCGCAGAAAGTTTCATTAAATCAATAAATTTAAAAAAATCAATTACTGAAAGCCTAAAAAAGGAAAAGTTTTAAAGAATATTGTATACCAGGTTTTTAAGTAAAAAAAAAAGAATCAACCTCATCAACGTTTAAAAGTTGGTCAGGAACTCAACAGATTTACTTAATTCAGTCAAAGTCATCATACATACATAATATTTTTAACTGAAAGGTATAATCAAACGACATATAAGATATTAATGTAAAAATTAAGTTGAAACCTTTTAATTCATCCAAATTTTTTTTTAAATCTACAATTGATTTCATATGGCGATGAAATCTGATGAAAAAATAATTATGTTTATTTCAATGTTTATCCTAATTTATGCCTTTTAATTAATAAATATACTTTCGAGAGACTTTGTATGACTTTTGGAGCTACTTCAAAGCAAATATCAACCCAACTTATTTTAGTGGTTAAAAATTGTCCCAAAATACTACTTTTTTTCATTTAAAAGTATTACTTGTTGCACTACTTAAATTAAGTATGAGTACAATTTCAGCTACAATATTTGTACAACAGTTTTGACATTCTTGACTGATGCCTTTTGACTGAATGGTATTGTAACTTTTAACAGTCTGTACTTCACTACTGTCCAGTTGGCTGGTGTCTTCTGTATTGATGCCTTTTGACCTAGATCCTATTCATCAGCCTTTTTCCCTTCGTCTGGGTTGTTGCAGACGAAGAAGTACTCATGGCTTATTATTATATTAGATGGTGAGTTTGTCTAATGTCATACATAATTTTGCTCTTTAGATGATAATTATATAAACTCACCATCACAGTCAATAAGTGAACAACTGCAACGTCAAATTTTGAAGTCTTGTTAAAATTCTCTCAAACTATAAATATGGTCAGGATAAATTCTATTTATGACATCATTGACAATTTTCTGCTCAAAAACATCTTAAATAGAGTTGAAAAAAACAATACATAAACCTGTCAAAATGAGTCCCCCCAAAAGGTGAAAAAAAAGGTTTTTAGAAGGGGTCAAGGGGAGTACTGAAGCCAACTTTCAAGTGTGTGGACAAAACATAATGGCCAGGCACAATGGAACGCACAAACACATGAACAAATACACATGTATATAAATAAAGGATAAAACCCTTCACCATCTTTGATGGCTACGGTTGTTCTATTATATGATTTTATGTAATTTCGTTTAAGATATTTATTTTTCATTTTTCCTTTATAGTCAGTGCAATTTATGATATGTCATTGTATTATTTAGTAAAATTATCATATTCATCATTTTTACTAAAACAATAACAGTTTGATCATGACAAAGCTTCATCATCTCTAATCATGATTTTTTTTTAAAATATTGAACTTTGGATCAGAGGTCAGTTACTTTCAGGCCGAATCGTATTATTGAGTTGACAGTTTGCCAGATAATTGCTTTAAAAATGCTTGAATTGTGGGAATTATCCATTTAAGTATATTTAATTATATTTTCCCTCAAATCAATGAATGAAGCACGCTAGAAAATTATTTGTGTTCAACCAAGGATGCCAATTAACAATTAATGGACTCAATTAAGTTGCAATTAATTTCAGTCAAGGTATCTTTTTTTTATCTATTGAAAAGACACAAAGAATCTTTAAATCATAAAAAGTAAGCATAGAATTCCAATATTTGCTCACTAGTCAATCGAAATCCGTTCACAGTCCCTATGTTGCTCACCCCTCTTTTAGGCATGTATTAAATTGTTTTGATAATTACTAATTACGTATTGTACTTTTGCTGTAAAATTGTTAATTTTATATTCATCGTTTCAAATCAATTTCAAGTGATTTATTTTCAAGTAATTGTCTTATTCATGTAAAATTTATTATACCCACGGTGTAGTACTAATTTTGAAAAATTGCTTCACTTTGAATAAAGCATGTTTGTAAGAACAAACAAGCCTGGCTGCTACAGGGTCAGACTCCACTCCAACTTCTATTCCGACTGAACATGATTACTACTACTTTTGTTTTGTATATATGATAGATAAGACATTTTCAAAGTATATATTAGAATGAAATGAGCCCTTGTGTATGTCTAACATAAATTTTCATTGACATGCAACACTTGTCAGTTTGGCTCAGTGGGTAAGAGAGATGCCTACCGATCACTTGGTCATAATTTTATATCACTGTAGGCAAATGTTAATTTCTGTAAATGTATTTATTTATTAGAACCAAATAAGCCCTTGCATATTTGTAACAAAGATTTCCATAGATATGTAAGACTTGTTGGTTTGGTTCAGTTGGTAAGAGAACTGCTTACAGATCACTTGGTCTTGATTTCAAATCACACCATGGGAATGTGAATTTTACATATCAGTTTGGTTCGATGGGACCAACAAGTAGTGAAGAGTTTACTCCACTAAATTAGGAGAGGATTGTTCTTGTTGTTACAGTAAAAAAAACAATGCCAATCCCAGCCTCTGTCCTGGACTGGAGTTTGACAATATGCAAATTTTTATGCAAAATTAAATATGCAAAGAAAAACAATGAAAATTAACAGAAACGCAATGAATAATTATTTATGCTTGCTGGACCTGTGGAAATTCTCTGCGTGTTGATAACTATGACATCATCATAACTCTTGCATATATATTTCTGCAATTAAAGTATATCATTTTGTTAAATTAGATTATTACCTATGGACTATATCTGTATAAACTATAATAATATAAGCAGGCAAATGAAGCTAATATAACTGGCATTATTATTGATTGCTTAATGCTTTCTGTTTATATTCCTGTGGTCTACTGCTACTATAACTCAGTTTTTTGGCATCAGACTTTTGAGGAAGGAGTAATGAATGAATGACGGTTTTAGTGAATAGTCACTTTTGATCCCATTCAAGCATAATCATCCTCTTCCATTTTTACCCTTGTTCATTACATTGCAAATATAGTTGGGGAGGTAGAAGAGATAGATTTGAACATGTGAGGAGAATTAAAAATTCTATCGCTGTAAGATACCATGCTTTATTTTCTGTGTATTTCCATTGATTCCATACTTTCTTTACTCGCTTTGTAAACAGTGAAACATTTAAAAGGGGAAAGGAGTTATAAAACTCTTGAACATGTTGAAACAAATGAATGAACAAGTTTTATTGATGTGAGAAGAAACCAGGGAAGGAATGAATAATAAACAGAAAGCATAATTGTTGGTCATAAACAATCTGAATAAGACACAGGATGCCCATCCATTCTTTCATTTTATGCATGGTTTTATAACTTCTCTTCACTATTTATTACTGTAAATATGCTTTCTTCTATATATCCTGAATTTATTTCCTCTCTTACATTGTAACTACTAATGAAAGACACTCTTCTGCTAATTTAAATTCAACCCATAAATTTCCACCATTTCAGTTTCACAGCTAACTCAATAAAATCTCTGTTTTATTGGGATTGATGGCAACTGACTTCTACCTCTGAGTCAGTGCTTTTATCTTGCAATGGATTATTTGCAATGGACAAAGGCTTTGATATTACAATGGATCTGTGGCGTTTCTAGGGTTGGTGTCACCTGGGGCAGTAACCAAGCGTGTCACCTCCAGTGTTGCCAACTCAAAAAAATTAACACTAAATTGACCTAATGAAAAATGTCAAAAATGGCCAAAACACGCTAAAAAAACACTGTTAGTTTTTCTATAGTCGTTTTTTGAAAATGGTTAGATTTGTCTAAAATGATTAGAAAATAATTGATGATTGGCTAAAATCACTGAAAAACAGTGCTAAAAGTAGCAGTAAATGTTGAATTTTTGCACTGCCAAAACATGGTGTCACCCCTGATGGTGTCACTTGGGGCAGGCCACCCCATGGTTGGTGCAGCAGTGCAATGAATAATTATTTTGTTTGCCAATTTCTGCAGTCATTTGGTTAATTGATTCTTCATTGATTTTCTGTTGACACCAGGATGGTCAGATGTGTCCAATTTCAGACATTATTGTGTCCATTTCAGCTCTTTATGTCTGATCAAAATTTATAAATTGGACATTCAAAATTTTCTAAATTATGTCCAATTCAAAGCCTTATATAAATTCAGAGGTATTTCCAAAACCAAAATCTCTGTTTACAAACCATTTTGGGGGAAACAATAATTTTTCATTTCATCTCAAAGAAGAAAGATAGAAAGGTCAATACATATTTCTTCTCTTTTCATTTTAGTTTTTAAATTTCTAAAAGATAATGTCTATTGTTTGAAGTAGGGTAATTTTTTTTATTAACACATAATTTTTTTATTAACACACATTAATATATATACTGTAAACCCTCATATTAATGAACCTTATATCACCGGATTTCAGAAATACTGGGCAAAATCAGTTCATGGGGAATATTTCGTCTGCCCCAGAAATATTGGGAATGTTTGGAATATTTGAAATTGCCGGTCTTGTCTGTTAGTGCACGAAGTGACTGGTAGGTGGCAGATATGACATTGCTCTTGCCAGGCTGCCAGTTATGAGCGTATAATAAAAAATCAGATCAATTGTCCGATTTAAGGCCTCACATAAATTCAGATTGATATTTTTAGAATCAAAAACTCTATTATATGCAATTCATCCTTCACAGAACTATTATTTACTTTCATTGATTATATTCAACTATTAATTCTTGATTCGTCACAAAGTAGAAAGATAAAGAGGTCGATGCATTTGATTTACAAAAATATGAACTACAATCTTTATTGCAGGAGCACATTATAATCAAAACCATTAGACACACACAACATGCTTCCCCTATAAAAGTTACCTTTTTTTTCAAAAAGAAAAAAGTTACAGAAGAAATGAAGGTTAGATTCAGTTAGAGCAGTTCATACTACATAGGGAAATGTTACTTCATAATTGTTAACCCATCTTCACTCTGTCTGACATTGTCTGATCATTGGAATATCTGCTTCCAATTTTGAGAAAACTAATCTTGCAACCTCGTTCCTGGCTGATCCCACCTTCTTTATTTATACTTTTGGTGGAGGCAGTATTTTACTAATACACTTTCTTAATGACCCCTGGATTTATTGTGCTTCCTCATGTTATCACTTACAATGGCTTCCAGATAGAGAGGCAGCAATGATAACATGTGGTGTTGTCAGTTTCTCAGAATTAGAGCTGATAAAGAAGTTAAAAATGAATGTATCAGTGTCATGAGTGTGTGACACATTCAGTGTTAAGAAACTGACTCATGTAAGACTAAAGACGAAATGTACAGTATAGATAATTGTCATTTCCTTTATTTATAACTATATTATGTTCTCTCACAATGCCAATTATATCTGTGTACTGTGTCTTGTTGGCATTTGTGCTATTTCTATTTGGGGGTGATTTCTTTTTTTTTTTCCTGTACATAATTCAGTAATACTGGACAGTCAACATCAATGGACTCCTGCTCCCCCCTATTAGTCCGTTAATAAGAGAGTTTATAGTATATATACTGTTGAGATGCAGAAGTCGAAGTCCATAATTTTCTGCTGCATTATAAGTGAGTCTACTTCGTAATGAATTTCCGTTTTTGCAAACCTTGATCCAAGTCTAGAACCACCCCGCAACTTCTTCAAGACCAACCCTCATGTAATTCATGCAGAAATGATGAGAAAACTGTGGGTGTGGGGGTAGGGTGGGGCTAGTTTGGTACGAGGATGGAAATAAATATTGAATTTTTTTTAGAATCGTAACACCTCACCAGAAGGTTTTGATAAAACTCAAATACATATGTACCAAGTTCGACAATACATAGGTAATCTTTTTAGTTTCAGATGAGAGGCGAAGGGGTGATGTGTTTTGTTTATTGACCGCTGAAATGTTTTCGTCTAATTCATTTCCTTTTTACAGTTGAAAAAACTGATTCAATGAAGGTCTTTCTAGTTCTGTAATTAGCTATTTGTATTTTGAGAGTCAAATTTAATGTTTTGAATATTGGGTGCTCAAACCCCGTCATAAGCGATTTTGTGTTATATGAAGTCTATAGTGTATTTAGTACGATTTTTTTAAACATCAGTGTCCAATTTTGAGAAAACTAATCAGTCAACCCTGGTTCTTTTTTCCCCCAATGATATTTACAAACAACAGAAAAGATTTCATCTCATTTACTGTTAAAATGAGAGGTCAGTCATGATAATATAGTGGCTAACCAGCTGGTTTCACCAGCCATTGAGAGAGGTATAATATAAGTGCTCTGTATACACAGACTGTTGTAAAAGTTAACCCAGTCCAACAAATACCTACAATCTACTCGTATAATATGCTGTGTGTATGTTAATACTTTTTCTCTGTAACACTTGTCAAGGGAGATACCTGTTTAATGCTTATTATAGAGTGGTTTCCTTTACTCATTTATTTTATTAAAAAAGTAAAGAGTAGGATGAGGTTTTTGATATTTTCAAAGTACAATGCAGTGGCAAAATTATTTGAATACAGTCGTCATTTTTTGATGACATGAGTAAACTAGTCATAAGGATAACATTTCTATCTCTGTAATTATATATGAGCTATGTTTGTCACACCTATTGTATCAGTAGCAGCCATCAGTCCCTCTTGTTCTACCCTTTTATCAAACTGTTTCTCTCCCCCTTTCCCTTCCTCCCCTCTCATTACACTACCTGACATTATTTTCTATCCTCTTCCAGCCCTCTTATTGAACTACCTAACTTTCTCTTTTTCACCTATCTCTTCCTACCACCTTTTTAAACCACCTAACTTTCTTTCATTTCTCCCTCACTACCTTCTTATCTAAGTACCTAACTTTCTTTTTTCCCCCTCTCCCTTCCTACTATATCTGTCACACTTATGGTATCAATAGCAGCCGATTCTGTGGTTATACACTTACGATAACTATCTATGCCATGATGGGTCAAAGACTAGTAATGATATCCATACCTCGTATAAATAAATCACCATAGCCTGTGTATGTACTGGAACTTATCAACTAAAATATCATCTAAAAATTTTCTAAAGATATAGATCTTTTATCTAAAGTTGTCTATGAAAAAAAGATCTTTCATCTAAAATTAGTTTGAAAAAAATGGATCTTTTATCTAAAATTATCGTTAAAAAAATACAAGCACAAGACTTTGTTGATTCAAAATTACCTTAAAGCCCCCAAAAGTGTACTTTGAAAAAAACAAAAAATCTGATGGTGCGTACTGGTGTACAGATGCAAATTTTCTAGGTTGTAGCTTCAAAAATGTGATTAGGAGTGTCTGGAGATACACATAGATAGACAGACAAGCAAAGAGAGGAGAGTGCGTGGCCCACTTTTAGGTAAAATATTAATTCAAGGATTTTAATTCTAATTTTTTAAAAAATGTCTTTACTCAATTAAAGCTGTTTTAAAGAGTGATCAAACATAAAATCTCAAGACAAGATGTTATATAAGAAAGTTCACTATTGATATCATGCAGTATAAAAAAAAGTCATTGGAAGAAACTTATTTTATTAAAAATATAACTTATTTCCACACAAAATAAACTCACACACTCGGTCTTTTTTATCTTTTATTTCAGTTCCAAATAATCAGAATGTCAATGACGTAATCTCCATTGTTAACAGTCTATCTCATTCCAAAACCCTCTAATTGTTTTTTAGCTCTGTCAATCTATTTCACAAAGACCAATTCATTAAAAGTTTTAGGTTGTAACAAGACTCTGACCAGACAGACAACCAACCAAATAAACATACTTATTTGCGCATATGGCTTCTATTTGGATACATATCTTGATACAGACTTAATTTTGACTTCTGACAATTTTTAACATTTTGTCATTTACACTTTTAAGTATTAATTTTGCCAATTTTGAGTTTTTTAAATTTGATTTTTTAGCCTTAAGATTAAGAGGTAGGAGAGAGATTTTGAATTCCCCATGCACTAAATCTTGAAAAACGGTCAAGGACCATGTTTATAGCATTTTTATCAAATTTATTTTCCTCTGTAATAACAACGACAGATGACAATGACCAAACCAAAAACTAGTGATGCCAGGCACGAATAACAGTGACAAATGTAAAATCTGATGAGATATTCACTCCCACTTCTAAAATTCAACACAGGTTGACTTGTTTTGCTAAAGTTTGTAAATTCTATTCACAAGGAACCACTAACAAAGGATTTACCGCAGTAGTGATTCTTTAACATTTCAGATTGATTATATTAAAGAGCTACTTATTGCTGAACCAAAAATCACTAAATGCACATCTCTAGATTGTATAATGCAATGGATCAATTTTGAAATAAATCAATCATTTTCTTGTCAGCTTCAAAACTGATTTGGTTTTCTGTGGGGGCTTAATTTTATAATGCAGGGTTGGATCCAGGATTTTGAGCAAGGGGAGGGGAGTTTTGAAAAAAAAATTTCTTTTTTTTCAACTTTGTTTCTAGACAGTGAATATATATATGTTTTTGGAGTTGATTTATGATCATTTGGGGTTTTTATTTATAAAATATCTTCATTTACATATTTAAAAGCAATCTGTAATCGTCCAATACCCGAGCAGGCGAAGGGTCTGGACCCCCTTCCCCTGATCCACGACTGTGTTGCTACATTGTGAATGCATCTCAAGATCTGCTTTTATTATTTCAGACACTCCCTGCTCTTTGCAGTGAGTGCAAATTTAAAAGTGCAATTGACACCAAAACGAGAACATTGCACTACTACTGCTGACATTTTCAAATACACACAGACAGGGCCGGCCCTAGCCCTGGCAACACAAGCAGTCACTCAGGCCACCAAATGCTTGGGCGCTTGTCATGTGTCTGAGACGGTAGGACTTACCGAATACAAATTGAGCTAGAGAATACTCAGAGAGCAAATACCTCTGCCAACGGCGTACACTGACTTGATCGTAGAAAAATTCCTGGATCTGCCCCAAAATTGAATCACTTCTTCCCACTGCCCACCCTTCTACAAAATTTGATTGAGAATTCTAGGTAACACGATGTTGACATACATGAACAAATACATTAAAGGGAACAATATCTCTTGACTGGAAAAGTATTCTTGGATCCGCCAGGCGGGAAAGACCGACGGAAAGAGAATAGATAATGCATATACCTCTCGGATTTTGTTAGCAGAGTTAAAAATGGAGATGAATACATTAATCCAAATAAAAACAGTAAAAATAAGAGAATTCCCTGATGTGAAGTCTGATTTTCCTGACAGCTTAATTCTTTCTGTTGTGGTGAAACTTAGAGAAACAATTGACGAAGGAAATTCTCATGATCAATGACAAGCTCAGTCAGGGAGGGAAGGTAGGTGGGGTGAGATGAGGTCACAAGTAAATAAATAAACAAGCTTGGCTTAAAAACAAAAATCTGAACAGAACAGAATTCATTTCTCCATATGATATCATTATGAAACTTTTTGTCCCATTTCAAATCCTTTATTAGTTTCAGTAAATGGTATTTGCAAGCTTTAGCAAAACAAGTCAACTTGTGTTGAATTTTAGAAGTGGGAGTGAATTTGTCATCAGTTTTTGTATGTGTCGCTATGTCACTGATATTCGTGTGTGACATCACTTGTTTTTGGTTTGGTCATTATCATCTGTCATTGTTATTACAGAGGAAAATGAAGTCTAAAACTCAATAGTATGAGTTTGATAATAAGATAGTATTATACTTTAAAGGCACCAAAGTTCAGCTTGCCTTTGGTATCAGGAATCCGAGGGCTGGCCTTGAACACAGATAGATACATCTATACATACCTACTTTTGAAAAAAGCCATCTGGACTAAAAGTGATTTATAAAATCAATTTCAGATTATTGGTTTTTTTTCTTTCTTTTATTTTGTTAATGATATTAGCATAAAAAATGAACTCATTGATGTCATGTTTATTTAAGTTTTGAGATACACTAGTTAGATTCTGTGTGTTTGTATGCTGTAAGACACGCACACTCATGTTGACGTGTTTATATGTGAGAGAGAGAGACAGAGAGATATGAGGGTGGATCTAATTACTTCACGGAGCCATGACACATAGTTATTATGGGCTGAATTTGGATCTGAAATTTTCACCGTATAATGTTCAATCCATGTGATTGATATTCACCACTGAATCAAGTGCATTGACAAAGAGTGGTGATTATGTTGAAAAATGAATATTTGTGTAAAATAAATGCTTTTTTTAGACTACGGACTTATCGATGTACCTATGTGGTTAGATAGAGTGAGATAGAAAAAACCTGATTGATTATCTGTTATCTTATTCTACAAAAATTCATAATGGTGATAGCTATTATTCTTTATTTTTGGGTTTGCCTACAAAAATGTTAACTATCAAAAATGTGATTAGAATATAAGGACGGGTAAATACTTTTTCCTGAGTAAGAATGATCAAAAAGTGGGACGGTATTATTCTTTAAATTTGGGGTACTTCAAAGAAAGTCTTAAGCTTTGATGTTTGATTAGAATATGAGGTCAGTCGAAGAATTTAATATTGACACCAATCACTGAAATTGTTTGTCATGTTTTGATTTAAGGGGTTTTTGTCCTACTTTACTCTTTCACTGAGGGGATTTTGTCTGACATCTATTAAATAGTTCAGGTCGCCTTGGCTTAAACCTAATTATTATTAGAACAGTTTTTTTTTTTTTCATCCTCAAACAACTCGGACCAGTTTTCTGATAAACACTACCTACAAAAGGTTTTATTTAGGAAGAATTAATCCTTGGCTTTGAGAAAAAAAATTTCCAGTCAGCTGTTTACTTACATATTTATATATATGATAACTAATATTTTTATTTATTCAATTTACAGTAATAAAATGAGCAGTATTTTAAAAAAATAAGTATATTTCAAAATGTTGACAATTTTATTATTACAAATTAAATGAATTGCAGTGCTATGTCTCTTATTAAAAATTGTGCTTATTTTATTTCTATAAATTGAAATATTGTTTATTTTATTTTTAAAAAATCCTATGCCTTTCTTTACTGATTTACTCTATATTCGGTTGCATTTTTAAAGAAATTTCAAGCTACAATTCAAGAAGTGTGGTCCCTAACACTGCTAGTAGATCTTCAAATAATCTGGCTACCTGTGATCTGACTTCTTTGCTAATTCTCAAAATATTAGAATATGATATTTAAACAACCTAACTTTATCATTACAGTAAAGCATGTTGGCTATGAATTGAAAGACGGGTTTGGAATGTCCATTGGTACTTTGTTGGGCCCCCTTTTGACTGGCTGAATACATTGTGGTAATGACTAGATAGCAGCCATGAGCTCTGCCAGCTGGCCCTCTACTTCTTACTAATGTCCCATAAATTCTCAATGGATTTCAAGTCCAATGAGTTACCAGGTCAAGAAAGCACATTGATGTGATGATTAACAAACCAAGCAGTGGTTGATCTTGTATTATATTGCAGAAGCCAAATCCTACTGGAACATAAATTCCACGTCATCAAATAGCTTTTCCCACTGGAGTCATGAAGTGCTCCAAGGTCTCCTGGTAGATTGCTGTGTTGACTGTGACCCTGATAGAACACAATGGCTCTTTACCTGCAGATGACATGGCAAACCAATACATCGCTAACTGTAGGAACTTGACGCTGGATTTCAAAGTAATTAAAATAGCTTTTCTCAAAACTGATGGAAGTAAGGTCTTATGGATTGAGAACACAAAACTTGCAAAAATTATTTCTATTAGTTTTGATGTTGCTATCTTTGTTTTGGTTAAATCAAATCAAATTTTGATCAATTTATAACTACCTTTTTATGTATTTTTTTTTATTTTCGGGGAAGATTTAGCTCAAGTTTTTACGTAGAATTAGTTCATTTACTTTTCAATGTTAAAGTACCTCATGAAAACCGGTATCAGCTGGAAATATGACCAAATGATTTTCATCGAATTTCGGGTATCCATTTGTTATATGGTACATACTGTGAGTTGAGACCATACTCATTTGGGAATAAGAATGCAAAAATAAAACTATATCACTATCTCTGTAGGAGGGACCGCACTTTTTTTAGAGATCACACTACTTAGCTTGTACCAATTCACTTTTCGACAAAACCATGAGAAAATAAATTATTCATTCCCCTAGATTTTGTTGTCAGACATACATTTTTTATTCATTTGGTAGGAACAGGAAGCAATCATCTACTTGAATAAATTGTCATGTGACTGACTATATTTTTTGTCTGTAACATTTATCAAGGGAGATAAATATTAAATCTTGATTATAGAATAGTCTCTCTTGATTTTTTTATTTCTTTTTTTTCTAATCTGGATTCATTCTGGTGGAATATGAACAAGAAAATGCTGTACAACATAATGTTTTGATATTTCTTCAGTCACAATACAATTACACAATCATTTGAATACTTCTGTCACTTTTTGACACCATGAGTAAAGTATCATTTTGATAGTTAGTTGGATAATACAGGATCTTGTGTAATAAACTAATTCTATTACTAGTGGACTTCTGATAGTGCACACTATGGACATAAATCATTGTGTCTGATTGTAAATTTGAAAAATAAAATTCAACTGAGCCTTGTTTTTATTGTGAAAATATTTTGAGGATTTTCAGGGAACTGGAGTACTTGAAGAAAAATACTTGTTTGAATTTGGTTTGACGATTTAAATCGCCGTTTGTGATTTGGTTGGACTATCTTCCTAATCTATGTAGCTCATTTTTTCATAACGTTTTGACCGTGTACCCTCTGGCTTTCTTCAGGTATTCTTTAGGCTATTCTGACCTTTCCCGTTTCAAAAAGGTGGCCGCTCTAGCTACTGGGTTAGTGTTTTAAGGGTTAGTAACTTGGTATTTCTAGTGCAAGGGTTAGTATTTTTAGGATTAGGGTTAGCATCTTCTGCTCCTTTGATTTCAAATTCGCCATCAGCACCTGCCTCTTTACAGCTGGAATAGCTATGATTTTGAAACAGGCCGGTTACAATTGCCATTCTTTATTGTGGAAGCTAGTCCCTGTGATACATGTTCCTTGGTGGTAATTTATCATTCCTTAACTGAGAAGACATGGAGAAGGCCAGAGGTTACATAGCAGAAATGCTGTAAAAAAATATGAGCAGCAATAACAATGAAGATAATCAGACTAAACCACATACCATGATTAAAAGGGTACTTGTTGGTATGGTTCGGTAGATTTCATAGCAGCCAGTACCCTGAGAGTTTTCAAGCCCCCTCCTCAGGTGTCTGATTATTAGATGCCTCTCTAAGAAATCTGGCTTCAGAATGTGCGAACGTCTCTTCCTTTCAACACTCAGTCCTAAATTTTCCCTTGACTCCCAGTTATAAATTCAAGTTTAAAGAAAATAGAATAGATCTAGTTAGTTACTCAATAGAAACCGTCATGCTATCAATTTCTTTTGGCAGCATGTTATGTTAGGGGTGATCAATAAAAAAAAAATTGGAAAAGGAGGATCAACAATCTCCTCTTTTGGTAAATCACTAAAAAATTTGAATTTTAAAACAAACTTGCGTGAATGCTGCTGGACTCAAGTTGAGTGATCAATTTAGCTTTAATTGCAAATTGAACCCTGGTAGAATATTCAAAAAGCAGAAATGATGTTTTTTCAAGATATGATAAGTAGGTGCTGAAAATTTCAGCTTGTAGCTCCATTGTTGTTGTCTGTATGAATGTTACATACATAGCCAGCCAGGCCAACTTAAAAACTGAAAAAAACCTAAGTTGACAATTTTAGTTAATGGTTTCTAATGAAACTGTTAATAATAAGTTATTGTAGAGGGTCCAGACAATTCCCTGGGACAAAATCCCCTTAGTTGCAGAGCAAAGTAAGTAAAAAAAAAACACTCAGTTGGACTGCGAAGTTGGTTGAAATTCCCTCAGTTAAAGTGATAAGTTGGATAAAATCCTTTCAGTTGAAGTGCAAAGTAGGACAAATCCCAGAGTTGAAGAAGGACAAAATGCCCTCAGTTCAAGTCGGACAAAATGCCTTCAGTTAAAGTAGCCCCCCCCCCTCAGTTGAAGTACGACAAAATTTTCACAGTTGAAGTGCCAAGTAGGACAAAATCCTATAGTTGAAGTAGGACAAAATCTCTCCATTGAAATGCTATGTAAGATTAAATTCCGTTCATTGAAATACCAAGTAGGGTTAAATACCCTCTGTTGAAATTCTGAAAAGGACAAAAGCCTATCGGCCTAATAAAAACAACAAAAATTCAAGCAGTTGGTTTCCGATACTTATATTTTAGGCATCGGGTTATTCATAAATTACAAATGATGATAAGAAAAATCATGATTTATAAAAACTCTGTTTTATTTTACCTCAGGAGGTCGCACAGTTGTGATTGTAAACGAGGGGGAAAAAAAGAAGCGCTTCTTTGTTGTCCGACTCACTTCTGAGAAAAATATTCAGTAACAATCTGACCGTGAAGAAATGACTAACATCACCTTTTATTTTTCCACCCTTTAATATGGGGAAATAGGACTCCTCTATAATAGACAGGGTTTCCAAATTAGCCATTTTCCTGCTAGATTTGGCTGTTTTTCCCAGTTTAGTCGATTAAATCTGGTAGGATTAATAAAAGTAAAAGTCCATTGTTAATAATTTGTTCTGAAATCTGAGTATATAAACTATCTTAATAGTGGGTTTTCCATGGGTATGTATAAACTTTTTAGCCGATTTTAGCCGTTTTGGAGACGTTTTTAGCAATAAATAATAAACCATCCTTGGCAACACTGCTAATAGTGAAAGAACAAGAGCTGTGAGTTTAGTTAATACTGAAAGTAGTCATTAGATAGAGATAGAAAAGAACGGAGCCGAATAGGCCATGAAACAACACACACGCTACAATCAAAGAAAGAGAGAATATAACTAATAGAGAGAGAAGTTAGAAATCTAATAAAAGAAAGAGAGACAAGACTACCAAAAAAAATAACGATTATCTCACACACAACACTATTCATGCACACAGTGTTGTAAAAGTGATCCACTGCGAATATTTTAATTTTTAGACAGCCCTAAAGGAATACAACTATTTACTAAAAAGAAAGAACCCTTTACCCACAGCTGTTGTCAATATTCGGATTATTATTAATAAATAATAATAATAAAAGTAAATAACCGGATATACACTGTCTGTCACTTTACTCTTCCTAGGAAAAATAACAAGTGCTCTGGTTGGTTTTTGATCATAAAGAATTATTTGGTAGGTTCAATAAGACGTTTTATTTAAATTTCTTTATTTTTCTATATTGTTTGTTGATATTCCTCCTCACTATTTTGCTTTCTTCTATCATTCATGACTTTTTTTTCCCCGAATTTGACGATTTTTTTTTTAATGATGAAATCTCATCTTGGAAAAAATCGTGATTATTTCAATGCGGGATTATCATGTGACATAATTCGTTTTTCTCAACCGTTTTTTTATTTAAAAAAAATAATCTTTCTGTTGTTTTTGAATAGTTTTGTCTTTGTCTTTGTCTTCTTTTTTTTTTTCAACGAAGCCAAGTTTTCGCACATAACGTCTCGGTCTTCTAGTTGTCTCAAAGGCTAAAACCAGTAACGGCCCTTAGAAGCTCCTACTCTAAATTCATTTTTTTTTCACCAGTTTCTCTTCCTTCCTCAACACTATTTTATCAGAATTATCGTCAAGCTAACACCTCTCTCTCTCTCTCTCTAAGATTTTTTTCTTTTCTTTTTACCCCTCCTTTTTCTTGACCGACTCTCTTACAGTCTTCCCTCCACCATCATCATCATCATGCTATTTACATCATCGTAACAGTCACATTACGCACAGAACCCTTCACCACTTTGGTCACACTGCCTTCTTGTCCCTCCGTCTATATACCCTCTTCACTTGTAAGCCGGCAACACCATCCTATTTATTATTGTAATATCTTGGTACTTTTTCATTATATGCATATTTTTCACCCTCTTGTAAAAATATAATATTTGCTCCAACCAATCCTCTCCTTAGAAATATATATCCATTGTTATACATACAAACAATGCATTTTTCTCCTACTCTTATAAAGTAAAAATCCTAAATACCGTGGCCTTTCTAAATTACACGACCCCCACTTTTTATGTCTATTAATACGTCTTAATAGTAATAGATGCATATGTAGGCATAGGCCATCCTTATCCATCTTTGTCTTCTGCATAAAATTTGAGCACTTCCTTCACCCATTAATCATTTTAGAGGAAGATCTTTTCTTTTAATATTCTGTATTTTCAATTTTAAGGATCCTGCAGTTATATTTCGTTTTTCTCTAGAAAAAAAAACAAAAACAAACTTAATTTCTAATTTTTTGTTAATCTGCCAGAACCATTGTCCTTCAGTGTATACCTTCTATGCATTTCAGTTCTAATATTCTACATTCATAAAAATTTAACTTTCGCAAAAATAAGAAAAGACGTTTTCATTTAAAATTTTTTTTACTAATATATTATTTACTTAATTATAACTAGGAGAGCTTTTGGTATTACTAAGAAGAGATGTGTGTGTAATGAAACTATATTGCATATGATTAGATGAACAAGTGAAAATCTCTTTTTTCCACAACCAGTCACACGTGTTCCTACCAGCCGCCATATTTGTGGCGGTGCAAGTTGTTAAATTTGCAGGGTTTTAACTGCAACGGTCAGTAAAAGCTTTGTTGTTTCCTGTTGTTGTCATCGCTGGTAATTTATCTACCTATACTTATCTTTGGAACAATCCACCTCCCCTATATCTTCCCATTAACTTTACTTTTCCAGTAAATTTTATTTAAACAAAGAAAGAAAGAAGATAGCCCTGCACCAGTATCCACACAGGCCTTTCTTACGTTCTGATATACTTTTAGTATTTCTTCCTAGTTTTTATATATAAGTGCTTTTTTGTTATATAGTGTATACAGATATTATCGTTGTCTACATTTTGTTATATTCTATATATTAGGATAATCTATACATTTCATTTTTGTTTGTTTGTTATGAAAAATACCAGTAAGTTGATACTAAATTTTAATTCCCATTTGTATATTGTCTGAAGAATTCAAGCATAACTTCAATTAAATACGTTATATCGAAATTCTTGCATCTGATTCTGTTAGGAAAGGTTCTTTATTTTCATAAATCGAAAAAATATATCGATATATATATTTAAAATATATTTAAACGATTCTAGTACAGGATTAATTCAAAAGTGACTATATTTCTTCGGCAAGATGTATTTTTTTTTTTTAACCCAACTTCAAAAGCCAATCATACAAACTCGTTTCAACTACTTAAACGTATTTTTTATTGGCTATAAATTAAATCTGAGAATTTGGGGAGTGTCCTTGGTTTCTTGATTTACTTATTTATTCACAAAAGACTTTTATTTTTGAAAATTGGTCCTGATTTTGTCCTTCCTCTTCTTGTACTTGTTACGACGTAGATGTCCAGTGGTAGCGAAAACCTGGAGTCTTCATCGCCGCCTGCTAAGAAATCACGCTTGGAGTCGGAACAATCTGCTGCTAATAATTGCACAACTAACAACGTTTCTGTTGTCAAGACGGTAAGTAATTTACATATATATTGTTAGATCTATTAGTTTGCTTCCCCCCCACCTTTCTTATATCCCACGTATCCGGTCTTTCTCGGGGGGAGGGGGTCTAGCGCCCCCCTTGTACAAAACTTCATTGTGATAGAACTATTCTTTAATTTTTGGATTCTCCCCAATGTTAAGCTTTAAATGTGATTATCTGTACTTTATATGTTTTGGAATTTATTTTTTGTTATGATCTACCCGGTCTTTCTCTGGGGAGGGGTCCAGACCCCCCCCTCCTTTCCATCCATAGGACAAAACTTCATTGTGGTTGTAATTCTCCAATTTTAGATAAAATCCTCCCAAGCAAATGTTAAGCTTTAGAAAATGTGCCTAGCTAAACTCCTTATATAAGAATGATCCGGAAGGTAAAAAAATAAAACTGACACCTAATACTTGGATTCTTGCCATATTTTAAGTTAAAAATAATTTCAACTTTCAAATGATTCATTTCGACATCTAGAGAAGAAAAATGTGTTGGACAACCCCCCCCCCCTAGTTAAGAGGTTTGATAAATCGTTAAGTTGTGCCATAAATCTAAGTACCGTGTTTTGTTTTTCCATTGATATATGTAAATAATTATTCAATTGTGTGTTTTCTTATAGCTCTATCTTACCCGGTCTTGATCGGTCAAAAATGAACCCTCGGGATTAAACTTCATTGTTTCATTTTTTCTTAATTTACTTTATTTTTATGTTCCCCCCCCCCCCCCCGCAAAAAAATGAGAACACTAGGAAAATTAGGCGGGGGGGAAATAGTTCTGACACTAATTACTTGAATTTGTCATGTTTTAATCGCGGGTTTTTTGTCCTACTTTGCACTTAAACCGAGGGTGTTTTGTCCTACAGTCTTACTCTCCTTATCTCAAATCCTTTTGTGAAAGTTGTGATAAATGATTCGAAGATCGTGTGAGACCATAGATTTAGGTAGCATGTTTCCTTTGTTTATTTACTCTACTTAAGATTTTTGTTATGTCCCACCCGGTCTCTGCCAGCCCCCCCCCCCCTGCGCAATTTCATTGAAAGCTTTAAAAATGACAATGTGTAATGTGGTGTGATCAGAAAATTAGACCAGGGAAACACCTCCTTACTTGAAAGTTGAAAAAATTGATACTGACTCTAGACTCCAATTATTAGATATTTTGTCATGTTTGGACCATGGGGCTTTTGTCCATTGCACTCCAACTGAGGAGCTTTTGTCTGACTCTCTGTGTTTTTGTTTTTCTTTCTCTCTTCTAAACTCAAATGAACCCCTTCCTAAAAGTTGTAATAATTCATTTAACTGTTCCCTATGGAAAAATTCTTATCTTTCTGATTCATGTTTGGTTCATTGGTTTATATGATGATTTGTCATCGTTTTTTTTTGGGGGGGGGTTCTTATTTGTATTTTTGGTTAATCACTAATTCATTTTATGAAATAATTCTTTGTTCCCTTCGCTCTCTAAAATTTTGGTCTTTGTGGCTTGTTCTTTAAAAACAACTTGATGACCTCAAATTCATCCTCAACGAAATAAGATACTACCTTATTTTCTTCCACTTCAAATTCTTACTTGATTTAGAAATATTCGGCTGTATTTGGTTTCTATGTCTGTAAATTAGAGACATTTGAAGAATCTAAGATAGCATCAAAACGCCAGAAGCCTTTTTTACAGAATGACCTATGCTGTAACCTGATCCCGGGAGGTGATATTGGGTATCACTTCCCAGGATATTATCAGTCAGATCCCTTTCACATGAATTACTGACTAATATTTCTTGCTAATGAAACCGGAAATTCAAAGAAGGAATACATAGATGGTAAATCACAAGCTTCTTGAATTGAGTGAACTGTACAAGTTAGTTTCGGGAAATTGAAAAATACCCAATAAATCACAACGAAAATAATCGAAACACACCAAAGACTTAGTTTCGTACGACAGGCAGAAAGTAAGGGTCAAGTTCAGTTATATCGGAAGACGCCCTCCTTCTTTTTTGCGAAACTGACTCTTCCGGGGATAACTATCCTATTAACTAAAAGCAGTATTTCCTGTACGGCTTTCGTCGTTGAAGGATCTTCCGAATCTTGACCATTTTTTTTAGTTGAAATCAGCCGAGGAAAAGTACTCCCTCAAAGGTAGAGAATTTTTTTTTTTTTTTTTTTTTTCATTTCAGACCTTTCGTGTGTGTGTGTGTGTGTTTTTTGGGGTTTTTTTTTTTCTTAACTTTATTCAAAATTGTCAGATGAAATGAGTTCTTTCCATTTGTTACATTATCTAAAATGATGCGAGAAAGGAAAAAACATATCCTCTAATTCGTTTCTTTTTCTCCGAACCTTTCATTCTTCGAATTTCAAAATTATTTTGACCTTTTGTGTCAGTTGAGCACGTGATTAGTTATCCTTTGAAACATGACATTTGGGAAAAAAATGAAGTGCTTTATTCACTTCCTTTATCAGTAAATCAAAGCCGTAAAATTAAAGGCAGATTTTAGACTTCAATTTAAATTTGCTAGCTGTTCGGGTTCCCTTTACTGAGAAAAGAACTGTGTGCCATTATTTATTTTAAATTATGGAACAGCGGTTTTTGGTGCGGGACTGTCTGCTTATTTACCGGATGTCCGGTTTTCACTTTTTGAGCAACATGACAATGCAATCATTTCTACTTCCTTTTTCTAGTTACTTTCATTTTTCATCACTACCTTTTTGATGAAATTATTTTATAAAATCATAAGATATTTTGTTGGTTCAAGTTGCTGCTAGATTTTTTTTTTTTTTTTTTTTTTACTTATTCTAAATTGTGAATTTTTTTTTCTTTTAATAAAAAATTTAAGTAAAAAAAAACAGCTGTGTTAATGTTCTATTCTCCTGAATTTGACAGCGGATGACGGATATTTCCGTCATTGCAGTTTAAGGGCTAGTTCATTAAAATTGTGATTGATGGCAAAGATCTGAGTTGGAGCTCTTATCTTGGAATGGATAACTATTACGCTCGCCATCTCGGAATGAGTTAATTTGTTTTACAAATCGGTGATATTTCGTTGCATCTCTAAAGCTCGTATTGAGAAAAACTACTGGTTTATATTATTTGCGACAAAATGCCATTCGAATGATTTTGCGAGTCGCAAATCGAGTGGAACGTGTGAAAGAATTATGGTTTATGTAGATTTAATTTCTTTCCTTTAATAACCTGACTGAATATAGTGCTGAATATAACACCATAATTAGTTGTACAAAAAATACAATCGGTTCCTCATGAGTCATTATGGGACACACACTCCACGTAGTCAGTCAGCTCTAAAATTATATAATAAAATGAATACTTTTTTTTGTTTTCCCAACATTTTTTTTTTAAACATAGATGAATGCTCGGTAAAGGCGGCACAAGTCAGAAACTAGGGAAAATGGATCATTTAATTGATGAGGCTGATAGTCTAAAAATAACATTGAGAATTCGATGAGTTTGAATGAATGAATACCGAGGCTAAGAATAGTATTTTGTTTGTTCATTTCGATTCTGAGTATGATTTTTTTTTGCTTTTTAGTAGTCTCTTCTGTTTGGTTAATTTATAATTATCTTTTGTGGCGTTGTTAGCTTTCAAAGAAATGAGATGTAGTTATTTGATTGTATTGAGTTGAAATATTATTTATGGAAATTTTATCACATTTGATCTAATGCTTTTTAAAATCATTGTTTTTTCATCACTCGTCATATTTCATGGTCATTTACATGAAAGCTTTATGTATTCCCCCTTTTATCGTCTGCAAGTTTTTTTCCTCGTTTGTGGTAGGAATTGTGACTTTAACTGACATCAGATAGGGTAAAATAATCTAACTTGAAAAAATCTATCTGCAAATTCTTGCATTTATTCGAAGTTGCTGACATCCATTTTTGTTGGAAAATGTCTTGCCCATTTAGTGTCTTAGTTGAAACTAAATTATTTGCCTTCCCTATTATGAAAAATACTGAATTTAATCTTAGTCTAATTTTGATATGAAAAGGCGGAAGAAATGGCTTCCTAAGTTTTATGATAATCGGCGGCTTTTCATATTTCAAGATGGCAGCGCTGTGCCGGTTTTGAAAAAAAAATGTAATTCATTTTCATTGGCTGTCAATAGAAATTTGAAATGAAATGGAAAAAAATTTAATTTCTGGAAAAACTTTTTTTGGTTGGGGGGACGTGTTTGTTTTTGATCTTGCTGTCAATTTTAATATTTTCTCTTATAAATGCAAATTATAACCTATTCTATATTAGGTCATGTAGACGTGAGTGACCTCCCTTGTTTTGATTCACTCAACATTTTTTTTGTCTTTCTTTGAGGATGTATGAGGAAATGCTGATGATAGAGTTCGAGCTTCAAGGGCTTAAGGGCACGACTTATTGAGCATGTAACTAAAAATTTGTCCCCCCCCCCCTTTTTTTTCTCTAAGTCTCATGGGATAATAAATGGTTGATATTTGGCTGATGTCTTTTAGTGGAAACTGAACTATTTTGAAAATCTTTGTAATGGTCATTTTCATGAATGCAGATTTTAACGGAATAGTTTGTTTTAACACTCACTTTTCCATGCTCGAAGCAGTTTATAAAATGTCCCAAAATACAGCCATGTGTCAACTTTCTTTGGTTCACATTCTGGCTGTGTGAACACAACTCTAATCTAGTCATAAGTCAATCGCTTTGGGTGAAGTGAAAAATACACACTGCACAACATAAGATACCTTGGCACATACCTATTTATCTAAACCTCTATATTGTACACATATCTTGTCTCTCCAAATAGAAAGGAACATGTCATCCTTTACGTTTCTTTTATCATTAGCAAAGTATCTGCTCTTCTACCTTTTTACTTGCATTCTCTGTTTGAAACAAACTTAACGTATACATTACGTTCTATTTATTAAGCTGAAAATTGAATGACAGAAACTTGCCATTCAATGTTGAGCTGTCAAATTCTGTCATCCCCTTGTAATGAGTTTTAAGCTCTTATAGAGATGTATCTGTGTTTAGGCGTTAGTCATCATGACATATATTGGCATTATTCTTGTAGAAGACCAAGAATTTTTAATTTCCAAGTATTCGCATTTGACTGTCAATTGAGAAAAGTAGTCTTTTTATAAAAACAAGATAAATTATCACAGAAAGCAAATCCTATTTAATGATAATTTGTCACCAAGTAGTAAAAAAAAAAATTGAAAATTCATTGTGAATTTTTGAGAAAATTAGTGATGTGTAAAGGATTTTGTAGAAAACAGTAAGATTATATATATATATATATATATATATATATATATATATATATATATATATATATATATATATATATATATATATAACAAAGCTTGTCTGATGTCTTGGTACTGTGATTTGGGGGCTGTGTATCAATGCTCTATATGAACAGTTTTCGGGCTTAGATGAGTTGCAATGAATGGTAGTCCTCTAAATACCCTCATGAACCAGTTATTAAAATTTTTTAAAAAAATGTGAGCTTGGTAGATATTGGCATGGATATTTTATTGAATGAGAAGTCAATGAAAACTTGGCAGTATATACCCTGAGAATATGATACAAAACTAGTATATTTATCCAATCTTAGTTGGCTCGGATTAGACTACAGAGTTTAATTTATGCAATTGAATTGTTTGGGAAAGTCATGTTTTAATTAATTAGTCTATTTTGAGATTACTTCCATTTGAATAAATTATGGAACAATTGGTTTGATGGCATAAAGAAATTTATAATTATACTTAGTTTAGACCTAAAATCTAACATCTGTTAATTTTTATTTTGGATGGCTATTAAATTAGTAATTAGGTTCTCCTGTCCAATTGGAGTCATCAGGCAACAATTTTTTACCATTTATTACAGTTTGCAGCTAGGGTCCTTACAATCATAGTGACCTTGCATCAGTCCACTGAATTACTATTGCCTAGAATTAACTTTGAAAATTCCCATGACCCCTTCGGAGCTAACAGCAGTGCTCCTGGGGCACCACAGCACACACTTTGAGAAGCACTGCAATAACACAAATTCTGGTTTAGGGGCTTCCTCTTTCACTCGTATATATAGCTGTTTATAAAATAGACACTAAATGGTACACTGATTGCTTGGATTAAATATATGACTGAAACTAAAGTTCAATCATTTCAAATCATTTGCTTATCACGATTTTTTTTACAAATGCATTTTTTTTTCTTTTTTTTTTTTTTTTTTTTTTTTTGGTTTTGTTTCTCTCTTGTTATATAAACAACTTTCATGCTTCTTCTGAGTGAAATTTTTGTGTAGAAGTTACTGATTTTTAGTTTTTATCTAAGACATTTATTGATTCTACTTATGGTACCTGGGAACGAATGAATTAAGGATGGTATCTGATATATATATATTGTGTGTCAAGAAATTTTTACTGACAAAATAACTCACTACCCAGGAACAAAAATTACATTGCAAAAATATTGAGCCCCTCCTCTCTTTTTTTTTTTTTCATTTTCTTGTGTGACGAAAGTATGTGTGCATTGAATACCTATGTAAACTTGACATCGTTTCAAGATAATTTTGGCACACAGCCTCTCACTCATGGCTAATACTGCATTGGCATGTTTTAAGGATACAAATACGAATGCATTCTATGAACTACTTGGGATTTTATTCTGTACTTTGAACTAATTTGTTCCATTGAATGAAACCAACAAGTATTTCTTCAGTGGAACTTAGTGCGAACACGGTCCGCCGAACATGGCTGCAACTTTGCTATACAAATGTAGTATTTGAAAAAACAACTTGCTACTTAACAGAATCTGTTAGCAAAGATGATATTTCAATAAGTATACATTATTATACTTACCTTTATTTTAGGTATCTAACCTTTTTAGTGCATATTAATTTCCTTTGTGATCTTGTTGCAATGTGTGTGTGCACTCGGCTAAAAAGAAACTGTGGTAGTTACTTTATAATGAATACTTAACATAGGTATAGTGTGCACACATTCATTTCCTATGTGTTCTAGTTGCAGTGTGTGTGTGTATGCCCACACTCGCAAGTGGGCATGGCTATCAGGAAATATGGTAGTTACTTAGTTATAAATTGTTAATTATTGTTATTAACATGGGTTATTCTCCATCTTGCTATGTCCGTTTTGACTATTGCAGAATGTATCCCAACTCTTTGATGTTACATAATTTAGAGCAGAGGTTCTTAACCTGGGATGTGTCCATCCCAAGTGGTGTGTAAGGCAATTTTTTTAGAAGCAAGAAAACAGGGTGATATACAGACGCTCTTTTTGATTTTATTGTGAGACATTTCAACATTAATTGATAGACAGCAACACCACTCAGTACATTAAATGGTTTTATTATTGATATCATGAATATTTAACATTTCATTTTCATTGATATTAACTTGGCCAATTAATTTTTATTTTTAAAATTTTTTTTCTTCAGATTAAGTGGTATGAGAATGATTTCGAAATTTTGAAGGAATGCAAGCCTTGAAAACGTATTTAGTTCATGTTTCAAGCTATCTACATTATGAAAACTACTTTGGAGTATTTCAATTTTACTTGCTAGCTTTTTGAGACCACATTACTCAAAATAATGTTATCTAATTGCTATTTTATTTTCTCAATAAGTTCTTCTGAATGGGAAAATGATCTTGTAACACATTTAGCATTTTAGTACTGGAAAATATACAAACGTCATTAGGTCTTCTGATATAGAGGTTGCCATATTTCCCTCTTGGCCATGTGCATTCACACACACATTGCAACTAGGGCACAAAGGGAATTAATGTGCACAAAAAGGTTAATTTCGTAAAGTGAAGTATAGTATATACTTACAAAAATATTACCTTCACTAACAGCTTCTGTTAATTAGTAAGTCGTTTTTTCAAATACTACATTAGTATATCACCTATTTCTTGTTCTGGTTTGTATAGCAAGGTTGCCGCCATGTTTGGCAGACAGTGTTCTCACAAAGTTCCACAGAAGAAATACTTGTTGAGGTTTCATTTAATGGAACAACAAATTGAACAAATTAGTTCAAAGTACAGAATAAAGTCCCAAGTAGTTCATAGAATGTATTCATATTTGTATCATTAAAACATTCCCATACAGTATTAACCATGAGAAATAAGCTGATGAAGCTATTTACTAAGTGTTCTACTGGAAGCTTCCTTCTTTATTCCCCCCCCCCCCCATTAAAAGGTGATCTATGCTAGACAGTAATTTTAACTCTTGTATATAACTTGGATGGAGAGTATGAATTATACATGATATAAAATAGTAACTAAACTCGATATCAATGTCTATGACTGAACAACCATCAAAATTTGAAGTCCTGTTTAAAAAAAAGATGGAAAAAAAATTTCCATCAAAGGGTATTTTTAGTTGGAACAAATCCTTTTCCTGATATCACTTGATGTATTCCAATGGAAAACTCTAGAAACCTCTAGACTCTGGAAAATTCAAATTTTATTGATAAACCTGTCGAAATAAGGCTTAAAATTTTTTTATTTTTCAAAAATCATACCCCCTTTTTAGAAGGGGCTTAGTGAAGTGCTGATGCTAATTTTTGAGTCTGTGGAAAAAGCAGTATGGCCAGGAGTTCTAGAACCTACAAATGCTTCCCCATATAGAGAAGAATAGAATACTTTGATGGTTACAGTTGTTCAACAAATGTTCAAGTCAAAAAATGTATTATCACACAAGTACATTCCAGTATTGGTTTACTATGGTTGACATGCCAATGGACTAGCAGTAATTGAGATGTTTTCCATCAATATCACTTTTATTTTCACTTCTCTCATAAGACATTGACTATGAGAGAATATTAAATGACAATTGAAATAAGACTGGGGTATCATAGTGTATGTACTGGTTGGGTAGGTTTTAACTTTGTGCGACCGTGTCTCTGTATTGTAAGAGAAATGAAAAAGTAAATAAATGAAATCAACCAAGTGGTCCACAGGGTCTGTATGTTGCTTAGTCCTCCACAAAATCTCTTGGTAAGGTAGTTGAAAGTGCGGAGACCTTTTCATTTTATGATTTTTTTTTTTTTTCTGCCAAAATTTTAAAAATGAAAATCTGATGCATGTTTGAGGCTAGGAAATGCATATTTTATTCAAGATATATATTTCAATAATCCCATTTTGGACATTTGATGTTGTACTGATACAGAGAGAAATTTATCTTTATTCCTGTCAGATCAAATTTAGATGGTCTGCAAGAGTTATGATGATACTTTCTTGAATATTTCTGTCTTTTCTCTTTAATCAATTCTTAGAAATATTCTGTCTATTCTGTAGGCCCATGAAGAGGACAGTCTTTCTTGTTATAGAACCATTATTTGCCAGTGTACTAGACCAGTGTTTCTTGAACTGGTTGATTGATTCACCCAAGGGTGAATGACTTGTGTAATGAAATATTTATATTTTTCTATTCTTGAAGTAATTTTTGTTGTAAACATACAATGATGGAACATTTATTTCTAGTTCTAAGTCTGTCTGCTAACTTAATGTAAACCTAAAAAAATTTCAATTTTTCAGAGTTAATTTTTTTTTGTCACTCCTAGTTTTGTTAACATATTTTAGGATATAAAATAAACGCTTATGAAATGAGTTATTTCACGCTTTTTGCTCGTGATACAAAGATTATTCGTGATGAAGGATAAGATGAAAATGATCAAAAGCATAAGAATATTTAGTCAAGGGTGAATGAAATTTTGTAATAAATACTTAATGGTGAATAACACTGATGTTACAAGCCCTGGACTAAACTACATTGTCTTTTCCAGACAAGAGGCAAATAACATTCGTCTTCTCAGTAAAATTCTTTGCTAATTCTACATGATTATCCTTTTGTAAACACAAAAAAAACAATCGAGTCAGTCAAAAGGAAATAGGCCAAGTATTGAATGTACTTTTAAAGATTGATATACCAGAAATTTCTCTGCATTTGATGGTCACAAAACTGCATCTTGAATGTCTTTTTGTTTTTCCTCCTAAAATTTGAATTCGGTTGAAATTTTTCTCCTAATTTCAGTACAATTATCTCTAAGTAATCCCTTGAGTTTTCATTATAAATATTTCTTCATTTCATGCCCTTATGCTGGCTATAGCTTCAGCTGTCCCTGCCTGAGCTCTACATATATTACTACTTGGCACTTTTGCACTAAATGAATTAAACTTGAAGGCAACATGCACCTGAAATTACATCACTCACTTCATCCTATTTTACCTATAGCTGGGTGAGATGGATTCATACCTTTCCTAAGAGCATTGCATTAGTACAGGGTGAGCACAAATTGTCCCAGCTAGAGTTTGAACTTAGCTCTCCAAGCCGTTCTCCTCTTGGCCATCCTGCACTTCCATGCTGAATACTGGTCAGAATAATAATTTTTTTATTGATTTTATAGATCATTACTTTTTGTATTGGTTCATCTCTCTTGCGGCACTTGTATGCAAATTGGCACATAATGGCCCACTGTACTCTCGGTTAAGTTATGAAAACAAACCATGACAAGTATTAATAGTTCAATGATTCTCTCTTATTTTAATCTACTATAATTATTACACCACGTGTATTTGTATATTTATTGTCTTTAACACCCCAAGTTATCCATCTGTATGATAAACAGTAAAATTTTTACACCGAATGTAAAAATGAAAGGAATTGGACGAAAACATTTCAGTAGTCAATATTTAAAGACTTGCATGTTAAAGCCTAATAATAGTAAGGACTTAGCGAAATATCTATTTCATATATGCTATGGTGGTGTGGTTGTGAGTGTTGGGCTCTGTTCCAATCAATGAAAGGCCGCCGCGTTCTGCAGTGCTTGAAGAGGTAGCCAGCTGCTACTGCTGCTACTAATATTGCTTCAGTGCATGCAACACGCACACAAACCTACCCTCACCCTATATATATGGTCAGAACTGCATTGCTGTGTACTCGAACACTAAAGGAACGTTTTCAGTTACACTATCTAAAAGGTAGGCTTCTTGTAAATTTTGGTTTAATTGTGTGTATCAGAACCCATACATACACTATTTATTGTGTCAGCTGAGTTTTGATAGGTTTTTATTTTTACATTGTACCTATTTTGACTTGTAGGATTGTTTTTTGTACTGAGGAATCTACTTCGTTATGATCACTTTGAGACACTGACTTTTAGATAACAATAACCAGTTGATAGCAATGAGCAAAAGATGTTTATTTTCATTGTGTTGCACCCATTGTTATAGACAACTTTTCATAAGAAAATTAATAAATTTTTTAACTGAGTCCAGGATGAACAGATTTTGATAACATCTGTGATGATTAACTGTTTTCTCTGTAAGTACAAAATATACCTACTTGCTTTTTAAAGCATATTCAAGTTTTATAAGGAAACTTAATCAAGTGTTTTATGCCACTACCCAGTTTTTACCACACTTATAAATAACATTTTAATTGCAGCTAAAAACCTCAAAACTAAAACATTAGAAAATTGACATTTGCTTCAGTCTTTCGTTCAAAGTATTTCAGAAAGTTGTTCATGAATTTATCTCCTGGAGCTAAACTATTTACACCTGTCATAGTACAGGAAGACCCCTGATTGAAGCTGTTTAGAGTGATGTGCTAACAATATGTATCCCCCCAAAATCTACTGGTACACCCTATTATATGTTAAAAATTCTAGTTGAAAAAAAAAAATTATTCCTCCTCCCAGTTTGATTTACACTGTTTTGATAAGCACTGCACTTTTTGAGGGTGCGTTAAATGAGGGCTTCCTATATTGAAAGTATTTCCTCATAGTTTCTCAATTTCGAATTATGTACATTTATAAAGCAGCATCAGTTCTTGGATACTTGGAATGTTTCCAAGATGCACACTTCTTTGCTATATACTAAATTTACTCTTTCAAGACTAACCTGTTAAGATACTTTATGCCTGAATTAAAATGTCCCAGTAGACTTAACGATCTATGGGACATATGTATCCCAGCATTCACAGAAACCTTGATATAAGTCCACAGAATCCCCAAGGTACAAGTATATTCTCAAATTGTGAAATGCTAAAATCATATTTATTACTTGTGATGGTTTTCTATTTATCTTGATTCTTTTTTTTTTTTTTTTTTTTTTTTTTTTTCAGAAAAAAAAGTAATTACATTTTGTTAAATTCTTCTGTAACCTTCGGTCATGGTTGATTTAATTTTCACTTTCATTTAACTTTAGATCCCCCTTCTTCTTCTTCTTCCCCCCCCCCCTCCATGCACTGTTCATTTGATCATTGGTTGAGGTGCTATGTTTAAGCTACAGATGATTTCCTCTTTCCCTAGGTTGATGAAATAAGAACAGTTGCATTAGGATCGATTCACATAAGTTGGACAGTATTTTTTGTTGTGGCGGTTGTTTTTGTTCTACTTTTTCCTTTTGAAGTAGTGGAAAAGTGTCCAGTTAAATGAAAACTATTAGTAACAGATGTGGGAGGTGTGAGTGGTTGAGCAGTCAACAGCGCAAAATTGGATCAGCTATAAGTTCAAACTCCAGCTAAGACAGTGTTCACTTAGCACTAATGCCCTTAAGAAAGGCATATATCTATCTGTTCTCCATTTATTAATACGTCAATAGCCAGAATAAACCCCATCACTCCCCATATTTTACTTGGGGAAGGCCAATATCCAACTATGGACCACCTTTAAGGCTAGTAAAATTTTGAATATAAAAAAAAATTAGTAACACTTGTTCCACTGAATAGAAAACCTTCTAGGAATCGGGTCTTCCCAGAAATGGTTGTACACAATTTGAGTAATTTTTTATGCGGCCTGGGTTGTCATAGCCTTACATTAATCTAATGTTGATGAGATAAGTAATTTATCTATATTTGGATGTGAAGTAATCAAATAGTTCATGAATAAGAATGACTGTTGCTTTTTTTTCCTGAAATAGAAATCGATGAAACTAGAGCAGTATAGATAATTACCATTATCTATTTATAATTCCAAGAAAGGAAACATAACCAATATGTCCTTATCTTCTCTTCTTCTTTTTTTTTTTTTTTTTTTTTTCCTGACTTCCTGGTCTTATTATAAGTAGCTGAAAAGCTACCCTTTGACCATGATTTTCAGTTAGTTTCTAGGAGAGGCTTGAATGGGACATTTAGGCCCCAATAAGAGTGGAAAAAGATATATTTCTTGAGGTTTACCTTAATTTAATATCTCTGGCTACAATGCACCATTACTTAGAGGTCACATATAAATTAAATGAATCAAATTTTTAGTATTAACTAGGCGTAAATCAGATCATTATTATTGAGATGAGCACAAATGCTGAACCCTATACTAATATTCAGTTGCAAATCACCTCCAGTTTTTTAAAGTCTTTTTATTTTTTATTTTTTTTATTATCATTCTTCAAGTTAGCACATTTTAGGGGTACTTATTAAATACTTCTGATTACAATGCACCAGTTTTGCTACTTAGAGGTTATAGCCAGAATCAGACTTAGTATTGTATAGATCGATGAAAAATCAGATCATTATTTTCAATGTGAGTGTGATAGCACATTCTTTTAATTTTTTATTAAAAATTTGAAAACGTATCTGGGTGGGGGGAACCCATTTGTACACAAAAAAATTATATGTGGATATGTAATGTTGTTCCTGGGTTACTGTTACATACAGGCAGACATTTGGTGAATTATAACGGATATTTATTACTATGTATTATCAGGTGATAGTTTTTGTTGTACGATTTTTATCCTCCTTTGTGACTATATCTTATACAAATCATTCAGATATTGTTAGTCTGTCCACCAAAACCTAATACAGATAATATCCTTCGAGTTGTGGGAATTTAGAATTTGACATTTAATGACTTTTGGTTGGAAACACTTGACTTCATGATTACTTTTCTTACTATTACTGGAGGTGATTGTTTGCTCTGCATTAATGTTCTTGAGGAAAGACCCGAATCCATCCCTACTCTCATTTATGGGTGAAATAGTGCAGATTGAAATGAGTGATGCCACTTCAGGTTCTTTTATATCCATGTCTTTCACATATCGCAAACAGGCCGAGTAGATAGTTATGTGGAGTCCAGGTAGGGACAGCTGAGGGCATAGCCAACATAAGAGCACCACTTACTACTGCTGCTATAATTACTACATAATTGTGACCTGGGAAATTGAAATTGATATGGTCAATTTTCTCGGGATGCATCATTTCTATAGTGCAGGGAATGCCTGTATACTAATATCAATAAAAAATATTAGTAGTGCTGTCAAGATTATTACAACTGGTTTTAAAATATTTTTTTTAAAAATCTTCCATAGTTTTTTTTTTTTTTTTTTTTTTTTCAATGCAAAGAGAGGAGTTTTGTACATGATGGAACTAAATATTTTTAACAATTTTATCTTGGTGGGGGGATGCTTTGTTTCCAGTCAATTTTTTGAATTAGTCATTAACATGGCATCGAATAGTTTGTTTTGCTGATAAAATGTAAACATTGACTACCAAACAGCCAAGATCCTTGTAATTGAAGATGGGGCATCAAATTTGTCTTTTTACTTCTGTTCCCGCAAACTTGAACCATATTTTTAGCATTTCAAATACATTTTTAAAATGGAATATTCAATATTTTCCAAAAGTTGTGTGCACATTGCTAAAAATTTGTGTGATTATAAGTTGTTGTGCATCACAAACTATTATCTCCAGAAACTTGGCTATTTTTTAAGGATTAAATAATCATAGAATTTTCTAAAAGTTCTTATCTATTAAGTAAAATATTCTTTCTGAATAACAATGTTTCATACTTATTTTTCTTTCAAGCCACAAAAAAAAAAAATTTCCTACAGTTTGTTTTTTTTGTTTTTTTTGGTTTTTTTTTTTTTTTGCAAAACTTGAAAAATGTAGGTAATTGTTTGGAAGTGGTAAAAAGATATTTTAATGATTTCATAAAATTAAATGAGCGTTTTGTTGATATTACGGTACTCTTAAGTTCTGGGCTATTCACGTATGTTAATGAGCTGACCCTGTAGTGCCTGAAAGAAGGCCTAGCCTCTGCTGCTTCAGAAACTCTGCACACTCTCAGTTCCAAGGTTGTCAAGTTGGTGATGCTCAACTGTATTACAAATTTGATGCAGTCTAAGGTTTATTTTATGTGGGTCTGAGATGCTACAAAAATGTTGAGGTAAATATATTCTAAATGAGCAATGATTTTCTGTGTTTTTCTTATGATTTAGCAACCAAAAAAAAAAAATTGAAGCCATCCAAGTGAAAGAGAAAAAAAAAAAAACGGGAAAGAAGCAAAAAGCCAAACTGAAATCATGATGTCAATATGCTTGAAAAAAAGCCAAATTCATGAAATTTGGCTTTTAAAAAATAAAAATAAAAAGCATGGCTGGAAGCTTGCCAGCCATGGGTCAGAAGCAAATGAAGAGAAAAATTTCCCCCTGGCTCAGACTACTGTTACGATTACTATGTACTGTTATAAAAGAACATTAAAACTTTAAGCATTGTGATGTTATAAATCTTCAATCAAAACTATTGGCATTAGCTTCTTCAGTTTTCAAGTTGGTCTGGCTGGCTGTGTGTGTGTGTGTGTGTGTGTATATATATATATATATATATATATATATAATGTGTACAGTTCAAGTTGGTAGATTTTTGTAGCTTTGTCCAAATAAGAGACTAATGCTGTCGAGTTTGCGATGAGAAAAAGTGTCTGTTACACTCATAGAATCAGTAGCCGCCATCAGCCCATCTCCCTTCCTATCTTATTTAATTGACTTTCTTCCCACTCCTTTCCTCATGTGTCACACTCATAGTATCAGTAGCAACCATCAGTTGAGCCTGTTGTACACTTATGATTGTCAGCAAAGTGAGAGGTCATGGACTACTAGTTTTATAACTAAGGACCATTGGAAAGTTTATTTGAAAGCTTAGATTTCTTTAAATTGAATAAATGACTTGGTAAAAATGCTATTTAGAATAAGTACAGCTAATTAATACGTTTTCATTTTTTGTGTTTATTACATGTATAGGGTAAGGTTACAAAACGTTTCTAGTTTTGAAGTAAGATTCCTCTGGTGATTAACAAAATAATCTTGTAAAAAAAATTTAGAATTAGTTTCTGTATTTTTTTCTTTAAATCAATATTTATTAACAAATAAGTGTTATTTAGCAATAAATAGCGGAGACTAAATTAATAGTTCCTATATGATAGTTTACAATAGGTACTAAGTGATCCCCCGCCCCCCAATCAATTCTTATTTATTTTACTCTTTCCGTGCTAAAATATTTTGTATTGAACCAAAATAATTTCCTTTCTCTTGGAATTCAACTGGTCAAAGATTAAAATCTTTCAGTTTTGTATTTACTACTTTGGGGATTTTAAATTATAAATTAAGCACTGGAGGCTTAGTGTGATGTACTAATCAACGGCTTGAAGTGACTTGGCCTTCTAATAAGCTCATTTTTTCCTGTACCATCAAAAATGAATGTATATATGAAGTGTGCATATAGTGAAGATTAGTGTTGCAGTGAGTTTGGAGAAGAGGGTCCTTCTTTTTTTTTTTTTTCTTCCCACTTCTGTTTTTATATCTTAATTTTCATCACATCATTAGAACCTGAATGAAATTCAATTTTACTTTTTTTTTACTGTGTTCCGTAGTATGACAGAAAAAAATCTACACATTGCTCATTATGTATGGATTGGTGTATTTTAATTAACTTGGATACCACCCGTATTATAATTTTTATCTCAAAATTTTCTACCTTGTTTTCAGATTGATATGGCCAAGAATGGTACTGAAGACCAGAATGCTATTGATGAAAGCTTGTACTCCAGACAACTGTAAGTATTACACTTTGATTAATCCAAGTTCTTGTCAAAGATTACTGTGTTTATATCCCTCAGGGACATTGATTTTAAACATTTTTGTTAATATTTGTGGTTTCCATGCATGTCAAACTCAACGAAAGTAATAAAAAAATTAAAAAAAATGGTTCAGTAGACAAGATACTTATGATCTAATTTTAAGAAATACAGTAAATTCTTGTAATAGCAGTCATTTTCACAACACTATTTAATGACACCTGTGTTTTAGCGGCCTGTTTGTTTTTATAGGCTTGCACAACTATTGTTGGAGATTAGTTTTGATGCATAGTGCAATTAAATCTCCATGTGCCAATCTTGAAAACTAAAATTGATAAAACTTCATAATAATCCCACATGAAGTAACATGGGACAGTAGGCTGTGAAGGGGTAATGAAACATCATTTTTGTCTCTGCTTTTTTCTCATGGATACACTTAGTATAAAATCTATTTAATAACTGCAGATTTGTTATAACACTCTTAAATCCCTGAGATACTATTAAGAAAGTCTACTGTAGTTTCTTTCTTTTTTTTTTCTTTTTTCTTTTCTAAATTTGAAATTAAATTTTAAGACTATATCTACAAATTTTTATCACAAAAAGAGATAAAGAGGGTTTTGTTTTTGTGTGTATGCGATTATTTTTTTTTTACACTTAAAGATTATGATCATAGTTCTCAAGAATATTAAAATCATATTTTTGAAAACCTGCAAGTTTTCCCTCAAGGTAGAACAATTAAAAAAAACTCATTTGTATGTATAATAGATATTTTTCGTTGATATGTAAAACTTGTCAGTCTGGCAAAATCAGTAAGAGCTTACCAATCCCTTGGTTGTAAGTCACTGTAGGGGGGTGTTAATTTTATATATTGGTTTGGTCTAATATGAGGGGACGACCAAACAGTCAAAAGTTTACTCCCCTGAATTGAGGATTGTTGTAGACAAATTGAGTTATCTCCAGTCCCCTAATAAATTCAAATATTGAATCATGATAACCAATTAGGTGAATGTCTTGGTACTTGGTTTCAGCCTGTGGGTGTCTTGTCCAAAAGTTAGTATCTTGTCTTTAAATCAACTAGACAACCCAGTGACCTGATAGATCACCCTTCAAGTGAAAATTAATGCGATTTTTTTTTTTTTTTTTTTTTTTTTTTTTTTTTTTTTTGACAAGAATGAACCCAGATTTTTTTACGCTTTGGCAAATACTTTTTAAAAAAATTGAGTAATAAACACCAATTATGTAGTCATCCTCCTCGGCAGATTGCTCATTATAATATAGATATGAGTGAGTGTGAATCCTAATCTGACACTATTATTCAGTCACAAGTTGCTAGATTTTTTAAAATAATATTTATTTTATTTTTATTTTTTGCATTGTTAAAGTTGCCACATTTTAAGGATACCTTAATTTAGTACCTGTGGCTATAATGCACCATTTTGGTTACTTTGAAATCACATCCAGATAATCAATTTTAACTTTAGAGCTCATTCTATAATTTAATTTTAATAAAGTGTACGATCTGGAGTAATTATGAAAACCAAGACTATTCGAATCTGTTACATTTGGATTATCAAAAATCTGACACTTGGAAAGTGATGGGGTAGGGGGGTTTGTTGTTGTTGGCATCCATGACTTTTCTCAAATATCTTGCCAGAACATAATGGTGAGATATGGACTTTTGATTCTTTTTTAGCTTCTTTAATTTAGTCTGGCTGCATTAATTGCCTTCATCAATCATGCTTGTCAGCTTAGGAAGATTAATTGTTGATTTGGCCGAGAGATAAGTCTTCTTGGTTGTTTGGAAGATGCCAGCATCTTTTTTTAGATGGCTTACCTTGGAGAGATAGATATATATATATATATATATATATATATATATATTTCTGCTCTTTTGATTTCATTTGTCCTTTAATTTCTGCCTCCTTATCAGTCCTACCATTGACTTTCAGTACTTCCTCTGCTATTTTCATTTTCTTTGCCTGTTATCTCAGCTGCTGCTTCAATTTTATTTGTTGAATTGTTAAACATATCCTCTATGCTGCTTTCACTATTCCACAAAACCTGGAATCTGTCCTTCAACTTCATTAGGAATTTAGTTCCTTGTAATCCTATTAAGGCATCTATTCTTCTTTGATCATCTGGTTCCTTTTGGGTTTTAGATTTGAATTAGATTCTGCAAGCCAACATTCTATAGTCATTTCTTTTGTGTGTGTATGTGTCTATGTATGTATGTATTCTCCTTTGTTGGAGTTATTGGTCTCACCTCTTTTTAGAAAGATCCTGTATGTGTGTGGGGTTTGTTTTTTGTTGTCTGTGTGTGTTTTTTTTTTTGTTTTTTTTTTTCCTCTTCCAAATGAATCCTTTTCCAAATATGAAATAGAACAAATTCAGGGAGGCTGAATTTGCAGGCAAAGATAAATATTTTGAGAAATCTCAAGTTGCATTATGTAATATTGAATTTTCACATATATCACCTAGAAATGGCTATATGAGCAAATTTGTGTGTGGAACTGGCTAATTTTGGCAGAATATAATATACATTGGCCATATAACAAAGACTATTGGGACAATATGATCCCATTCAAAATGTCTCCTGGGTTAAAGCTGTCCCAATTGATGAAATGAAACGAAACTTGATATAAAATTACTCATCTTTTTCTTGCTTTATACAGTATCACATAACTATCAATCCTAAATCATGTATAATAAAGTCAACTCCTGGTTTAGACTGGAGTTTGACAATTAAGTTCCATTTTATATTTTCGATTAAGTCCATAGATGTGTTGTATTCCAGAATGTGGAATTTGTTAATAGAATATATAAAAACCACTGAATTAACAAATCCTTTGACATACTTGTCTTTCCTGTTCAGTTATGAAATGTGAGCTTATTTTCGCATGGGTTTAATGCAATGATGTCATAGTCTGCTGTTGTAAAAGCAGGAAAAATCTCATTCACTTTATTTTTGTTGATACATATGTCCCAGTAAACTTCTGAATGATTTACAACATATTTATCCCAGCAGTCATTGAAGTCTCAGGATACATATATGCCCCTGGAGCCTCAAAAGGGTTAAAGTATTGTAGTCTATAAAAAAAACTATCATTGCCTTGAAAAAATTATTTTAATTATTTCATGCCTAAACTCTTAATTGAAAATATAAAACAGAACTTCAGTTAAACTCTGGTCCGACCTTGGAGTTGACATATTTTAAGAGTTGGAACATTACCCTACCGTGATTTAAAATCACCTCCAACTGATTGGTAGGTTGGTGTCTTACCAACTGAGCTGTACTGATGAGTCTTAGATATCTACAAAATCTATTTTACGGATATTTTTATAATTCATATATACAATACAAAAGTTGCAGTAATCATCTTCAGTCAGAATAGAAGTTGGAGTAGTTTGACCCTGCAGCAGCCAGGCTTGTTCTACTTTGAAAGAATAATTAAGTATTTGATTTACAGATAATTTCAGTTTCAAATATGAAATCATTAGCAGTTCGTTTTAAATCTTATGGACGGACACTTGGTGAATTATAACTCAGGAACCACACAATATATCACTATGGAAACTTCTGGATGTACTAATGGGACCCACAATCATGTTTCTAGCAAGTTAGTTTTTGCGTATTCCAACAAGTGTTAGGTTTGCATCAGGCTCACCCCAATGATGATCTGATTTCTATTTTCATGTAGTTGTCCACCTTCATGATGATGGTGTTGGGGTCCAAGAAAGACAACCGTATCATATCAAAACTGCTGATAATCAAGTCAATTATTAGTGCCAAAACAAGTTTTCTGGTTTAACGGAAGTGTTAATTGCAAATTGAAGAAATGTATCATTTTAGTCATTTTTAGGTCACTTGATGGAATTGTTTTTATTCGTGGTCTTGTGGATGATGATTCAAGTAATTGGTGTGATCCATGACCCACCCTGCTTTTGCAAACCAAGCTATATTGAAGGACACCAGTTATACTGTGTCTGATTCTGTTAATCTGTTTGTGACCTAAGTAGCCGATACAGTGCAATGTAACCAGAAATTTTGAAAAAAGTGACCCAAAAAAAACAAACTTGATCTCTTAATCAGGCCAAAGACTTCATTTAGGTTTTTTGCAGGAACTAGGGCAGTTTTTCAGTTAGTTATTCTGAATTCAAAATTTTGATACATGATCTAGAATATTGAAAATAATGACTTTTTGCAACTTTTTTTTTTTTTTTTTTTTTTTTTTTTCCTATTTATTTATTAATTTATTTTATTTCATTTTTCATTTTCCTCCCTCTCTCTCTCCCTCCAGGTATGTGTTGGGTCATGATGCCATGCGTCGGATGGCACACTCCAATGTCCTTATTTCTGGAATGAAAGGGCTTGGAGTGGAAATTGCCAAAAATGTTGTTCTTGGCGGAGTGAAATCTGTCACTATCCATGATCAAGAGGTTGCAGAATGGTCAGATTTGTCTTCCCAGGTAAGTCTTTGCAAATTTTTAGTCATTTACAAGAGTAATGGACACAACTCTATGTAGGAGCAAGTCCTTCATTATAAGTTTTATATATATATATATATCTCAATGTTTGGTAACATTACACATATCCATATAAACCTCTATATTGTATGTACGGCTTCTTGTATTTATATAAAGAGAAAGGAACAAAGGTCGTATTTACTTCTTTTTTTTTTTCCCCCCACTCATTTGCTGAATCTAGGCAGGTGTCTGCTTGTTTACCTTTTCATCTTCCTTGTTTAGAGAACCTGAAACAAATGTGACCTGTATATACTGCATTCTCTGTAGCGAGCCAACAATAACATGATGGAATCTTTTGCCATTTGCAGTTAAGTCATGGAACTGCAATAACTGAAATTCCCAACATCCTCAGTTAATGGGTTTCATGATCTTATGGGAATGCATCTGTGATTGGATATAAGATGATATGTGACCATCTATTTGCATAGTAGTGCTTTTTTTTTTTTTTTTTCTTTTCTTTTGCTTTTTTCTTTTTTTTTTTTTTTTTTTTTCCTTTTTTTTCCTCCCCCTCCCCTCTTCTGTATTTTCCACTTTAACTCAGTTGTGGGGAGCTGGAGATGGTCACATTATTTTGACCACCAATCTTTATTTTTCTTCAGCAATTTATTACAATCCTATCTTGCTAGGCCCACTGAAGCTTCACCAAAATTCCATTAGCCATACATTTCCCTGCTCTGTCCGTTGCCAGCCTCTGGCAACACTAGACAGGAGGGTTGTATTTTCCCAGTTTAAATTCGGTAGTCTAGCTCCTAAACTGGCTACCAACCAGTTGCAGGGTCAGCGTTCTGTACCAGCCCGTCAAGGTTCAACCAGAAAAGTATAAGGACACATAAACTTTTTAAATAATCAGCCAAGATTAAATTATAGCTGGAGAGGAGATTGATTCATACCTTTCTGAAGGGTAATAGTGTGAAGTAGACACAAACTGCCTTGACCAAAATTCTAATTCTGTTCACCAGTTCTATTTTCTATTCGGCTAACTGTTAGGCCATGTGCACTTCCTATGCTAATGATTTGTCTTAAGCCAAAGAGCCAAAAAAACACTTGGAACATTCAGGTATATAAATGTTAGTGTTTTTAATGTCTGTAAGATGTATAAATTTGTTTTAAAATTTTTTCGATCTATCTTAAAAAAAACAGTTCTCTTATCCTTTCTACAGGATTTTTTTTCTTTCTTCTTTTGTTTAATGCTAATGAGTAAATTGTTATAGATACATTTTGGTTTTATTTCCGTAGTTTTTCCTGCGTGAAGCTGATATTGGAAAAAACAGAGCTGAAGTTACTGCCCCTCGTCTTGCTGAACTCAATAATTATGTACCTGTCAGTTGCCATGCAGGAGACCTCACTGAAGAATTCCTCAAGAAATTCCAGGTAAGAATTTAAAAAAAAAAAAAAAACATAGCTAGAAGCAGTACATTCCTGTGTTTTGATATACAAGAGGTTATTGATTTACTCTATCGTCCTCAAATTGGTTTTTATAGTTGCAATGTTTCGTCTGTTGTAACTTCCAGCCTTAAGGTGTTTGTCATAGTTGGTAAACTGGAAATTTCAAAATTAAACTTTTATTCAAACCATGGTATTAGATTGTTCCCTATTCACTGTCTATGCTGGAGGATATCTTGTACCAGTCTATTCTTACAGCTAGGTGAAGATCAAATCTTACTCTCAAAATGATTCTTCGTTCCTTGGTAGAGTAGTGGAGAATATTGGGAACTTCTCATGATTATGTTCAGATCTCACTTTGTACTTATTCTTTGTTCTCAGTCAGTTTACTCACTACTGTAGAAGTCTAAGATGAAAATACCCGTAAAAAATTACTAATGGTTGACATTTCATCTAAATAAAGAAAAAATAATAAATCTGGATAAAATATATATGTATGCACTTGAAACAAGAACGGAATTCTAATGATGTATCCATGTTCCACTGAAAGAGAAACTGCAGATGGATGGGGGACTGCTTAAAGGGAAACTATATTATATCATAAAAAAACTTTTTTCATCTATCCCATGCTTATTAATGCTGCTGATGTAATTTTGTATCCATCATGAGAATCATTTTGGAGAAAAAAAGATAGTTCTTTGATGACAAAAAATCTTATTAATTTTGGATCTGTCACAAGAATTGATTTTAAAAGTAAATGACATCATCTAACTGGGAATATTGATGAAACAAAATAACTGATGTTGGTTAACTTAAGATGGACCAATTTGTAGAGATGTTGGACACCTCGGAAAGAAAAAAAATTGAACTGAAAATTTTCATATAGAAAAATGACATTACTTAAATGTTTAAAACTATAACTTGAACTTTTAATTTGAATTATTTTTAAGAAAAATGTTTACGACAGTACACTCTTGACAGCATTCTTACTAAAAGCACTATTTAATGACAAATGTGATAACAGCATGTTTTTTATATTCTCGCAAGATTATTTTTAGTTAGTAACAGCACATGGAGATTTCAGTACATTATTTTAAAAACTAAAGCTTTCGAATCCTTGAATTAATACCACCTTAGATGAAAAGGTAATGAAGACATTTTTGTTTATACCTTTTTATTTATTTATTTTTTTTCATTACTATTACACTGCTTATAAATTCAACTGTTATAACAGCACTCTTGAATCACCAAGGGTACCATAATAATGTTCTACTATAATTTACTAATGCTCACTATTTTAACCTTTCAGGTGGTTGTACTGACCAACAGTAGCCTTGATGAACAACTGAGAATCAATGACTTCTGCAGGAAATATGGGATGAAGTTTATTGTTGCCAGCACCAAAGGACTCTTTGGGTAAATTTCTTTCTTAATTTTTTCTAAAAATGTAAATTGGGACAAATTTTCGCTTATCTTTGGAACTGATTGATAGGTTTTTTGAATTTTTGAATAAATCAAATATCAACCACTTCAATGTATCTGTTTTTAACCCAATTTTGAAGCCTCGTAGCTTGTTGAAAAATGAATTTATACCAAAATACATCCTTGTATAATTTATCCGTACATGAATAATCCCATCATTTTTGTCAGGTACTATGCTAGTAGAATGTATAAACTGCCATTTCTTATTTGTGTACAAATGTAAACCATGATAAAATATATTTTTAGTTCATTTTAAATCTTAGTTCATTTTGTAGCTATAGCAAGAAAGTTCACAATATACTGATTTTCTATTTCCTTCATTCCAGCCAAATTTTCTGTGACTTTGGAGAAAATTTTGTGGTCACTGATACCGACGGGGAACAACCTGTTACTAATATGGTGGCTTCAATCACAAAGGTAATTCTTTCCATTCTTCCTCTTAGGTATAGTATCTGTCGGCCTTTTTCTTATGTACTTGGTTTTACAGAGTGAAATCCTCAGTATTTTTCAATATTTCTTGCAACTGTTGATATCTAGGTAGTACTACCTTTTATCCCATAATAGTTGTTACATTTAGTTATGAAATTATGCCAATGTAACAAATACTATGGGACAGAGGTATCATTAAAATAGGCTTTGGTTTTGTTTTGTTTTTTTTCTTAATGTTTAGATAATTTGGGGGTTAATTTTATCATTTTCGCTAATTTTTCTGATTTCATATTTCATCTACTTATTTACCCTCCACTTGAAAATCTATTCGGGAGGGGGTCTTCTTGCGGGTTTCCCTTTCTATCCAATTGTAGAGTGATTCTATGAAACCTTTCATGAGCTGGAATGGTGCAAAACAAACAATTACCATTAATTTATATGAGAAACATTTCTTTGGTGTACAGAAACAAAAAGTAACTTCACGTGAGATTTTTGCTACGGTTGACAGTGCTATAATGATTGCAGAAGAGAAAACTTGCATTTTGGAAAGGCATGTAGGTTTGAGGCAGGTTTATAGGATGTTTTGAGGGCTGTTTTTTTGCAGCAGATGAAGGTACTCTACCTTTTGATCTCGGAAGGTTTGGGTTGGCTCAAAACTTTGGACAGTAGAGGAAACCTGTATTAGTGTCTGTTTTTGATAATAGTGAAGTGTCAGAAAAGCAAATGTTCAAAACAAATTCTTACTTGTTCAAATATAAAGTGTTAATAGAATATTATGAATGATATAATGAATAATAGACCTTTTCATTACCAAAAACTCTAAGTAAAGCTTGGGATTTGAACAGTGGAAGCTACTTTTAAAACTGATGGCAAAATAGTGTTTATAGAGAATTTTTCTCTTGTGAAGATTTTTTTAGGTAACATTCATGGGTCACAACTAATTTTTGCGTTTTCAATTGAGAATGAAAATACAATGTCAGCTATGGTATTATAGGCTGTTTGAAAAATAAAGATCTTTTTATTTGTCAGTTTTAACCAAGAAAGCTATCCTTGAAAATCTTCATTGAAAGTGTTAGGTGTATAAAATTACTATTCATGAAAGAATTACTTTCTTTTTTTTTTTTTTTTTCTTTCTTTCTCTCTCCCTCTCCCCATGTTTATTAATCATTCATTTAATAAATTTTTTTTTTTTTTGTCAATGATCCTCAGGATTTTGAAGGTGTGGTTACATGCTTGGATGAAGCTCGTCATGGCTATGAAGATGGTGACTTTGTTACTTTCACTGAAGTACAAGGAATGACGGAGGTCAATGATACTGATCCTATCAAAATCAAAGTTCTGGGTAAGTTAATTTTGAATTTCCTCTAACCAATGAATCATAGTTTCTTGTGCACAATGCTGTAAATTTACTCCTTGATACAAGCTTTACATAGTCACTGAAATTACTGTATTACAAGAAAAGGATTTTTGTGGGGAAGTTTGAACTGGATTCTGAACTTTTTTTCCCCTCAGTGTTCCGATTGTACAAGAAGATAACATGATTTGTATATCTATAGAATTTACAAAACTCTATTTGAATGCCATACATTTTTGGAGGGAACTCTTGGCTGATATATATCATGTGTGTCTAGAAAGCTTTACAGCTTTAGACACTGAATACATTGGGCGGGGGGGTATTCATCTCTTCAGTCACTTATTTCACAATATCTGTGAATGTATTTTTTTTTCCCCCCTTTACTTTGATATTATAGTTTAACTTGGATTTGAAAATGGAAGTTATTAACATGGCACCTCAGCAGTGTTGATCAAACACCACCTGCCTTTCAGCAGTAATTTTAATAGTTTGTCATACATAGTTTATTTTATATAGGATATTATAATGTTTTGTATATAGATGTTCTTTACTACACATCATTTAATTCTTTTGAAATGCTGTTTACTGACATAGGTTACACACATATGTATATGATGGCTGTTAAAAATAAAATATTTTTGCTTGTTGGATTTCGGTTCTATCTAAATTGTATAACAAATACTTCTCACCTGCAGCAGTCACATTTGGATTTAACCTATTGAAAGTAATTGAGCTAATTTGTCATAAGATCAGATGTCACTATTGAATAATTATGAGTAGTTTCTACTTAACTATAAATTTGGAAATATCTTAACCAAGGAATCTATTCACAAAAAGTTGCATGTAATTTACCCAGAGCTTAACAATAAGAATTATACTTGCATTATGATCTTACTGATATTGGTTGTAATGAATTCTCAGCATATAACATAGTGTTACTATTTATCTTTGCAGGACCATACACATTCAGTATTGGCGATACCTCTAATTACACACAATATGTGCGTGGTGGTATTGTGACCAAAGTGAAAATGCCCAAGAAGACTGATTTTGTAAGTAATATATGTATTTATTCAATGGAGTGAAGAGAATGATGCTTGATGCTGTATGATTTATGCCAGGGGTCAGCAAAACTGGCTGGTGGGGGATGAGCTAGATTAGAAATGTTTTTATGTCTTGGCCCATTTTTCAATACTGTATTTCATTGTTTTCGCTAATTGAAGATCAATAAGGGAAACCAAAGTTTTGTTTGCAAAGTCACATTGAATGATGTCAGTTGGCTGAATTTGGGTCATAATTGCCTACCCCTAGAAAAAAAAGGTTCTGGAAAAACCTGTGATACTTGATTGGACCTTGTATTCTATTATTCTATCCTTTCTCTCCACTTTGTGGTATCACAACATTTTTTTTTTTTTTTTTTTTTATTGACTGACATTTCATGGAAAATTTGAAATTCACTCAAAGTATGTGTGTCCAAAAGGTAACAGAACTTTTTCAAAAACAGATTGCTCTCCCTACAACCTTATGAAACTTGCCTCCTTCAAAATTGTCTCCCTTTGTTGTTGAGGCATTGTCCCCCAACATTTCATTACAATTCTTGAAGTCATTTTGATGGATCAAAATGTCAAGGTCACTGCTACATAACATTCCAGTCACAAGTACACAAAATGTCTCATTGGCACACTGTTTCAAAAGTTGAGTTTCTCTACGAACATGCCACAAACTCACACACACTGCATACTTCCACTAATTCACTCTGAGGCCACGTACACACCTTTTGGTGTTTATTTTGCATTTTTTATGAGTTGTCACACTCCTGTATGCTTTCATTTTTGTTGTTGTATATTGCTGAATTATTTTCTTCACAACTTTTGTCAGATTATGAAATTGCAAGGCATTGCTAATTTTTTTTGAAATTTTCTTCAATTTTGTAGAAACCACTGAGACAGGCCATGGAGAATCCTGAATTTGTTATTACTGACTTTGCCAAGTTTGATCGTCCTGCTTTATTGCATCTAGCATTCCAAGCATATGATGAATTTGTAAAGGCTAACAATGCAGCCCCCAGACCAAGAAATAATGTAAGTAATAATCCATGTATATAAAAGCTGTTGTCCCTTTCTTTTCTTTGTTTGTTGGTTGGTTCTGTCATGTTAAAGCAAAGACTGAGCCAGAGGGGGTAAAGCTCTACTGTGATTGTATGTTCACATCCACATAGCTGCTACTACTATTATTGCTGTACTGTGTAGCTTGGAAAACTATTCCCTTAAATATAAGCATCCCTGATCTCTCATAAATTAAACTTTTCTTTTTTCTCATAAGAAACTAATTTATTTTTACCCAATTCTGTTACTTTATTATTTTAGAATTATTTAAAAAAAAACAAAGATCAGTAGAAAATCATCAAAAACAGATTTCATTTGAGGTACGCGTTTTTTGTTAGCAAGTAAGACATTTGTATAATTCATCTAGCAATCTTGGGACCAGAGGTGACCCAGATTTCTGAACCAGGGTTTCCTATATACTTGAAGCATAGAATAAACATTGGAAAATGAAGAATAAAGTTGTATTTAACAGATACAAATTATACTTCAGAAGTCTTTGTTCAATTTTTATTCATACTCTCAAAATTCTTGAAATATAATGTTATATGTACAATGAAAAATGAATGAAGTAAAGAATGAAGTTCTTTACCTTGTACAAATTAATTCATTTGAAAAATCTGGAATGTTCATTCAATATTAATCCTCTGATCTTCATCTAAAGACAGTTCAACCAAACTATAAGAATTAAAGCAAAGAGTTGACAAGTATCACACCACTAATGAAGCCTACCAGATTTCAAAAATAGCCAGTTTTTTAGAATACTGATAAATGTTTTGGTATTGTATGTCAATGATCTCCAAACTTTTTCCACCATAAGAACCCAAAATATTACTGAGAGACTTAGAAAGAACCCTTACACATGATAATAAAAGGAATATACACCTTTTAAAACGGTAATTTACTATATTCTGAAGTTTAGTGTGATTAAAACGATGTTCACTTGATTAAGATAGCCCGCTATAAATTGATAACTTATTCTTTTTTATGAGCATGTATTTTAAACATGAAAATCAGCTCATTATTTCATCACAACCATTGTATTCTTTTTTACTTAAAAAAAATCTCCAAAGATTACGAATGGTTTGATATTGTTGATAAAATTGAATTTTTGTCAAAACCAAAATGTTTTATCTACTATCAACAAATATTGATCAAGCTTCTCCGTCAAACCCTCCCAGCCCCTCCCCCCGCTCCCAACAAACCAAGAAAACCTCATCAGTCCTTTCAGTTTATATGAACCCAGGTTGGTGACAACTGGTATAATTGAGTTGTGATCATTTATTCTAGGATATTATTTCACGGCTACTAACTACATGTATCTGTTTCCGATGATGAAATGAATTTGATTTGTAGTTTGTAATGAAGCCATAACAAGAAATTTTCTTTCATTTTTTTTTCCACAGGAAGATGCAGAAAAGTTTCTGAGTATTTGCAAGGAAATAAATAACACCTCTTCAAACAAGATTGACTTGAATGAAGATATCTTAAATGAATTTTCTTATCAAGCCCGCGGAGACATTTGCCCAATGCAGGCATTCATTGGTGGTGTTACCGCTCAAGAAGTTATGAAGGTGAGTCATTGGAGACTTCTAATTCTAATTGATATTGGTTGGCCTTGGGTGACAAATGAGCATGAAATGAAGAGCTTAAGACAATTTAGCAAATCTATATTATCCCTTTGGTCAGTTGTGGTTTCCAGCTTTTCACGATTATGAACCTCAAATTTACTGAAAGAACCCCCACTTCTAATTTCTTAAGAAACCCACTGAAACTTACAAGTTATCTCATTTTTATACAAAAACCACTACACAGATGTAATATCTATTTGCTTGTTTGTTGAACTTGGGCACAAGGCCACATTCATAAGAGCACTTGGGAACAAATCCATTGACATTGTTGCTCTTAATCTTGAAAGCTTTCTTAATTTTTTTTTTTTTTATTAAAGCTTGGTAAATTGCTTTATACTACATCAGTGCATTTTACTGCATAACTCTTTGAACACAGGTGGTCACTTATGAAAGTCCATGAACACAAGCAGCCAATGACACTTGTATATTGTTAACAAATACTGATACATTCCAACGCCCCCAGGAATCATGACCCACTGATCCTAATCTGACGTGGGGGGACATTGATCAGACACAACTCATTATATTTATTGTTTGTCTGGCCATGTGAGCTTTAGTGCTCCCAGAATTGTGACTAGTCCATATTTTGACCGAACACAGCACCTGTTATCCTAGGTGTCGATGTTCAAAGGGTTAATACTCGCCTGATGTCTCTTTTGAATTGCCTTGTTCTTTTAGATTCAAAGTTCTCATTTATGTTTATGTTTGTTTTTGTTTTTTGTTTTTTTTTTTTATTTAAAAAAATTTCTTTTGTAACCAATGGAAAAAATTATTGTCCATTGATTTACATGGATTAGTGACCTCGTGGTTGTAATAGTTGTAATAGTGACAGCGTTTTGGCTATTGTATCCTCTGGCCTTTTCCAACTGTCTAGTTGAATTAGGTTCAGTGAAAGTGACTTCGCAAGGACAAATTAACTGGAAAGTCTTAACTGATACGAGATATTCCACTGTTCATACTTGAGGATAAGTGCAATCTACCCTCATTTGAAATTCCCAGAAGATAACTCACTATGACTGACTCTGGGACAAAGGCTGCAATGACTGTAACAATTAAGATGACAGTAGTACAAGTAAACCACTGTGTAATGATTCCTCATCTCAGAAAATCAGACCAAAATTAATGGTTATAACAAGAAAGAGGGGGGGTTTCTGAATACTAGCTTGCTTTTAGTTTTGAAAATGGTCATACTAGAGCAGTGTCCATTCTAAAGATGCAGGTTTGAAAATGGTCAGACTTTATGGTGTTGAGATGCCAGAGTTGGAAAATAATTTATTTTCCCCTATATGAAACTACGGCACTTCTCTACTGTGTTGCCAATTTAGATGTAAAATATGTAAATCTAGTATAGATAGATCTATAATCTATATTCAGTATTATTATTCATTTTTATTTGATTTCTCAAGAACCACTGATCAGGGGGAAAAAAAACTTCAAACTCTACACTGCACTGCCTTGTGCTGACTAAAATATCTGATGAATGTCAAATTTGTACAGTAAACAGTTGAGTTATCGCAATGCATACTTGCATTGATTTACATATGCACACATGTGAGCACGGATTTCTTTCTAGTTGTATTATAACATTTGAGAAAATTGATGATCCTCCTCAAACGTTGAAGCTGTTTTGAAGTGTTTGACTTGATTTTCATTCGTTTATTTTCCTTCTTTTTATTTTTTCTTAGGCCTGCAGTGGCAAGTTTATGCCTATCTATCAATTCCTATACTTCGATTCATTGGAAAGTCTTCCTGAAGAGGGAGCCAAAGATGAATTAACAGAAGAATCCTGTCAACCTGTAAGTTACTCTACATTATTGATGTTTACATTATTTTACGACACGAACAATAATGTTCGTATTTGATTTGGATATAGATGGGTCATTTAAGATTTAGACTTTTTCATTTTTACTAAGTATAACCATTTTTGTTGCATTGATATTTAAATCCATCTTGAATGAGTTGCTTGCTTTAATAAAATTGATATAAAAACCCTACTTTTTCCCCAATAAAATGGTTCAAAAAGTTTCCTCGAGATCTTATGTAAAGTGGAAATATCTGGTAGGTTAATGTTTACCCAGCTACTGTTGACTACCAGTACTTGTACCTAACCTAACTACATAATGCTGTTATAATTTTTGCTCAAATATCGTGATTATTATTACTAGGTAACCCACGCCATCATAAATGACTGCTTGTATGAAATATATGAATATCCAATGCATTCTATATTCATGGATAATAGATTTACATTGCTGTGAGCCTGGGGAATAGCATTCTGTCGAACAATTTTCATTTTTGTTTTAATTACTTTATTTTTTATTCTTGAAATTCAGCCTTTTTATTTCATCATTATAACATTAATGAAATTCTATCTTACTCTATCAGTTGTCCCAATACATCTGCACATGGTTCATTATGTGTGGATTCTCATTATGCGTACTTAGATTAAAAAGAATTATCATGAAAATTAAAGCAGGATGTCTTGAAACAAATATCTAGTACTTTAATACCCCATTTGGTGCTAATTCACTATAGCATTTTGTTTTTTCTAAATTTATTGTGTAATAAAATTTATTGTTAAATTTCCAAAGTAAATAAGATGGTATCATGGATAAATAAATACTTAGTGATATTTAACAAGCTCTGGAAAGTAGTTACCAGATGACAGAAAACACTAATACATTCCGTCTTGTTGAGGCTCAGTAATGACATCTTATATTTTAAAATGATCGTTGTCACAATTTATATCTATGCTATGTTATAATGACCCCATATATTGTCAATTCTTTTAATGGTGCTTCTTGTAGAAATTATCTGGAGCACTAACCAAGGTATTACTGTATTGAATCTTTTTTTTTAAAGATTCAACAAAGTTCACATTTCCAAACTAAGTAACCTTTTCTGTTTATAAATTCCTTTTTCTCCTTTTTTTTTTTTTCTAGAAAAATTGCCGTTTTGATGGACAGATCATGGTTTTCGGAGAGAAGTTCCAAAAATCTATTGGTGACCTGAAATACTTTTTGGTAAGATTTCCCTCAGTGATAATTTTGTTAGTGCAATATTTTCTTTGGGTGGGGGGGTTCTGTTTTAACATTTGTGAAAAAGAATTATAAGAAACATTTTGAGAATCTTTATAATCGAGAAAAGTTTAATTTTCTTTCTCTTTGTTATAATTAGTTTAACTATCAAATTCATACAAAGAAAATCATGTCAATCTCAAGGGAAATAATTAAAATTATCTCCCTTCGGTTATCATTCTGACTTTGATTTATGCTATTCACTAAAGAGTTCCTTGGTAAAAGCAGTTTCTGGAGTCAAGAGTTTAGGTTGGTTTGGAAGTGCAGTAATCTTTCAGAATCGATAAATTTCATTAAATATTTGCTGGTTCCATTTTTTTAAATTTATTACTTGATTCTCTCTTAGCAAAAAGTGTCCTTTGATAGTAAATGTTCTGTATAATCTAACCTCATTGTCCCTAGCAATGGTACAAAATGTACTCAAGCTAGTAACAATAGCTACTTTGGACTAACCTAGTTTTAAATTCATGTGATGTAGACTTCTTTTCCAAGGATTGTGTCTTCATTTTTCAGGTTGGAGCTGGTGCTATTGGCTGTGAGATTCTGAAAAACTGGTCCATGATGGGGCTTGCATGTGGCAATGGACATATCTTTGTCACTGACATGGATCTCATTGAGAAATCCAATTTGAATAGACAGTTTCTCTTCAGACCTTGGGATGTGCAGGTAAGTTAGGTTTACTTTATATTTTTGAAAAAGGGGTAATAGTTTGAAATCTGAACATATTGGGGAAATATGAATTGAATTTCATTTCGAGGTGAAGCTTTCCAGTTATTCAATTTTGACCCTCATTTCTTCCATTTTAACTTCAGTTGCTTTTATCACAACTGCTCACAGACCATCAATTTTACTGCTGCTATCAACTAATGACTTCATATTAAAAAGAGTGTCCGTTTCAAGGGAAGTAACTTACTTAAATTACCTCTTTTTGACAGTTGGGCACTTTTTTTTTTTTTTTAATCTTTTTATTCAATTCAGTTCTATTTTTCAAATCTATATATTAAAGTGTTCCACTATCAATCCCAAGGTGTCCATGAGCTTGAGAGATGGAAAGGAAATGAGATTCATTCGCATCTTCTTTTTTTTTTTTTTTTTTTCCCCCTAGGAAAGCTTGTCTTAGTATGACTACTACCCTACCACTTTAGCTACTAAAACTATTGGTCACGAAAGCTCAAATCTAATCATATATTTTTACTCTTTATTTCCCCTGAAAGCTTATTCTCTATTCCTGATCTGCACTGTATTTTAATGGCTGTGGAAGAACAGGCTAAGTAGTTGTGATGGAAAGCAACTGAAGGATGAAAGAAATACTAGTCGAAAACTGATCCAGGCATCCTCTCGTAATATCTCTGGTATTGCAGTCCTTAAAAGCCAACCATGTTATAACTGAGCTGTGTAAGATTAGCTATTTTGGGGACAACCATCCATATGTTATAACATGAACCATGCTTTAATCTGGTAGACCTGAAATAGGTCGCTTATTTGGAAAGATAAAAAAATTTTAAAAGTTTATATACTATCAGTAAAAAAAGAAACTAAAGAATTCTTGCTTGAAATTCCACAGGATTACCTTGAATAGTATGGTGCAGATTTCAATGTAGTTTGGCAAAGGTATTGCTGTAAACATTGATGAAACCAAGTATATTGAATCATAAGATCTTGATCAGTTAAGAAAATAACCATACTAATCAAGGTATACCTGTATTTCTCAAATAGGTGGTAAAAAAAATTTTTTTTTTTTTTTTTTCAACTTGTTCTACAAGCTCTGCTGAAAAAATATTGTTTTGATAAAATCTAATTTGAAGTGAAACTATTTCCCCTTCAGAAATCCAAGGCACAATGTGCTGCTTCTGCTGTCAAAGACATGAATCCCAACCTCAAAATCACTCCCCATGAAAATCGTGTTGGACCAGACACTGAGAATATCTACACAGATGACTTCTTCGAGGAATTGGATGGTGTTGCTAACGCTTTGGACAATGTTGATGCCAGTAAGTCATTTCCTTCCCAGTAAATATTGTAATCAAAATCTTTCCATAGTGTATTGTCATCTACACAGTTGATAAAAAAAATAACTGCTTCAACAAATCAGATATAATCATTCAAATTATTTTGCTGCATTAGACACTTAATGTATTTGTATTAAATAATTTAGTATTTAATGTTGAAATATTTGTTGAATCTATTGTACTTCAGAAAATTTGTTTTAGGAAATCATTGCTTTTGTATTTTTAATTTATAATATACAGTTTTTCATACTAGGTATTATAAACCCTCAACCAAAACTATCAACATAGGTTTCCTCAGTTTTTGAGTTGTGCTAGCTGTATATGTATCTTGCATACAAGCTGCACCATTGAAGCAAGAGGGCTGAAAATTCAGATGTTTTCTCATGTCTAGAAAAAAAAAAAATATTAGTCACCCCCAGGTTTTGATATAACTTCAATTTATGTAAGTTGGTGCTAAATTGATCCGTTTGTATCAGACATTTTTTTTTTTTTTTTTTCTTCTTCTTCTTTTTCTACTCCTAGTTATTGATTACTCCTTTCCAATTTTTTAATTGATCACTTTTGACACGACATGCTGCCAAAATACATTTGTTGCATGATGGTTCTATCAAGTGACTACCCACACCTGTTTGAGTACAAATAGTGGATTAAATAATTAAAAAAAAAAAATCCGATGTGTTGTGTGGAGGAGATGGTGTTTTTGTTATAACGTCCATCTGTTTCATAGTTTGTTTTTTTTTTTTTTCCAATTTTACTTGAGCAATTTATGATAATCCATTTCTAATATCAATTCTTCAATGCTCTATTTGAGCTCCATGAACTGAACATCTTAGCAAAATGTTTCTTACTTGCTCCTTAGCTTGCTTCTCACAACACTGGACAAGGGTTTAGGCTTTTTCTGTTCAAATTCTGACCAGTCTCTTAGACTGATCACCAACTAGGGCTGATAATTCCAGTCAGTCCTGCTATATTTTTTACCCATAGCTGGGGGTGGGAGAGAAGAGATGGATTCATGTCTTTCTCAAAAGCATTAGTGTTAAGACTCTATTGGGGTTTGAACTTGGTTCACCTATTCCATTTTCTGCGCTGCTCGTACCCCTAATATGTTTATCAGAAAAGCTAAATCTTTCTTACTTTTCTCTTAATTAGGAATGTACATGGATAGAAGATGTGTTTATTATCGTAAACCTTTGTTGGAATCTGGCACTTTGGGTACCAAAGGAAATATTCAGGTGAGTAAAACCTTTTCAACCAATTTGAATACAAGAAAAACATACTTCAAATCGTTCACATTGATTATTTTCAACAAAACACCCCACCTCAATATTGCATTACATGGGACTGGCCTGATGATAATTTGGGAGATGGCTGGCTAGGACAGTAGTACAATTGAATAGCTGACAAGATCTAACAACTTGCCTAAATCTTTTCTGTGGGGAGTCTTGAAGAACATGGTATATGATACAAAAGCTACTATTATAAGAATTGAAAACCAGAATAGAAGAAAGTTTCCATTGAATTTTGTCAGAATGCCTGTAGATAGGTAGCTTACTTATTGATTAAATGTATCAAAATAGAAGGCAATCTACATTGAAACTTACATGTAACTCATTGTATATGTCAATGTTTTGTTGTTTGTTTTGTTATATCCGTGGTATCATTGCATCAATGAAAGATGCCCTAGTAGTTTGTCTTTTATATAATCACTAATTTTCTTATAATGCCCCTTCTGAATGCATCTCATGTTTGGTGTATTTTCAAGTCTACACAATTCTTTTGCTTCACTTTTTTTTTTTTTTCTTCTAATGAATTATTTTCCCATTTCAGGTTGTGATTCCTCATTTAACAGAATCCTATTCATCGTCTCAAGATCCTCCAGAAAAATCCATTCCAATCTGCACTTTGAAGAATTTTCCCAACTCGATAGAACATACTTTGCAGGTAAAGTGCTTTGTTTTTTTTTTTGTTTTGTTTTTTTGTTTTTTTGTTTTTTTCCTCTAATTATTAGAACACGTATACATAATAGTAAGACAGTGAAATAATAGGAAAAGTTCTATTATAGTTATAATTTTTCTCATTTGCTAGGTTATTAAGAAAAACAAAGTTGGTAGGTAGCATTCAGAATGATAATTGTAAAATTTCTTTATTTGGAAAGAAATATACATTGAAAACTCATGCACTGTTAGGGTACCCTGTATCTTATTTTGACACATATATGGACAAACATGGCCCACAGCAACATTAATTCTTGCTTATTTTGCTTTGTATGAAGACTGTCAGGATGTAGTCTATCCAACCATTTAATACTAACGAAAAATAATTTACCTGCAGTCTGATATCAATGGAGAGTCTATCTATGCATACAGAGTAAAGTCCTCTCTGATTAGTTGCCAATCTACATCAAGGCCACACAACACATTTTCGTGATTCAAAATTGTCCAATACTTTTAGGTCAGTCTTAGTACATCGTGCTCTCCCCTGCACAGTACGGAAGGAGGAGGCAAAGGAATGTTCGCTTGATACTTCTTGTATACTATTTTCATTGTCCTTTATAAACAACAATTACAAAGTTTATTCTGGTTACTGCCTCAAATGATCTGAAAAGTGCTTATTTGTTATTAAAAATTTGTCTACAATATATGATCTTTAACACTGCATTACTTTCTTCTCTGCCACAAGTTGATGAAATATTTTGAAGCAGAAACTATCCCTTCCATGCCTGGAATATTTCAATGAAAGAAAATACTATCCCTGCCCCTTTTTAATACTACTAATTCATAAACATTGTGTAGCAAGGATGAGAAGTACTGCCCTTCTGTTTAAAGTGGGAGGGGGAGTATCTTTAACAACTTGATTTGATATGGAACTATGTTTGGTACCAAGCTGACTATATAAGTGTTACCAATTATATTACTATATTACTTTCATCTTAATTTCTTTAATTTTTCTCACTTCTACATTTTGTCCCTGCCACAAGTTAACGAAATATTTTGATGCAGAAACTATCCCCAGATTTCAATGAAAAAAAAAGAGAAAAACATTTTCTGGATTTTTAAGCGAAGTCTCATAGAATTTGTTCAAGCCTGATTGGATTATTTTTGGAGATGTTGACAATGTTGTTTCTTGGGTCCTTGTGGTTTTCTCTCATCAGCAAACAGCATGATTGGAAATTAAGAATAAGGTGTTAACTAGTTGCCATAGTGGTTTAAAAAAATCAGGATGAAGGTAAAAAGCATTTGAATTGATACAATGAGTCAAATACTTCTAATGAAAAAAAAATGAAATGAAAATTATATGAATGTTATTCAAGGAAAATTTTCCAATTCCAACCTATATCATTATGCCTTAATATGTTCTATCTTTCTCTTTTTCTTCTATCATTTCAGTGGGCAAGAGATCAGTTTGAAGGCTTCTTTAAACAACCAATGGAAAATGCTGCTCAGTTTATTACAGACTCTAAATTCATGGAGAGGATTATGAAGCTGGGTGGAAATCAGCCTGTAAGTTTTTATTCAGTTGAAAAAAAATATATTGTAAATATTGACTATGTTGCCTTTTTTTTTTTTTTCTTTTTCTTTCCCCTCCCAATTTACAAAAAAATGTTTTAAATATTGCATTATCCTGTGTTAATATTTCATTACTGTTGGTTTGTAAGTCTTTTTTGCCACACCATTTTTGAAAATGGATACTTATGTACTTTTTATTTGTTTTCAGTTGGAGACCCTCGAATCTGTAAAGAAAGCCTTAGTTGAAGACAAGCCAAATAGTTTTGAAGATTGTGTTATTTGGGCCAGAAACATGTGGCAAGAGAATTACAGTAACCAAATTAAACAACTGCTGTTCAACTTCCCTGCTAATCAGGTCAGTAGATATTTAAAAGAAAAAACAAGAACAGACTCTTTTTCTAAACCTATATTCATACAATTTTCACAAATGTCGCTGAATATTGATTATCAAGAGTAGAAAATATAGATGCTTTCCACTTGGTCTTGAATAGGTGAACTTTGCTCTCATAGACCTGGCAACTTCTCTCCTCCTGTACTCTACACCCATACTCTCCTCCCAAAACAGCTTCTTTTTTGTCTTGCTCTCTCATTAAAGTACCAAACCTGTCTTCCTTAGTAGTAAAGAGCTTTCAACCTTTTCATTTTGGTCTGAAAGAAAGTGGAATTGACTATTATAAACTTCTCTCCTCCATTCTCTCTGGGTCCTTTCAGTCTTTTTAAGAACAAGGCACTCTAATGATGAGACGCTCACAAAAGCGAGACTTGAGCTCAAGGCAAGGCTTAGCAATCTGTTGATCAAGTGGTAGATGACGTCACAGTATTTGAGAGAATCCATCGCTTACTATAACTCATCAGATCCTGCATTAATTCCTACTCCCCAAAACTGAAGTCTCATTTGTATTGTCAACATTTTTTAGAATCTCTAATCCATACAGTTGAAACCTAGGTAAGGAACCATATTGCAACTTTCTTGCAAGTAGTGATGTTGCAAAGCTAATGTAGCTTGCCTCTAGAGATTTTCAATTTGGACCCAAAAGCTTTTCATAAAGATTTGTTTGTTTTTTTTTTTTTTTGTTGTTTTTTTTTTTGTGTGTGTTTTTGTTTTTTTTCTAGTGTTTTCTGTTGATGAATTGTTTGTTTCCTTTATTTTTATTCTTTGTAATATTTTGTATTTTAGGTGACTAGCTCTGGTGCTCCATTCTGGTCTGGACCCAAACGCTGTCCCCATGCTTTGGAGTTTGATATCTCAAGTGTAAGTCATAATTTCAGTTTCTCTAGTCACAAGTTGAATAAAAAAAAAAAAGAAAAAAAAGACTTGTTGGCTCGAGTTAGCAATTACTTTTCAGTAGGCTGAATAAGCATTCAATCAATACAGGATCACGTCCAATGAATATCACTGGAAGAGATCAATGTGGACGTTTTTAGAAAAAATTTCAAATTCATTTTTGGGTATTATATTTCTAGATATTCAAAAAAATCCACTATTTTCAATGAATAGAATTTGTGATTTAAGTAGTGAAATATGTGAAGATTACCTTTTAGAGCATCATAATAATAATCAATATTTGTAAACCCTGTCACCAGGAGGGAGATCATGATAGCTTTATCTCAGAGACTTACTCAATCACTTGAATTTGGAAATCTAGCCAGTCTAGCCTCTTGGTGTGAGTTAGTTTAAAGAGGCTGGTGTTAAACCTCTCTCCAGACTGGCTTGATTTCCCAATTTGAATCCCTGTGTTCAGTAAGTCTCTTTGATGAAGCTTGGATTATCTCCCCTTCTTGCCAAAATGGCAACTCCGCCCATCTCTCCTTCCCCATAATACTGATGAAGACCTGAGTGACTACTCCCTTTTCCTGAATATTGCTGATATGAGTTTTCTACCCAAATTGCAGAATCTGTCACACTTGATCTTTCTGGCTACTTCATTATATATTTTAGAAATAGATTCCTGGTATATTGTGGATTTTAGAATGACATGAACTAAGAAAATGTTACATAAATGTGTGGAATAGATGAACATTATTCAAAATTGTTTGTTTGGGGGGGGGTTAAATCCCCTAATTTGTATAATTTTTATGTCTTGAGGAAAAGCAGAAATTGAAAGGTATTAAAATCTTGGATTTGCTTTGTATTTCAGTGTGTCCATCTGGACTACATTGTTGCAGCTGCCAATTTGCGTGCTCAGATGTATGGCATCAAACAAGTGCGTGACAGGCAAGCTATTGCTAACATGGTACAAGGAGTTGAAGTATCAGAATTCATCCCTAAGTCAGGAGTAAAGATTGATGTTACTGATGCTGAAGCCCAGGCCAGGCAGAATGATTCTACTTATGGTAAGGATTGTACAGATATAAAATGATATCTAATATTTTTACCTACTGTAGTATGCCAAGTGTGTTTGTATATTTGATTTTCTGTCACTAACACCCTAAACATTATTGTATGATGGCACACTAAGAAATACATTGACTTATGCAGCCTACCAACTGTAAAAATAGATTTGACAAAATCGTTTCAGTGATCAAAGAATTAAACTCAACATCAGTCATATACATACTGATCACCTCTTTTTCCTTTCATCTGACATATTAAAATCTAATGATGATAAGGTTAGACAAAATATATGCCATTTCTTATGACACTGGTACACTAATTTAAAAATACAAAAACTCAATAACATTAACATTTTGATTGAAATTTTATTAATAATAATTGGACCAAAGTTTGGCTTAGACAACCTTGTTAGTTTTATTTTTATTACTAATGAATGATCTGCCACTTTGCAGTTGGCTATCACAAGTTAACAACAACAGGCCCGGCTAATGGTGGCTACTCCTTATTCTATAAGTGACCCTGTAGGAAGGTAGAATAATCAGTTTATTAAGTGAGTAGGAAGGGGCTGCTACTGATACTATGTGGCACACAGCTTATATATATCTCATACTCAAAATCAAAGCCATTGTGTATGACCATTAAATGATGTCACTCTTTTTAAAAAAATTTTTTTAAATCACTCCTCTATACCAAGAACAGTTGTGGATTTTTAACGCAGCCAGGGATTTTAGATTTTTTTGTATACATGAGAATCCATGGCACTGGTAGCCGGTGCTCAATTTCCATGTAGCTTAACTTAGTCCTCCTGATTTGCATTCCTTCCCACAGACGTAACAGGTGTTGTGATCTGTAGCTATTTGATAGAACAATTATGTATGCTGTATTTGACATGTTCATTTTTCAATATAGAATGTTTTTGATTGGATGATTTCTTTCATTCAATTGTTTAATTGATTAGTAGGACTGTAGAAAGAAAGAAAATAAGTAGATAGAACTAAGGAAAAAACAAAACCAACTTTAATTTCATTATGCTTTGATTTCTGTTTATTATATATGGTGTTCAAAACCATATCTTTTTACAATATGGTACGTGATAGAAACCGAGTATTATTAGTATGATTTTCAATGTGCTCACTTTTTTTCTTTTTTTTTCCTTTTTCCCCCCAAAAATAGATGATGAGCAAATTGAACAAATGAAAGATGCTCTGCCTGATCCAGAATCTCTAAAGGGTATGAAGTTGACTCCAGTCGAATTTGAAAAAGATGATGACACGAACTTCCACATGGACTTTATTGTAGCTGCTTCCAACCTTAGAGCAGAAAATTATGATATCCCACCTGCTGACAAGCACAAGGTTAGCATATTTTTTTATTCTTTTCCCCTCCCCTACCAATCAGCTTTTTTTTTTTTTTTTTTTTTTTTTCGCTTTTTTTTCCCTCCCCTAGGTCAGTTGTTGGACATAGATCTTCCCTACAAAGATTTTATATTTTGAAATAATTTTCTATGAATTGTTTCTGATTTAATAATTTGCTTTTATTTCAGAGTAAATTGATTGCTGGTAAAATTATCCCTGCTATTGCCACAACCACTTCTCTTGTTGTTGGTCTCGTCTGTTTGGAACTATGTAAGGTAAGAAAACCTTCGTACTTAGCTTGAATAACCATGATTACATCTCAAACTATTTCCAGGCTTTTCTCATGGGATTTGTATATACCCAGGTTTCTATTACCACTAGGATATATATGTCTAGTAGATCTTCTTGAAATCTATGGGGACAAGTCACAAAAAACTTGTGTATGCCATCATGATTTTCATTTTTCAAAGTATGGAAAATTTGATTTGATGAAAAAGGAAAAGAAAATTTATCTAGACAACCAAATTGAAATTAACACTTTTCAAAATTTTTTTTTCTCTCTTTATTATACCCTTTTAAAAATTAAGGCATTAAGCACTTTAATAGGTTAGATTTGGAAGGGTTGAAAGATAATAGTAAAGACAAAAGTTTTATTTCATATAATTTTTATAAATATAGAATTTTTATATATATATATATATATATATCTATGTAGTAGGACAGGGGTGAAATGTCTGCCTCTGGGTCTGAAACGAAGGTTTTGATCCTACCTTGTGGTACTGGATGTTAGATTGTTTATAGCCACACGAAATACAATGGAACAGCTGTCTATGGATGACACAATTATTTCATTTTTCATATATATATATATATATATATATATATATATATATATATATATATTGTGTGTGTAGTAATTTAACTGATTCTTTGGCAAATGTGTAGCTGTACCAAAAGCCCCTAGGTGCCTTTAATTCTGAATCACAATGCTGAAATTTGATTTTCATGATTTTATTATTCATATTAATTATCTAAAAGTAGTAAGAGATTTCTTGTGTCATTGTTCCATTGAAGCTTGAGAATTCATTCTGGTTATTTGATTTGTATTATGAAGTATCTCAAATTGATACTAAAGCTGAAATATGTCTGATATTAAGGAACCTAACATACAAATCTAATTTTTTAATCTGTGATTTCGGTCTATTATAAGTAACATACAAGACCAAACTTTATTTTTGAATTTGTAGTAAATTATGTGCTTCCATTAATTAATTTTATTTTTTTTTCCTCTTCTCTCCCCCACAGTTGGTTCAAGGTCACAAGAAGAGTGATTCCTACAAGAATGGTTTCGTAAACTTAGCTCTCCCATTCTTTGCCTTCTCAGAACCTATTCTGGCTCCAAAACACAAGGTTTGATATTTTCTTTTTTTTCGGTTTATGTAATATCTTTTTGTAGTTATATTTAGACACTCGGCTAAAAAAAAAAAGGCTCCTTGAATAAAAACATAGGAATCTTAGACTTTGCTCTTATTTGGTGATGGTGACATCTGTTAGGCTCAAGAGACTGGATCTGCACTTGGAAATCATCCTTCAGTCTGTGTTGGTAGAATGTCAATCATGGCCCACATGTGTGACTATTCCAGCTGCGGTGACTGCACTTACAGGCGCAGTCCTCTAGTGTTTTGTCATTTTCAACGAATGCACTCTCTGGGGGCAGAAAGCTTCAGCCCTGAAACTAATACTGTGACTTCTGCCTAAAAATCAAGTGCCATGGCCAAATTGCCTCATTTTTCTCGCAATAACCCCTTCTGTAAGTTCTCTTGTCACCCAAAATTTTACTACTCCATCCCAACTGTTCAGACAGTAATACAAGGTTACATACAGCAATACATGACTTGATGAGATCAAAGGTGCCATCAGATTGGAGTTATCAGTTTCAAGGTAACCTGTGTAACACAACTACCCCCCCCCCCCCAGTTGTAAATTTTTGCTTGAAGTTCTACTTCTCTCCCTCTATCATTCCAACCAAGCTTTTCTACAAATGCCTAAAGATCATAATGTCTCATCACAGTGAGGCTGGCAAAATGTGTTCATTTCAGGAAGAATTATTGTTAATCTAGCACCCTGAAAAAAGGATATTTTAGATGAAAAGGTTGTATGTTGGAAGATGGCTATTAAACTAACTCGTGTGTAAATTTTCAAGGCTCTATGCCAAAAAACATGACCAAGGGCACTGAAATAAACATAGGGATGGACAAACAAGTGAAAAGGGAAAAATACCTATAGCCTCTGTTTATTTGGTTAGCTTGGTGATAGTGGTTATAGTGATTCAAATAGAAATAACCATATAGGAATATTTAAGTGACTTTTTTTTTTCCCCTCAGCTCTCAACATAGAATCACCTAATTTATGCGTATACAGATTGATACCAGATCTGTCCATGAATTATCCAGCCATTTAATATTAATGAAAAAAATCGCCTACCTAGGGCGCCTTAGATATCTTCACAGTACTCCCCATAGGCCCTTACACTAATCGTACCATCCTGTCTACTCTGGATAATGCTATCAAAATCAATTAGTCCCAAACACTTCATTCAAAAAATTCACAGTTCCTTGTAAAAAATGTCACCCCCCCCCCTCCCCTATAAAATTGTTTATTAAATTGAACTTGAAACAATGAATGTTCTGATGTTATCAGCTGGTTATTATTGTCTAAAAACCTTGTCCCAAACAAATCACTATGAGCAGCATTCTCTGTATTATAGCATTTGAAGTGCAAATTGATGCTGTCACCTAATCCTAATCCTCAATGACATTTACATACCTCAACGACTAACCACAGTGCTTTTAGTTGATCTTCATGTAATTTCCCAACTACAATTTCATCAAAAATAGATGTTATATAAAGGGGAGCTTGCTACTTTCTGACCCCTTCCTCCATATTTATTTTTCTCAACCAACTGTATTCTCTTCAGTTCATGGTATTTTCTTTTCTTTCAGTATTATGATATTGAATTCACTCTCTGGGATAGATTTGAAGTTCAAGGAGATATGACTTTGAAGGAGTTTCTTGACTATTTCCAGGTAATTTCATTTCAAATAAAAAATTTTTGCTCTTCAGGTTATTGGATCTAGTTTAATTAATATGCATCTTCAGGTTCTAATGACTGATATTTTTAAGCCCTTATCGACATTCCAGATTTAAACTGCAACTCATTTCACACTTGATGATATAAGAGAATATTTTTGCTACATAAAACTTTGGGGGAACTTGGAGCATAAAATGGCTTCCTCCCAAGAAAAAAAAATTGATAGAAAATGTCCTTCATCTCCTGGTCGAATGATTTTGAGAAATACAGGGTAGTGCAAAAGTTGTAAAAAAGTTCAAAACAATTCTTTATTTCAATATTTTTTGTTTCTCCACTTCACAGCTATATAAAGGAACCATTGGGAATTCATCATGAAAAAGTACCCAGCTGAGCCACAAACTAAAATAGAATTTTCATTTTGAATACAATCCATCAATGACATAAACCTGTATTCTTGTTATTTGTATGTGCAGATACTACATTCTGAGTAGATGATTTGCTGTATTCAACAGCTAATTTGGGGATTATTTGAAGTATGAGGTCTGTTGAAATGTCAAGGACTGTCCAGGAAGTAAAAATTAATATCTAAGAAGAATATGTAACCTAGGACCAGAGATCCCTTAATGTTATGCAGAATGTTAGAGAAATGAAAATTTGTAAAGTTGAAAATAGTGATCATTTTGAAGAATAGATCTTCCCTGTATAGATCAATTAAATTTCCAATCTTTATATAATTCTTTTGTCAAAAACAAATGAAAACTAAAAATATATGAACGTTTTAAACCCCATTCGTCACTTTCATACCACCCTGTATATGATGGGTTGGGGAAAACCCTGTTCAATGTTCTCATCTGTCAAGTAGGCTAATCTGTTGTAATTCTCTACCTTTGGGTAAAACCTTGTCTATACTAAACTTATTCATTGAATTAATGGTTACGAAGAACTTGTGCTTTATCAATACTTAATAATAATACACTGAAGATTACATGATTATTATCTTGATATTTTTCAGAACAAATATGATCTCGAGATCACCATGCTGTCCCAAGGTGTTTGCATGCTTTACTCATTCTTTATGACAGCTGCTAAACGTCAGGAACGCTTGTCTCTACCGTAAGTATTTGAATGAATACATGCGCGTTTGCAAAAATGATTTATCAAAACTTGTCATTGTCATTGGCCCCCCACACTTGTATAACACAGTTATCTCCCTTGGATCATTTTGGAAAGTTTCTGTTTTTGTATCATAACTTTCATTCTTTTGTTGTAGAAAATAGTTGTCACAGAAATTTATATTACTTTATGAAGATTTTTTCTTCCCTCACAGATATTCACTTTAGTCACTCAGGCCCGTGTATATATATATATATATATATATATATATATATATATATATATATATATATATATTTTTTAAATCCCATAAGGTGTTTGGTGCATTTTTTTTTTTTTTTTTTTTTTAATATGATCCATTCTGGGGGGGGGGGTATTCCTATATCAAAAGGAAGATTGATTTAGTCTTTATACTCTTATCTTTTCTGATATCCTTATTCTTCCTAAATTACTAATGCAGGATTCAATTGTAAGAATCTATGATTTTGGATGACAGCCAAAATCATATTAGATTTGTTTTCCAAAATAACTTGGGTCTTATTGATTGACAATTTTCCAGATGTAATAGTGATTTTAGCTTTTTACAAAAATCAATTTTACAAGTTTTGACGGTACATCATGAAAAACTTTTCAATAATGCATTGTCAAAACCTGGGAATGTGATCTTTCTCAAAACTGACTATATACTTTAGTTTTCAGTCTAAATGTTTTTTTATAAAATAGTCTTTTATAAGTAGAAAAGAGAATTTTATGTTGATTTTAGTTTTGCATTTAGCGAAATAGTGATTGCACCACTTAATTTAATCTTGAGTCTTTTGTAAAACATGATTTTTTTTAAAAAATTTTTTTTTTTTAACCCCCCCCCCCCTCCCTCCCTCCCTCCGGGGGCAAAAATGATTAACTGCTTTTGATTTTAAATTTCCTAAATCTTTTTTTTTTTCCCTCCAGATTATCCGAGGTAGTGAAACGTGTTTCCAAAAAGAAGATTGCACCTTATGTTAAGGCTTTGGTACTCGAGTTATGCTGCAATGATCGCGATGGTGCTGACGTTGAGGTACCATATGTGAAATATCTGCTGCCGGCCAACCATTGATGACTTTTCTGCCCTGTCTGTCTGCCTGTTTTGTCTCTCTCTCTCTCTCTCTCTCTCTCATGTACTCTCTCTCCCTTCATCTCTTTCTCTTTCTCTCTCTCCGTCCGCTTGTCTGGATCCTGCTACTGCTACTACTGCAGACCCCCTCCCCCTCTGCCAACATTTCCATCAGCACCACTCTGCACTAAAAAGGCAACATGATTTTAACTATTTATCCATTTGTTAATTTTGTTGCAGAAAGAGGCAATAAGGGAGACAACTCCACTCAAACCTCCTTTCTACTCCTCACAGAGTGGCCTGTTTAGTTGTCAACGTATTAACTGTGAATGGCTGAAATATCAGTCATTGTAGTAATAGTAATAATAATAATAACTATTACTCTTCACCACCAGCCGCAGTTAATGGGTTAAAGATATTGCTTCTTTAATCAACCACAGGATAAACAAGTTCAATCTTTGGACATTTTCCTCTCTTCTGACCTATCCTTTTCTCCTGCTCACTGCAGGCAATCAGTGTCCTTATACACTTCTAAAATCCATAATGCTCATGGGTATTAAAGGAAAATATCTACATGTTATCAGCAGTGGTGGCAATGACCTGTTATTTAAACATACAAAAATGTTATGGGCTACTTATTCCAGCTTACCAAACCTTTAAAATTTGGTAAGTGGTTTATTAATCTTACTGCCGGTACTATTATTACTACTTCCTGCATTGTCCCAGCCCTTAACACAAAGAAAAGGTTAATCCAACTGGTGTGAAAAGGGAAAAAGTACTACCTGTACCATAATAGTGGTTCAGTGGTTACATTTGCATATGAATTTCATACATTAAATATAACAGCTATTATGGGACAGAGTTAGTATCAAGTAGTTGAATTCCCTTCCTAAGCCCTTCTATTGTATCCTCTGGTCATGTTAGTTGGCCATTATGTTCTCCTTTCAGAATTCACTTTAATTGGTGGCATTCAGTCAGGACTGTATTAGATCTTCAATATTAATTGTTAAACTGGCTCCAAACTTTTTTTAAATATATATTTTACCAAACCATTTATCTGGCAAGCCTGGCAAGAGGTGGCCCGGAATTCGTAATTTCTTTTAACCCCCCCCCCCCCTCTAGAATTTCTTGACCTTGGCTTAATGAAAAAGAATATAGTTAATCCATTAACTGCGAGTGACTGAATTTTGTCATTGCCGTAATAGTAATAGCTATTCTTTGCCACCTGCTATAGTTAATGGATTAAAATGAATAAAGTGAAGAATAAAACCGTATTCAACAGATGCGAATCGATATACTCTGACAGCAGGGTCTGTTTGATCGTTATTAATCCACTAATAATTCCTAAAATATAGATATGATGCAAAGTAATTGAAGTAAAGAATGAAACCGTTTATAACATATACGAATAATCCACTTCAAAAACAATGTCTGTTTAATCAATATTGATCCAATGATTTTCATCTTGGAACCTTTCAACTACATCATAAAATGTAAAACAAAGAGGTACTTAGCTGTGAACTACTATGAAGCCTGCTAGATTCAAATTTAGACATTTGCGTAAATAGCTAGTTTCTGGTAATTCTGGTTTTCTTGAAGCCGGATAAATGGTCTGGTACCGTTCTAATGACAGGAGCTTGGTGTTGGTGGTGTGTTGTCCACCTTCCAAGATTCCCCCTCCCCTCTCTCTTTCTCTCCTGTCTCCTCACATATTTCTTCTTCATAAAAGAAAAGGTCTCCAGCTAAACTTGGAGATTATGAAATTCTTACCTACCTATTAATTTGGTAGTGCCTCTCTCACACAGAAAGTCATTTTTGGGGGGGAGAATTTTTAGGCTTGTAAAAGATCTGGAAGCCATTTTGAAAAGCTTTTTGTATTGTAATAAATGTCTGGAAGTGGAAAAGCATAAATGAACAATAAAATTAAAAAATTTGAAGAAAAAAAAAATTTGAAAAAATAAAGAGTTCTCAAAAATAATTTTGTGTCCATTTTTCATTTGCACTTGTAATCCAAATTTATAAAATAGTGGCAAAGTCTGACGTCATGAACCATATTCCAGTTTAGAGGGAAAAAAATACAAGTATCTTGTTGGGGTTTTTTTTTTTTTGTTTTTTTTTGTTTACCATCCCTTCTTGTTATTGTTATTTTGTGTGGTGGGGGGGGAAAAGCAACCTCCTCCTCCTCCCCCCCCCCCCCCCCGTACTGTTTAGTAGTATTTTCTTATAACAGGTGGAGCTTGAAGGTGGGTCATGTTAGACTTTGCCACCCTATTGTCAATATTCAACACTACATGCAGCACGTCTCAAAAATCAAATTCTACCGTTCAAATTAGTTACTTCATACAGGCCTTCCCCCTCGCATCAAGCATTTCGATTGAAATGTTCACAACTAGTCTCATTGCATCTTGATATTATCATATGAACTTTGCTCTTGATGTAGCCCCTCTTGAAAAGAAATGACTAACCGTTGCTCTTTCCAGGCTACGATTTTGCACCACAGTTCTAATATTGATTTCATTGCCACAATAATGAGAATTGATATGGTGTCAAAAAATTTCTGTTTTACGGACCGGACTAATCTGAAAAGGGAAATATATAGTTACCTGTATTGAAACCTGATAAGTGTCTCAACTCTTGATATTACTAAGATCTGAATATCTTCTGCATAACAGTGCAAGTTTTAGGGTTGTATTAGGGTTTTGTTTTTTTTTTTGTTTTTCCTTCTTCAAATCTGGCAGGGAAAGTTATAAAAGGTTTGAACTCAAAAACTGATATCCAGGATCACAACCTGGTCCACTAGGTACTACAAACCTACAGTGTGTGGATTCAAAGTAACACTTATACTGTGGAATAGTGATATTTTATCTTTTTTTTTTTGTTTCTTGTTCTGTTTTTTGGCAAATTTAACTAATACCAGTTCCATAACAAAACTCTGTCATTAAAATTATCCCATGACACTGGGTAAGAAGTCTGAAGATCTTGAAAGAGGAAACCAAAATGATCCCTGATCTGCTGATGACAGCCTTTTCAGAAAAGTGAAATCTTTTTTAAATATTGCTGGAAGATGTGCTTCCGGCACAGATCCTACTCTTCTGCTCTGACAGGTACTGAGGACTAGCCTTAAGTCAGCTGAGCAGGAACACATACACCTGAACCAAACCAAAGTATGAGGTTAATGAGCAGTACACAGCTCTTTGTTGTTTTTGTTTGTTTGTTGAGATGGTGGTGATTTTTTTTATTTTATTTTATATAACCCAGTCTCAGCTATCAAAGCAAACCTTTTGAGTTTCCACCGTGAAAAATGGTGAGCGAATAGACAACTGCAGCCTACTCGTGGCTGAGCACATCTCTACCAGAATGATGGATTCAATGAAGAGCGTGGTCTTCTCAGAAGTGTCTGTTTACGGATGTTCTTGCTTTGGAATCCACACACCAGAAAGCTGATTCTTGGATCGTATCCCACACTGTCTAGTGTCCAGAATGAAAGCCCTGACAATTGGCATTCATACTTGTTTTATGGTGCAATGCATTTCAGATTTATGGATCAGAACAGCCTGGAATGCATACCTGCCTATCAATGAAATGGGTGTGGCACTAGGACCTTTGTGCCTTGCCCTTTGTTCAGTCAGTTAGTTATCTGTATTCCCCTGACAAGAAGGTGTGGTTCAAGAGCAGCACCAGTCTGGACTTACCATTATTTAAAGAGTTCAGTGAGAACCACCACCAATTCTATAAGGGATGACCTCTTCAACCAGATGCAAGACCTTACCGTAGCCGTGTACCCAACCACAACTGATCACCTTGAGGATTCCGATGGGGGCGAACTGAGACCATAATGGTTCTTGAACACATCCTCTCTACTTTGAGCTCTTAACCCCCAACAGAGAATGCTTTTCTCCTACACCTGAAAAGATGAAAATATCAATATATTGAATTTAGTGTATCAAGTTACAAATCTACTACGAATTGGAAATTCTTTATAACTGACTTATGACATTTCTCTTTCCTTTTTATTGTTCTGTCTGGCCCCAAGTCACAATTGTAGGACATCCAGTGAAGATAAAACATGCGCTGCAGTAGTAATCTTTTTGATCAGCTCATAATCATTACTCCAAAAAGTACCCCTTAGTAATCTACTTATATTATGAAAAGTGACCTTTTTTCTGTTTCTGTTTGTTATAGTGGATGCTTTCACTTGAAGGTAACAATTTTGTTCATGAAAATATCTCCTACTTACCATTCACCATTTAAATTGAACTCTTCCATCGAAAAAGCTCAAAAGAAGACCTCCTCCATTCATTCTTTCTTACTTTCTTTTTAAATTTGGAAAATCTCATACAGTTTCAAATATATCTGAATTTTTTTGCGGATCAGCTAGTTCTATAAATGTATTGAGATATATATATTTATATATCCCCCCCACCCTCTTTTCTCACTTTCATTAATAGTATTTTCAGAGACCCAGTAAGGGCTAAGTTACTTTTCTAGAATCATTTTTTGAATACACACACCCATATATATATAAAATAAAATATGAACTATAAAGAGTGAGACAGACTCGGGAGTAAAGTGTTTTGAAGTAAGGTTTACTTATCCGTAGATGTTTTTTGTTATTGTTAATGGTCCAGATATGTTACAGGATGTATTCCCATCTTCAGTGCTGTGTGAGTATGTGCTTTTAGGTTCCACATCAAACCTTTAACCCCTGAGTCCACCATCAGGAGCTTTGCCTTGTGAGTAAAAAAAAAAAAAAATAGTATCCAGGCTGCTGGAAGGCATCCTGCTGTGTGAGAGAAAGTCCAGTCAATGATCAAGTCTATGGTTGAGCAGCAGTAGTTGGTCTTGGATAGGGTAAAATGTGTCAGGGTAAGAAGGAAGTGATGTGGAGTTATATATTATTTCAGAGTGCTCAATACTCGTATATAGAGTTATTATTATTAGGAATTTTCATTGACTCATAGTGTTACTCACCCTGTTACCCTCCGTTGAGTTCTTCGAATGTCTGTCAATCAGTTATTTTTTATTTTTTATTCAATAAGAACAATAAGATGGGTGGTACCTTTTCAGCATCAAATAACTTTTTTTTTCGTTTCGGGAGTTATTTTGACAAAAATTATTTTTCTTTACTTTTTCTCTTCTGCCTCTCTCTTCGCTTTTAGCCTCACTCTATATTTCTGTAATTTTAGAAATAGGTGTGCCCCGCTATCAGTGTTTTCGTTGATGTTTCTGCTGCTATTTTTTTAGATAACTAAATTTTTTTTTCCAGTTATTAGCTTGTTAAATGCCTTACTTTTAGGTTTGAATTGATTAATTTTCTTAAAGAGATTCCTTTAATTTAATTTGATGCCTCAATGCTGTATATTTGTTGTCTGTCTTGCCATTTTATTTCTTAAACAGGAATCTTATTCAATTGTTTTTCATCAGCAGTAAGTTGTGCTCCTACTGTCATATTTTCTCAATTAGTTATATCTCCTTCAGGAATTCAAAAATAAACTGTGACTTATGCCTCCATCTTACTCTAATTTCTGATTCCATACTTAATTTCCTAATTTATCTCATTCTGAGCTTTTAATCTAGACACGGAAGGAATTCAGAATATAGATTCTTGCATGAGCTAATTTGTTCAATTATATTCTATTTAATTGTTGGCACTTTAAAGATAAATAAAATGCCAGTAGTGTTTTGATACTGATGCTTTGTGTGTGAGTGATTCTATATGATTTGCCTGTCTAGCCTTGAAATTAGTTTTACACATATACTCTGTCAAATCACCAACACCACAGAAATACTAATAATGTGAAAAGTGAACAAAATTAACCATTATGTCAGATTACTGCCCATCCTCACAAGCATATATATGCATTTGGATGCTATACATAACTAGTTGATCCCCCCCCTCATAAAATACTAAATGGAAATGCACTCCATCTATAACAGCTAATATGGATAATATAGAAAGAATAGTTTAGATACATAACAAAGTAAAAAAGAAAAAAAATCAAGTAACAAAAATAACACAAACTCACAAATATTGATGCAACTGAGGGAAACCGGAAGATTGTGAATTACAAAACAAAAATGTTTGAAGTCTGAGGTAGTTTACAAAGTCAAAATATCCACACTTGAAAACCCAGATGAATCTAAATACTATGCCACAGCAACATTAATAAAAATGGTAATAGCAGGTCACACCTAAAATATCAGAAATAGACAGGCTAAAAATGATGAGAGGCAGAGGAGAATTATTCCTCTCTCCTTTCTCTGGTAACTAAAGGGAGATAAGTGACTACAAAAGTAAATTATCTTAAATTATTTTTTCTTTTTTTTTTCTGTTTTGAGGAGTTATTTAGAGCTAAAGAGTTAACCTCCCCCCATCTCATTGTTACAATAAAAAGTGAATTACAGATAGACGCTCATTTGAAAATCTTAACAGAGTGACTTACACTCTAGGAATTTTTATCAACTCTAAAAAGTGTTACACATATACACACATTAACAAGTGCACAGACGTTACACTCTGATTCTAGACATAGTGCGTGCATATACATACTCTGATTCTAGACAGAAGTACAAGTCGATACATGCATAATCCCATTATTTCGGAGAGGCTAATAGCAGCAAAAGAAAATAATGATTTTTGTGGAAGGTCCTAGGTTCAATTCCCGGTATGAGCGAAGAGTGTGGAAAACTCTTTGAGGATAAATTTCCCTGTGCACTCAGCTCCTAATTGAGTACACTTGTAGGCATGAAGTCCTGATCTCGACCAAACTTGACTTGCAAGGATTACTAAGCTGACACATACAACAGAAACTGGGACTTTTGTCAGCCCCTAATGGAGCATGATGTCAGGTGTCTTTCAAGAGATGTGATACCTTACTTTATGAAGTCAATAAGGTTAGGTATTTGATCAGTTGATTATTCCTGATATTTTTAAATGCACTCTAGTATATATCAAAATTGGCATTTTTGTTTATTGATTCTAATACTGATGGCAGAAAATAAGCATTATTTTTGACTTGTGCTTTATTTTAAGGTGAAAATACAACTGAAATGCTATAAATAAGATTTATGCACTTTATAGAGAAGGTAACATGGATGATCGAATACATCAAAAGTGGTTTGTAAAGTTTCAGTCTAAAAACTTTTTGCATATTTATGCTCCATGTGTTGTCAGACCAGCTAAGGTTGACAGTCTATTATTCTCAAATGATGTCTTGATTTGATGTTAACATACTCCAAATATCCGGATCAAATGTTGAAAATCATTCGCACCTGCTTGGTTACATGAGTCACTTTGATATACCACTCCCATATAAGTTTAAGCAAAAAAAATGAAACTACTGGATCACATATCTGTACATGCTTTTTCAACTCGAACATCGTAAAAAAAACTCGCTATCAGTCAATAATTGAATTAACCGTGGCATCAAAATTTTGAAATCATGTGAAAAAGAAAAACAAAAGAAAAAATGAAAGAATAAAGATGGTCAAAATAAATTCTCACGACATGGATCCCCCGAGATCACGTGCGCAACCGAGGCCGGCAGAATATTAGATGCCGAGACAAGCTAGACAAGTTCAGGAAGTACTTGCTCCGCGACGCCCATGATAGAGAAGTGTGGCAAATCCTGGGGAAGGTCTATGTCCAACGACAGACATTAAAAGACTGATGATGATGATGATGATGATGATGGCATTTCACACCAGAAAACATCTAGATTCTGGAGAATCTAAATGTTACTAATAAATCTGTTGAAATAGCTTTCTTTCCACCAAATCAAATCCAATGAATAAATACAAAAGAAAAGATTAGACCCCTTCTAAAAATGTTTTTTTTTTTAGTGGAGTACTCATGCCAGTTTTCAAAGTCTATAATCAAAATTGTATCACCAGGAGTGATCAGAACATACAAATGCATGCAAATATAAAAAAAAAGGATAAAACATTTTGCCATCTTTGATGGCTATGGTTGCTCAATGTTTTGTTTTTTTCCTCTTTTCCTTTTATTTTTTTTCTTCTATCAAAAAAATTGTGATGAAAAGTGAATACTTAACAGCAACATGGAATGTGAAATAAACCACCATTAAACGCACCAAGGACCAAGTCTTCATCTAAAGGTGACACTGAGTAAAACTTATTTGTATTATGATTGAATGTTCTTCAAGTATTAAAATTACCAGATATGAAGCCAATGAGAGATTCTGTATTAGAACAAGGTATTAGATTAGTGAAGTCCTGTATATAAGGAAGGTACTAATGTAATAGCAACCGGGAAATATTTGTGGTGCCATGTTGGAGAATATTTCTAGTTTGTGTGCCAAAATCTACAATGTCCTGGAGAGAAAGTTGGACACAACATTATCGCCATCTTGCCTTTTAGAAGTAAGATAAGCTCTGACGGCGGCCATCTTTGATCGAATAGCAATACATGTGTCCAGGCACATGATAGAAATACAATCAAAGCAAGTCCAATCATATATAAGAATAAAGGCAGAAACTTTATACAAAAAAATAAATGTAAATAATAATTGAGTACATAGGGTTTTTTTACAAAGTAATTACTTATGAGAAAGATTGTGAGAGGTACTTATTCACTAGAAGTAGAAAAGAGAATTAGTTAGTCTCTAACTAACAGGAATAGAAAAAGGATGTGACCTGACTAGACATTGTGGTGAATTTATGTAGTAGCAGAGGGGCTGAAATGCTTTGTTTGTTTCTATAATGTTTGATTCCTTTAAAGACTAAGGTGTTAATATTGGTATTGGAAACAAGGTTTTCAGGGTTGTGCCACACAATTTCAGAGATGGGAGAAGCCATACATATTTTGATTGTCAAGCAAACTCATGGGCTGGTTCTCAACACCAACAAATATGAATGACAGGACTTTATGTAAGTCATGAGATCTAATGCCATGTCAAAACTAATTTGGGAATAAACCAAGCTGATGAGAAAGATATTGATAAAAAAAATATGTATGAGCATTCAGTGACTAAAAATACTCAGGTGTGAACACCGGTAAATAGGAGTTACTATTTTCATAGCTAAGAGATGAAACAAAGAGACAGAAGATGTGGGATAGCTTTACTATTTATGTTTTTTTATCTATGTATGTATTTAATGCAGTAATTTCACGTTTAGTTTGGAAGTGAGGCAATACAGTGGGATTGAAAGGGAGTCCTTTACTATGAGCCCATTCCAGAAGACCAAATGAACAAGTACTGCTCCCCATTAGCCAAATTGAAGGCAGAAATTAAAAGTGTCTAGCTGGAATTAGAATATCATGTCCTCATTTGGTAACCATCAGGATAACAAGAGACCAAATGTTCCTTTTTAGGGGATAGGGGTAACAGGCAAAAATTGTCAAAACTCGGCTGGGAAGTTTTCACTCTTCTTTAGTATTCATCAGATGTTGCACCACTGGATTATCTTTTATTCTAGTCTTTACAGAATTTTATAAGAATAAGTTTTCTATTCCCTAGAAAACTTCAAAAGGCAAGAGCAGTTCTTTTCTCAGAGAGATTGAAAAAAGAAAACAAATCGGGAAGGATGGAATCATGAAGTTCACTGAAAGATGGCAGAAAATGGTGAAACCAAAAATGAATTTTATTTTCAAGATACATTAATCATGTAATGAAAATAGGTTTAATCATTAATAGAAATCACCATTACTGAAATGAATTGACAAAATAAGCACGTCAGACGTTCTGCAAAAACATCAAGATTATCTAGAATCCTACAATAATTCACCGAACATCTGTCTATTTGTTTGTGATAGTGTAACTTGAGAACCACAAGGCATATCTCCATGAAACTTGGTTTTCACACATTAGTTTTTGATTATAAAAAGATATTATGGAGCCTGTGGTCACGCTCACACAAATGATAATGATGAGACAATAATACACATATCTTTAGTGAAAGCCCCTTAGATATTTAAATTGAATGAGATCCAAGAGTTCATGATGCTGATGATTTTCAAAGGTATGATTCAATAAATACATAGTTCAAGTCCATTATCTCTTATTGGGGCCAAGGCTCCCATTCAGGATTTCTGCAGGAACTAGCTGAAAAATCCTGCACATAGGGCAAGTTTTCAGTTAGTTACTAGGATTCAACATCATAGATATGAATTGAAAAAATAAAAATAAGCATCTCAGACGGTCTGCAAAAAAATCCAAGATAATCTAGAACATATCTGATTATTTGGGGCCTTTAACACAAATTAATATGCAGATTGTTGTGATAGGCCTATCACACAACTAAAAAGGGGATTTTTCCTGTTTGGTAGCAAATCAGATAGAAGAATTCAAGAAAACAACACTGTTGAAAATACCTGCATAATAATTTGTGTGAAAGGCCTCAGATAATCAGATTTATTTTGGATTATCTTGAATTAACGATAATTGAATCATTAACAGTAGATGACGGAAATTTCCGTCATTGAAGTTCTATGGTTAAATCAATGAAATTTCTATTTTATTCTGATTGGTGGCAACTCAGTTCTATCTGTGAGTGAAGTTCGTTTTGCTTTGCAATGGATAAGGACTGATATCTTGCGATGAATAACTATTCACCACCTACTGCTGATATAGGGTTAGCAATTGTAATCTTTCTTGTTTTAAAATGGCCACTGTTCCAGCTGCAGAGGACAGACGTCGATGATGAACAAACCACAACCCTCGGGAGTGGCAGCAGTTTTAAAACGGGAAAGGTAACGATTGCCAAAGGGTTAAATGCGTATTTGATGTTAGTTGCTATTGGCTAAAAACGGCCCAAAGGAATATTGTCAGCGTTTTTTTTAAACATTTTTCCGCAGAGATTCCTGGCCAAGAATCCATGTATATAAAATACGTGTGTCAATATTTTTTTGTGTGCAACACTTTTCCATTGATCCAAGGCAGAGGATGCAGATAGTCTGATCCTAGGGAGAAGTACCAATTCCTATGTAAGCAATTGTTACCTTTCCCGTTTTAAAATAGTCACCGTTCCTGTTACAGAATAAAACGTTTTTAAGGTCAGCGTCATCAACGGCTAACTCTAAAAAAAACATATTTATTTGTTACACTTGCCCAAAGAAACCGGAAAATCCCCCTTTTAGTTGTATGGTAGGCTATAATAGAAAGTCACAATTTTCAATGTGCGACACTTTGAGGCTACTTAGGCAGAGCCCGCAGATACCCTGATCCTAAGCATTAATGCCGATTCGTACATGGGCAATTGCTACCTTTCTCGTTTTAAAATAGCCACCGTTCCAGTTGCAGAATCGAGTATTTTTTAGGGTCATCAGCGTATAACCCCAGAACACTTTATTCTCCAGCTGGAACGACGGCCATTTTAAAACGGGAATGTTACAATTGCCCATATACGTAGATTCCGTTTTTTTCATGAGGTAGACGGTTTCTTCAAATCCTGAACCGTTTTTAAAAACTTTAAAACAAAAGTTAACGCCAATGAAAACAAAATAATAATAAAAATAGGGTTCCCATAAGAATGAAAGGACAATAAAGACTTTAATTAGATTACTAATCGGACCCTAAAATACTTCAGGGTGTATATTTACCGGATAAGTTGAAATAAAGCAGCATCAGAGAGTGTATTACTACTTTTTATCAGACCGTCAAGTTCAGAGAGTCAATGAACTTGATATGACCTATTTCTTATATTTGAAAAAGGCAACCTTATACACCGGTATGAGTGGTAATTATTATAATCCAGTAATATTTTTAAAAATATCAAAACCTCAAACTGACGAATAAGCGGCCTAAATTAATGACTCACACGCTTCAAACCGCCCATGTTGTTTTTACATGCACGTGGTTTTTCGAACCGACCGATAATTGCCGAACAGTGACGGAAAAATATTTATACCGAAACAGAAAGTATAATACTTTTATTTAATTTCAGATAGATATATTTGATTTTTGTAAACAGATTCATGAAATGAAATTCAAAAGATAATCGTTCGATGCCTTTGAAAAAAAAACTTATTACCCATGATGCTACTTGTCGGCTGTGTATACTAAATTTAGTACTGACCTTGGCAGTACTGTGTAGCATTACAGCTATTCGTTTTATGAACCATGTGTATGTTCCTTCTGGCCAGTAAAATTCAAAAATTTTATTACTTATATGAATCTGATTTCCATATACGCACGTCTGATCAGTTAGTAAGATCGTTTAGTTATAAAGAGACACAACATATAGGAGAATAATGCCTAAAGGAAAGAGAAAAGGTAAGTTTGAAACTACCCTATTTCGATGTTGAAAGGATCCCCGCTGGAGGGGGATCTGTTTTTAATTCATTTTCTATGTAAATTGATCCCTGATTTTATGACCACCCTTTGCCACCAGTTGACCAACAAGAAGCATGGCAAAATTTTTATGGCGGGATTATCCATTTTCTCTTTCAATTTTTTTTCTGGTCAGCTTGAAATGATTACGATCGTATATTTTTACTTTATCTCTGTAAATAGCAAATTCTAGATCAATAATTAGTTAACTTTTACAATATAAATGAATGTTTTAATTCAAAGTTGATAATTACTGAAAAAAGTTTTTTTTTAAAATCAAGACTCCGATCCTCTAGCGAACAAATAATATAAACAATTGATAGGAAAATATACATTCATGACATTCAAGTACAACATTTTTTGCGAAAGATTTATTTAAAATGAGTTTTATACTTGAGTAGAAAAGCAATCATCGTATTTTTCAGTTTTTCAGGTGTGATTTTTTTTTTCCTCAAATTTTAATGATTTGATAGAATTTTCCTCTCTTGTTTCGTGTTAGAAGATTTTTAATTCATTTCAACTCGATTTTCAAGTAATCTAACTTGGTTAACTATTTTCTTTCATTTGATGAAGTATTGTAAACCTTTAATTTTGACTAAGATCACTCTTCGATTTGTGATAAAAGCAATTAGGATGAAGGTAAATTGTAGTAAGAAATTAAAACTATGTTTTTTGTTTATCTGATAATGCCGATTATAAACAAAATCTACAATATATTGTTCTAGGATTTCTTAAATCTTGATAAGAGTATTTTTTTAACATTTTTTCTATCTCATTTCCTTTTGTTCAAATATCTCCTAAAACTCCACGTTGTCAGCCGTCTGACTATCACTGTCCCATAATAGTTATTGCTTGTAATTTTTTTAATATGCAAATGTAGCAACTATTATGGGACAGATGTACATGATATATTTATTCCGTTACTCGTGGTCAAGGCGAAAAGAAAAAACACTCTATTTACGAGAATTCCGAAAACCACTCTAAAAATAGAATAGCCAAGAAGAAACCTTTTTTAATCTTGAAAATAGTAATTGAATGAAAGTACAGGCAAGCTATAAACTCGGATATGTACACCTATTTAATTATATAAAAAAAATCATGTGTGAAACTCAAAATGCCGTAAATGAATCTTAAACCGATTTTATTGTCTCTTCATTTCTATCCCCAAATGCTACATAATCATTCTTTATCTCTTAGGAAAAGAATTGAGTACCCTGCGCCCCTAAACCTTTAGCTGAGGGGCTCAGAGGACTTGATTCATTGAGGGACCTCCTTTCAACGTTTAGTGAGACTTGATGAAAAAAGGAAATTCGCAATTACAACTATCATTTAATAGGTTACACTAAAAAATCTACTCCGAAGGCTTATCTATCATATGCGATTTATGCTCGTACATTTCGTTGAACTAATGTTATTGAAATGTCAATGTGCAGTAACTGAGCTGGAACTGCTATTCATAAATCATTTGAGGGGACCCGGGATTTCTTGGTTCCTCGAGGACCCTCCTTCAACATTTGGTGATACTTGACTTCATCACTTGGATGGTGAAATGCAACCCAATAAGCTGAATCGGACAATTCATGTGTGTACATTGTTGAACAAAGATTATACTAGTACATCATATTCCGTTTGAATGATCATTGTATAATGTCAGATGCGGTAGGTGAACTAGGACTCTTAGGGCCGCGCAGGGCGTTTTCAAATACTTGCCACCCCCAGCTATGCCTCATAATTACTATTTTATTCACTTGAAATTTTTGTTACATATTTTTTTGTCTTCGTTTTTATTTGGATGGACGGACCAGAACCCATGCCCGTCTTAGAGATTGAGTACTTAAACCTTGAATTTTGGGGGGCCCCCAAGGGCTTTTCTAATTTGCCGTAATCGGATACTATCTCTACTATAATTGTTACATTCAGTGTATGCAATGTATATGCAGATGTAACAGCTTTTATGGGACAGCGGTAGTATTTCGTTTTTTTACCTATTCTCATATTGAGAGTAATTCTTTCTCTACACGTACCTTGCTTAATCACTGCAGCAAAATTATATATATATATATAATATATATATATATATAATTTTTTAAAGATCCATTCCCAGTCTTTTACAAAAAATGATCGGTATTTATTTGAGCATGGAATAGGACATTTGATCACGTGATCGATTTGCCTTAAATTGCACTGAAGAAAAGGAATATAAAATGCCGTTACTCCTTCTTCTGGATTTTTCAAGAGTACTCTTGTTCCAGGATTGGTATTCGGGTTTGCCACATCAAAAGATATACTGATAAATTTATTTCAACGTATCTAAAAAAAATCGTTGGTCTACTCTCCTCTCTTCTCCCGACTACACCTCATTTTTGTTGTGCGCATCTGCACAAGGGCCGTCTTGTTTGCATCAAGACAGTCCTGGTTTAAATTAGCATCTTCATAGATGTCAATGAACCTACGAAAGCATATTCTTATTTATTTTTAGATCTAGGAGAGACGAGAACGTTTGCTAGGCCGATGGCACTCCATAAGCAAAAGCACATTCATTTTAATCACGTGTTGGGTGCCATCATTTATCATTACCCGGCTCCTTCAGGCAGATGATGTCGTCGGTCAATATTTTTTTTAATCTTGAAGAAAAAGAGAATGATCGACAAACAGATGATTATTTTAAACTTATAACCACCAGCAATCATTCTTGTATGAATTTTCTTATATGGTGTTTTAATCATGTGGTTTAGTTCAGCTATTTCCCACGTCTATAGTTGCTCATTTCTTTTTTCATGTCTCGGACACCCAAAGAAGGCCGTTGATACACGGCCGAAACGTTGGGAGAAAAAAAGAAGTTCAACATAAACGAGGAAAATAATCTGACTAAACCTCATACCACGATTACCAGTCATACCTTCACGCACCCATTTAAAAAAAAAAATTTCTTATCTTTCCTAGCTTACAATATGCCGTGTCTCACACAACGGATTTTTTTTACCTGTTAGGTCATTGTTAGTAGTGGTGACTTCACCCTTTTTATCCCATTATTTTCCCTAAAACTGGGTAACGTTGATCATCCCTTACTAGGGATCCGATATGAAATCTCGATCTTACTGGTTTCCGTTTTTATTATCTCTTTCTCAATCATCGCTGGGCCAAGCTCACAAATCAGAAGACATGTTACACCTGTATTTCTGTCTTGACTCCTTATAGTTTTACTCGTGGGAACTAATTTCCTTTCATCTTAATAATAGTCTGATTTATTTATTCTTCAATATTTAATTTAGTCATTGGTTAATCAGAAAAAGGAAAAGGAAATGATCTTGTCATCTAATTTTGAACAAATGGGGAAAAAATATCAGTCGTATCTTGATTACCTGAATTTTGTCAAACGGGTGTTTTAATTATTGTGCATCGCTTAGTCTGATAATTTTCTTAATCTGTGTAGCTCTCTCTTTTTTTTTTTTTTTCTAAATTTTATTTCACGGTTCGGTCTTGTGCCCCCAGCTTTCTTTTCGGGTGTTAACACCCGACTGAGCTGCATTTTTATTTATTTATTTTTTTTCTTGATCTGTTTGAATCTCATTTGAAAGCGATTCCCTTCCTTTTTTTTTATCGTAACTTCTGTATAGAACCTAATAGTTCATATTAAATCGTTTTTTTTTTTAGCTTTCTTGAGTAGCTAAATTACTGTTATATTTTTTCCTTTATAAAAGCAGCCAAGAAAAATAAAAGCCGGCTTTTTACAATAAAAAAAAAAACTTGCTACAGTCACGTGACTCCTTCCATCTCTGAATTACGCCGACATTTTCTATGGGTGATCATTTGAACAAAAATAAATAATCGAAGAAAAAGGGTCCTAGTGTTGTTTTTTCATTCCTTCCCTGTTATGTGAATAAAGTTGTGATTCTTTTTTCTTCATCTTCTCGGATAAGATTTTAAAAAAGGCTCTTTTTCTTTTTAATGAGACATTATATAAAGGATTCAACTTCAACAATAACATCACATGGCTATTCTTTCTCATGTCCATTTCATCGTTAAAACGTGATTTTCTTTTTTTTTAAAACCTGCTGACTGGACAGTAAACAATAAAAAGGCAGAATCAAGTTCTATTCGGCACCAAAAATCACTTCATTTCTAGTTATAGTAGACTTCAGATTCAACATAAAATATACTCGTATTTAATGGGAAATTTTAGCGGAATAATCTTTCCACGCGAAAGTAAAGGAAAAAATGGACTTTCTGTTAACTTGGATTCAAATCTCTTGTTATGAGCTGGAAAAATTATTTTAGTTCAAGTTGAGGGGGCGACATCAAGACAATTTTGTTGATAATTAGCCAAGAAGCAAAAGCACTATCAAGTGAATTGATGCTTCTCATCCCAATGACTGCAACGTGTCTGGGATGCTTTAAATTTTGTGGGGGAATTGTATAGGAAGGTTTTTCCGCAACCCCAGTCTCGTTGGCAGGTGCTTTTTAAGGATGGCGGGAGTTTTTGTCAATGTTAATTTCAAACCTATTTGTTCGTTTTCATTCCAACTTTTACTGTTACCAAATAGACAAAAACTTTCTCAACACTTTTTTCCTTAAACAAAGCAATAAATTTGTCTTTTACGTAAGAAAATATTTGATCTTTTTCTCTTACTATAAATGAATGGACCATTTGATTCCTTTGGGCTTTTATTCATAACAATTCTGTAGTCGTTAAGCCAAAGGTCAAGATAACAATCTTCATCCTTTTATTTAATCAAATTCTCGAGTAAATTATAATTTTTATGTAATAATTCTCATCTGTTATCACTCACTGTGTGTAGTAAATATTTTTTTTATTAACCGGTGGAAAGATCCTGTTGGATCCCCCGTCAAAAGTTCTGTTGCAATGAGTTGGGAAATAATGCTATCGCAGTCTCAGAAGTTTTCGGTTATATCTCCTGCTCAATGATCGTGGCTATCTTTCTCTAGTAGTGTTGAGAATTACGGGCTTTTAAAATAAATATATAAAAACTATTCCTGTTAGTAACATTCCAAAACCCAACATATCAAAAGAAACTGGCTTATCACGCTATTACAAGTATAATTTTTTTTTATATAATACTCACACCTTAAATAAATGCCCAAACAACTATTACATCTGTTCAAAGTATTCCTTCAGCTGATACTATTTATAACTCAATAAAAGCCTCTCTAAGTTTAAATTTAAGTTGCATTTTGCTTGTTTATATCCTGGAATCAGTTAAGTACACGTCAACACTAAAAAAAACCCAAAGAACCAACGAAGGAAAGCTGTCAAAACTTTCCTTTTTGAAAAGTGCTGAGGCCAGCTTTGTACATCAGTACATTTTATGATTTATTCACTATTATTTCATGATCTAGTAATCACTACACTAAACTTGATTTAAATCAACAGCTGCTTATTTCAGTCTTCAAAGCCGAATATTACAGAATCTAATCTAATTAAATAAGAAAAATCAATCCAGTCCGATTCTTTAAAAAGTCGATGACACCGTAACACGTTATGTGTAGACTTGTGGCATATGGTGGTCTTAGTGTGATTTATTGCTGAAAAGTTTTGCTGCTTTATTTCCAAGTTCTTACTGTCATCAAGTGACGTTTTGGTTGTAAATGAAACTTCTTTATTTACTTGAAATGTGTATCTTCAAAAAAATACTTTGACAGTTTTATTTCGGGTAAAGATGTCTCAGTGATCTCATAGATGAGGGTCCTAAATAAAATTACGGTTGTTGTGAGGGCACTCGGAGGTCACTGGGCCAGCAAAATACTATAGTAGATATCAAATCTAATGAAATTAAGTAATCGTTTTTTTTTTCCTTTTCCGACGATATCAACAATTTTATTGCTGTTCGTATCTTTATGTATACGATTTCGAAAGAAAACCTGCCTACTTTCAAAACAGACAAAAATATTGGTGTACTGCTGACTAAAGGGTAAAATGAAAATTAATACACCAAGTGCCTATAAAACAGCTGATGGAATAGGTTCAGATTTATTTTATCTTCTGATGTTTTTATACTTAGTTTTCTATTAGATTTGATATCTTTTAGTTAGTATCTTATTGTAAATGCCCTCACAACGACTGTAATAATTTGTGACCCTATGACCTATGCCACTTAACTCTCTCTTAATATGGCTATGCACTCCAAACAACGTGATATTTTTGAGTAGTAGAATTGTTACATGATACATCTGTCTCTCCAGTAATCGGGCTTTTTCTTTCAAGACACTAATTCATTAGATCTAAGTTTTTTTGTTTTTTTTTTTCAATTTATTACCGTAATTTTATTAAATCTATTTTTATTTTCTTTTATCAACGTAGTCAAAATTTTAATTGTTGTAGTGGAGGTTATTCTTGCCTTGCAAGGTTTTACGATCTAATGGTTTTGTTATAGTGTAATCTACTATGATAATACGCTACGTGTTAGTACATTCATTTTTAAAAAAAACTTTAACATCCTGTATCCTCCTTTTTAAATAATAAACTAATGTTTCTTCCAACTGTAATAATGAAATGAATTAAACATTTCTGTAGTCAGAAGACTCGCATCGTATGTAAAAGTCCTTCCTAAGAACTTGACAATATCAATTTCATAATACCTTGATGGGTGTTGATGTATTGTGGGTAAGGTGTACAAAATAATGTAACTAAGTAAGCAAGCTGACATAGAAAACCATGAAATTATGAGACCTTGGACCGCACTAATCAAAGTATATATACCCGTACGCTGTCTTTGGCGGTACGGGTACGCTAGTCCAATAAGAATGACAATACCCTCAACATTTTTTTTATCGTAATGTGACACGTGTATTATTCAGTCTTTGGGTTATGTCATACTGCGGTTACCCCCTTTATGATAAGGAGATTGACATTCAATCAAAAGTACAGGAATGTAGATTATGACACGTGACCCTGTAGACACGAGTGGATTTGTCTGAAGATATGAGGCACAATGCATGGAAGATAGTGCTGATGTAAAGTTCCGAGCACTCAGTATTGAAAACTGCGCACAAATAAAGAAATGTGAGAATTCATTAAAAAAAACTGTAAATTATTGTTATCGCTTTGGATAGACTAAATAGTTGAATTTTTTTTCTTTCTTTCTTTCCTTATCTTCATCTTTCAACATATTTTAATTTTGTATTGTTGAACTTACTTATAAAACTACAATTATTTTCACTATTAATTGTATAAGGGAAATAAGGTTCTTGCTAGTGACCAGAAACTCCAAAACTTGAATCTGACATTCAAATATAAATTTTGAATTTTTTTGTCCAAAACTTTAAAATATCTCAGAAATTATAAAAATAGCCCAGATATTTATCTCTATATTGTCTTATTGTTCTTTTAGTTAAAATAGAAAACCGTTTTCTTTTGTCTTAGTTTCAATTCGGTTGTAAAGTTAAAAGTAATTAAAATTAACGCAGATTTTTATGCTCGTTCACACGGTTGTAAAAATAGAAGTAATAAAAATTAAGGTAGATTTCTATTTTTATTTGACTTGAATAAAACAAATATTTTCGTCTTCAAGTAAACCTGATCGCATTTCCTGGCAACTAAAAAATATTTTCGATACAAGTAATGTAGTCTCTCTTACAGACTTCGTACAGACATCCCTCCATAGTTATAACGTGGGTATCGGGGTTCAGGAAAGCTAATCGCGTTATAATCAGCTGCGATAACCAGTTGCCAATTTAGCTATTTTGGAGCAAGATTAATATTATATATACTGCATTATATCACTAACTACGTGGTAACGGTGGGTGGGTCTGTAGTAGCTACTTATTTGAGTGTCAGCTGTTTTCTTTACAACTTCAGTTGTCCCTGCTACTGAATGTGGCATAACTTAGCAAAGGCGGTCCCGATTGGAATTCTGGGTGAAGATTTCACACCTGCGCACTCTAGACTTTAAAAATGGTGCTTAAATGAAGTAAAGATTAGAATTCAGGAAAGAAAAACAGAAGTGATTAAATTGTATTGTTATTGCTTTGAATACATCAAATTGTTTTGCCTCACTTCATAAATTTTCGACAGAATTCCAATCGGGACCACCTTCGTTAAGTTGCATCCAGGAATATACATGAAAAAAAAGTCATGCAACCATACAGTTAACCCTAACCTTAATTTATTTATTAAAATAAAATATTAATTATTGCTTGTAATTTGGGATCAGTTGTTGGAGTAGTATATGAGAAAATACTTAGTTCTAGGAAGGACCGCACTACTTATGATATCACATTGTTCAGTGTACCTATTTATCATCGTTGTTGTGAGGCACTCTCAGTTATGATGAAAATCCAAGCGGATATTGGATTTCTAAGTCATTTTTCCTCCTTTATACTTCGAATGAGAATATACTAACTTACGAAACTAAAAAAAAATTAAGTGCGTCCCACTATATGGTAAATCCAGAATGAATCCACTTCTATAGTTGGAATAACTTGAGTTTTTACTTTTAGATTTGATATCTGCTTAATTGGTATTTTGTTGTTTCTAACCCCGTGTCTTCACTATAACCTTATATAATTTGGGACCCTGAACTACGAGATAACAGTGGGGGGAAAAACGTGACAAAATACTTAGTTTCTCCTTAGTTCAAACAAAAATAGCTGATAATTGAGAAAAATACTCCCCCTGCAAAGTTTTTGTTCAGTGCAAATCTGCCAAAATATTTGTTCTAATCCTATAGAATGAACTTTTTTTTAGCATTCAGATCGTAACTGTGATTTCAATATCATAAGTTATCTTTGAACATTTTATGAATGAAAATAGGTCTTTGTGACAACTTTTTTTTTTCATACTAAATACACAGGAATGTATGAAATTATGCATGGTTTAGAATTATTTGACCCCTAGTCTGTTTTCCCTTTTAATAGAAGTAAGTATAAGAACTAAGAGGCCATAAATATACTCTATAAGTAGATTAAATGTCAGAAAATTCTTTTTTCAGCGATGGGGTGGTTAGTACTATGAAATAGATTACCAGAATATGTAGTGCTCTTACCAGATGTAAATATTTTTTTTAAAAAGAATTGTTATTTATTACAACACCCAATATTTACGGTTTTTAATATGTAAATAAGACTGTTATGTCGTGTGCTTGTATAAACAATTACTTGTAAACTTTTTTTCACGTGAAATGAATGTATTATTCAAGCCGGCTTTTTGTAATCCAAGAACATATGTTTTGTTTTGTAAACTGTGCCACGTTTCTCTCGGTTTCTCTAGTCAGCTGTTTTGCCCACTTTAGCTGACGTTTCTCCACCCCCTGCTAAGATATTTTTTAATGGAATGGAATCTATCCAACTAAAAGATCTTCCGAGTGAAAACTTTGATACTATGTAGGGAAGGTGGTCCCGATTGTTCAGTTTCACACCCTCGCACATAGCATCTTGAGAACGGTACACATAATTGAAAAATAGTTATTTAAAGCAGGGGTTTTACACTTTTTTTTTTCTTTTTTTTTAATGAATTCCCTTATTTCTTATCAGTGTGCCGTTTTTAACCATTTGTTTGCTGGGGTATGAAACTTTACAATAGGGATCACCTTCCTTATATTGCTTCACAACTTTTTATATTAAATACTTAAGAAGTTGCTTTTGGGGATAGGGGCTTTTTGATATCATAACCGTCAGATAACATTGTGCGAAGGATACGTGTAAAGAGAGAGGGGAAAGTTATTTATTGTGATCACTTTAAAGTGTTTACGGTCCATTCATTTTGATCACAGTGATTACAATAAAATTAACACATCGTCCGTGATTATAATAAGCGGCTTCGTTTAATCAATAGGAAGATGGAAAAAGTGTGCTATTTATAGGACAAGTTACGATTTAAGATTCTGGGTTACTGTGTGGGTGACGTTGTGTCATATCAGCTGTGAACTACAAGAGGGAAAGATTCTTGTTGCTACTTATCTAACACCATGCCATATTCAGGTGACTTTTACTTTTACTGTTTCGTATTTCAAGCATAACTTGAGAGTATATTTGACAGCACTTTTGAAGATAGTGGAAGATCTCTATATAAAAACACAGCCGGGGTTTTAATTAGAAAATATCGGTGGGTGGGAGGAACTATATAGTGTAGTACAAGGTAAACTTTTTAAAAATCTTTTTGGTTACGTGACAATATTGTTGGATTAAGATTTTTACCAGAGAAAGTAGAGTAAAATTTTTATTTTAAACTATTTCTACTGATCGTTTTTTTTCTTTTCTTTTCTATACATAATTGCCTCACAAAATGATCAGTATTGTATATAGAGAATCCAAAGCTGTCGAAATAAGTTTCTTCATTATTCCAGCTGGTTAGATGTGTGGATCACCTATACAGGCCGCACCAATGGAGCTAGAGGGCTGCAATTTTTAACATTTACTTTTTTAAGAAAAAATTTTCACTTTATTTATTCTTTATCTCTCAACCCCTTGGTTTTTATTGGGAGGAGGACTCAATTTACAAGTGTATGCCAAATTGATCCCTCAGTTTGTGTCCAGCAGCATTCACGTTTGTTTGAAAATTCCAACTTTTTTCATTGATCACTACCCAACAAAAGTTGTATAACTTATTCAATGATACATCCCTCTTTCCTATTTTTTGAATTGATCACCCCCAACAAAAGACGATGGTGTTGTGATGGTTTCTATTGAGTGACTAACCAGACCAGTTTTTGAATGTCTAGAACAATTTATAACAAGTCTAATACTTATAGTATAAGTTACTTATTCCAACACAACAAAATTCTAAGCTCCTCTCTCTCTCTCTCCATCATAAGCCCACTGCTGGACAAAGGCCTTTCCGCGCTCGTTCCATGTCAACCGTGACTACACTAACCTCTGCCACGTCTTACCAGCAAACCTTTCTGTCTCCTCATCATGTCTAGTCTTCTCGTCCATGTTTATCCCCTGAGCACCATCTGTTTATTTTATTTTATTTTTTTTCTTACTTTATTCTGTTACCAGCCCATCTCTATTTTTGCCACTTAATTACTTCTATATCTTTTACTCAGAAAGACAATCTTGGTGCTGAAGGTGTTGAGAGAAAATTTGAATTAATTTTACTTTTTGACTTTAAACAAACTTGAATTTAAAGCGACTGGCTGTTATTCAAACTCTATTTCACTTTCTATTCTGACTGAAGATGATTACGGCAACTTCTGTATTGTGTGTGTGTATATATATATATATATATATATATCCTTTTTTCTCTTGTATAAATGTATTTATTTATTAGAATGAATGTTTTGGAGTTTGATAAAAAAAAATTCTAGTAATAGCAATTTTGTCTTCTTCGTCCCCCTCCCCCCTGTAAAACATCCAATTGTTTTGTCATTTATTTGAAGAGGTAAGCTTTGGTTATTTTCCATGTTAACCATATGGAAATAATCCAAGATTTGTACTTTACTACACTTCCTTCTTAATACAACTGCACTTCAAATCAACCTTAGAATTCTACTAACCTATTATTTGCACCACTTAATCTTGTTTCTTGAAATAAATTCCTTGTCATATTAGAACTTGGTCTTTCAATTTTACTACTAAATTTCTCGGTGAAACTAGTACTGCTGCTGTGGACAATTTTTATGTATTTTGTGATAACACGCATCATTATGTCACCTTGAATGTTTCCTTTACATAACAAACTTAATTCGGTTTTTAACAAACTGGTACCCCCAAGTAAAATATTAACTAATAAACTGTATACTGCTTACTAAAGTAGTATTGCATTGCCTTCTGTAACAAATAGGTTTACTAGTTTTATTGTAACTAGTAGCACCTGGCAAATTCCATGGTTTAAAGAAAATAACTCGTCTGATAAAGTTCATTGATTTTTCTTTTTCTTTTTTATTCTGCTACTAGTTACATTCATCTTATTTCTTGTTGCTTTTTATTGCTGCAGATTACCCAGCCTGAGTTTAGTTGTGATGAAAAGCAATAAGAGATAAAAGTAAATAGTTGAAAAAAAATGAACAGTCTTTGATACTTCATCTAATAAAAATGACTAAAATTGAACTAGATTACCAGTTAAAAGCAAACATGATGCTGAAGAGACCATGATAGGGGATAAGTTTGAGGGTCTGATTTGGACTGGCTCTTGCCATTGGATTCCATTAGTTCAGTGGTAAGAACTGTCGCAAGTGAGCCACCTTTTGGCAAAAAGGTTGTATGTTTGATTCTCGTGAGGAACTTATTCTTTATTCCCATCCATGTTGTTAATCTATTTACTCGCTGTTGGAGGAGACCCAACCCGAGTTTAGTTGTGAAAAAAGAAGCAACAACAATTACGATGAAGGTAAATGATAGCAAAAAATTAAAGATTAACAATGCTTCATTTAGAAATGAATAAAAATCTTTTGTCGAATCATCAATACCTTATCTATCATTTTTTCTATGAAAGAATTTTTTCCTTTGTCTCTTTTTTCTCACAATTTTTTTCCTTCAATATTTAAATACTTCAAAACTCAGCATTTTTGCATTGCAACAAAAAAATCTCTTGCCTTCTTTATTAGTGAGTACCTTTCATAGTGGGTTATGGAATCAGTGTTGATGGAATAAGGGGCTGTTATACAGCTTTCATGTCTACATCTCACATTTCACACTCCTATCTTACAGCATGACATGGGAAATAGAGATGGTAGCAGTTACGAATATTGATAATATAGGTAGATCAGTGGTCTTCAAACTTTATCTATTTGGAACCTCTCTCAATAGGTAATTAAATTTTCCTGGGAACTCCTTTGAAAACAACTTTCCTTTCTACGTGTGTATATATATATATATATTTACATTCATATGCAACTTCTGGGTTTTGGCGTTGTTTATGGAATTATTCAAATGTGTATAAACCCAAATTGAAATTACAAAGAAAGGGTAAGACATGAACGATTACTGAATAAAAACTGTGCCCAGGTTATGTAAATAGCCAAGATGTTTTTTGATTTTCATGTACCTGTTATGTAAATTTCAAATATCTATTTTTAAGTCCTAACGTGTTAAGCACATGTGAAAGGAATCTTTTATGTGATGAATTTTTAGGTATATTATGAAAATTATGCTTTGTTTTGTCGAATCCTTGGAAAGGTCACGTGGAACCCTGGGGTTCTGCAGAACACAATTTGAATACCGTTGATATAGATTATTCAACCGTTTTCCTTTTACAAAAGATCTTTTATTCTGCAAATTTTTTTTTTTTTTTTTTTTTTCCCTCCCCCATATAGCTTGCTATCTATGATCTTCCATTCTGGTAATAAGATTTTTTGAAAAAAGTAATTATTTCCAATTATTTTAGCATCTGGACTGGAGCAATCTTTTTCCCAGCTACTTAGATTTACTACTAGTGGTGTAATGAAATATTGGTTCCGTTATTTTATTTTATTTATTTATTTTTTCTTTTTGTACACTTAGTTTTGGAAGTACGATTGGAGTAGTTTGTAATGGTGAGGAAAATGACATCAGCGTCCTGAGTTCAAACTCCAGATGGGGTTGTTTATGTTCATTTCACACTAATTCTCTTTGGAAAAAGCATGGGTATGTCTCTTCTCCTAGCTATAGATACTAGTTTAGCTGAAGGACGACTCTGATTCAAAACAAAGGGGTAGGGAAACCCCCTTGAAAGGGGTTAGAAATCCTTCCAACAGACAAGCTGATACCAGATGTATTACTCTCTGCTTTTCTCTGGATTTCACCAGCAAGGCTGAGAGAAGGATTCTGCTGACTGGGCAACCCGGCATCTCCATACGCTTTTCCCAGCTGGAGTGGACGTTGTTGTCTGTAGAGGCAGGACAGAAACCATTCATACAGAAAACTTTATCTCATTTTGAAAACCTACATATAATTAAACTCTTGATGGCATTGAAAAATTGTTTTTCTTTCTTTCTTGTCCAGTGATTCTTTTAATCCAGATAAGTATGTCTGGAGCCATATCTTAATTGTTTACACTGTAGCGGTTGTTACTGCTCCATTGGAATGAAAATTTTTTTTTTTTTTAATTCCTCACTTAATTTTCTTGCATATACATCTGTTGATGGCTTTCAAATGCAGGTGTTGGAAATATAAATCATGCAAATAAAGTTAGAATTGTTGAGAAAATATAACTGTTTCAGTACAAAGGCTGTTTAACCTACTATAATTGGTTCATCAGCGTTTGGGATGGGTTTTCAGTTTGTATTGTGAATGACAGCAGGTTCTCACTTAATCTTGAATTTTTTTTTTTTTGCTAACATATCATGTAACTTTTTTTTCCAAGACCTTTACTGGCTAATATCGAGCCTGGAATCCAATTTGATTTTTGAAAAGTGACAATTCAGTGTTTGTTCTAATTTTTGTGAGAAAATATTGTAGAAATACAGCACCCTCCAGAAAGTAGTTATAACGATCTATTAATGAGAAACCAAAAAGCATGTTACTTTTTTATCACCCTTTCACAACTTAATGCCCCGTGTTATTTCAGACGTTTTTTTTTTTTTTTTTTTTTTTTTCAAGGGTTTACTAATTTTTGTTTTCTAAATGATGTACTGAATTATTTGTCAATGCAGAATTATCATCGACAATAGACCTGTAAGAATAAACGTGCTGTTAGAACAAGTGCCATTACTCCCTGTATATAAGAGGATTAGGTATCCTATGTATTATTCTTTACTGTTTGTGTACACAGTCGCTCTCTGATTATTATTCATTTCTACTTTGGTGTCTTCTCACTCTAATAAAACTTGATTTATTCATGCATTTATTTGGCTTTATTACTCCTTTCCCCTTTTGATGTCTCGCCACTTACAGGGTGCATAAATAAGATGAGTTGTCAATTGCTATCCTCAGGAACTAAAGCATAGCATCTCACAGCAATAAAATTTGAATTCTTCTCATGTCTTCCATTCTTTCTCCTCTCCCTACCCTTGTAAAGGAAGAAGGTGCTTATGCTTAAATAGGAGCAAAAAGGACTCCGCTTTCACTATAACTTTCATTCATCCATTACTCCGTCCTCACTTGTCAGAAGCCCCCAGAATGAGTTGTAATAGATCACAGGAATGTAGGCTAGCTAAAGTAATCAATAATAATATTAGTTTGATTTGCCTTCACATGTTGGGTTATGTAGCTTCTTATGTACAGCTAACTGTAGGTCAGGCAAATGATACCATCCCTGGTAGCTGGGGAGTCCTTAGTCATGTGCAGTGTTGGTTCTTGACTGTTGTGCGTGTGGACTTGAAGGCCACACCTGCTTAGTGGACTGAGGAACACCACGTTGGGTGGTCAGCTCTCGGGCCTTGTAAAGGTTTAGTGTGAAATATAGAACATGAAGGATGGAAGTAACTCCCAAAATGTGCTTGCTTGTTAATCAAGTATTGGGTGGGTGCACATAAGTGCCCAACGAACTATTTTTTAAAAAGTTGATGTTTTTTGTCGTTTCTAGAGCTACCTTGCTCATTTATTTTCGACGTGAAGCTTGAGCGTGCTGAATTGGATTCATAGTGTTCAAACTTCGAAATAATTATTTAAAAAAAAAAAAAATGCTATTTTAGCTCTAAAGTTGAGGAAAATATCAACTTTCTGAAAGTGGTCTGTTGGGCATTTATTGTTTACAGCCAATTAAGTACTTAAAAGTAGGTTTCTTCGAAGTTAGTTCCATCCTTCATAGATGTAGATTGGTTTTATAACTAATGAATATTTTGGGAATTTCTGGCTACTAACCCTTGGAATTTGCATACTAGTACTAGTGAATATACCTGAAGACAATGTGACATTTTCATTGGGCTGTAACTTTACTATCCTAAGATCCGTGCCTTCATTACTTACACAAAATCTGACTTCTGCAGACAGATGCCCTTTCTGATTCCAGTCTATGAACATTCTATAATTGGTGATTGGTTTAAATATTATGTGTTCTTTCTATTTTCAATGGTTTGGGCTCTTTCTTTTCTATTATGTATTGATCCAATGACGGATTATTTGAAATTGTCTACCAAAACGTCAATTTTTAAGTGATTCTTCTATGTTGTGCATACAGGCTACACCTATGGAGCCTTTGAACTGAAAATTTGAACATTTACTCCTTTATGAAAAATAATTAAATTTTTTTTAACCCTCCCCCACTAAATAAGATTTTAGGGTGGTACATAGTAAGTTTATGCTAAATTGATCCCTTATTGTCTGACAGCGTTCACACTTGTTTTTAGAAAATTCAGATTTTTAATGCAAGATAAGTGACTTATTTATTGATTGCCCCTTTTTTTCCAATCTCTCAATTGATCACCCCTAGCATGCTATCAAAACATGTTGGTCCTCTGACAGTTTTTATTGCATGATTAATTTTTATTTTTTATTCCCCACCCCAAAAAAAACAAACTTTTGATCTCTCTCAATTTAACTTTGAATGTTAATATAGCCATCAACTTATATCTGGGTTACATTCTGGTACGATGGATACAACTTGATCTGTGAATAATTCGATCATTGTAGGATGAAACGAAATATACACACTGCACAATATGAGATACTCTGACATGTTTAACTGAACTTTTGTATTGTCCATTCGTGTCTGTCTTTCCCAAGTGAAAGGGAAAAAAAAAGTGTCATCCATTACATTTCTTCCTCCGAGTCATTAGCTCAACCCAGCAAGGTGTCTGCTCTTTTACCTTCTACCTCTCGCCTTCCCTGTCTGCCGAACCTGGAACAATCGTGACATGTACACGGTTCTCTTTTGTGAGCTAACAATAACATGGCGGAAATTTTCATTGTCGTTCGCAATTGAGCCACAGAGCTTCAATGACTGAGCGTCTCGTCTTCCGCGTGTGCGGTTTGAGCTCTTGGGGATGTATCTGTGATCAGAAGTGAGTTAACATATGGCGGTAGTAAAAATTGCCCCTTGAGGTATTTTTGGAAGAGGCCAAGTAAATGCTATGCCTGACGCAGAGTAAACTGTAGGGTAGAGTATTCTGAACTGTTATGAGTTGTAAAATGACTATCATCAAGAGTTAGTTCCTCATTTAAGTGAAATTGGTACAGGTATCTCTTGCTATCTGAAGGTAGTATTCATCTCGTAATTTGAAATGGCATAAAGTGAAAAAGCAAGATTAGATTTCAAACAGCCGTAAAAGAAGAAAAACTCTCCAAAATGCAGTTATGGATTGAAGCTGTTGCCTAGGTAATTGGCAAATTAGATTATTCCTTGAATATTCTAAGACCTACAAACCATAAAAACAGTGCTGATACATAATTTTTGCTAGGTGCATTTTCCAAAATATATAACCCATGTAAGAAAACTACCTAATTTTTCAATTCAGAAACAATTGCTATTTACCAAAGAAAGAAAAAAGATAGACAATATTAGGTTTATCTATCATGTCGATACTATAGAAAATGAGAAATGAAGCTTTTTTTCTTTTTTTCCAATGTGTCAGCATTATCAGTGATTGCAAAAATCCTCAGTGTCTAAATGAAGAAATACAATGAATTACCATTAATTTGTACAGTTTTTGAGTGTTTCCATGTGTCAAAAATAACTATGTATGCCAGTTTTACACAAGCATAAAACCCTTAGCAAGCTCTCTTTCTTGGAACATTTCTTGCTAATGAATGCTCAAAATAATTCGAGAAAGTACAAATGCTCACAGACACAATTCAAAGCAGCTTGATCTTTCTTGAAACCCTTGTGGCATGAAGTAAACTTTCATAAACACATCAATATGGACCTTCCCTGTTATAGTAGAGTTTGCAAATTTTACGCGGCTGGATGGTGAACCTCAGAATATTACTTTGACTCCATAAGAGAATTGTCACCCTTGATTATCTTGGCTTCGTTATAACGTAAATGGCTTTCCTGGACCCCAACTATCGTGTTATAATGAGAGGATGCCTGTACACAAATGTGTTGCTGGGTTGCCCGATGTCTTTTGGCAGGCAAGACCAAATTTGTATGGTCTTGGGACCATATAAAATAGTTTCTGCCCCAAAATAATCCAAGTCAACAGACTGTTTGGGGGGGGGGAAATGGATAAAAATACCTATTTTTTTATCTCTTGATCATTTATATATAAGTAGTCTCATGTCATTTGTGTCTAAGTGATTGTTATCATGGTAAATATATCTTAGTACCAAATCATCATTTTGGGAACCAAAATAGCTTTGTTCATTACTGAATTTGTCCTACCTGGTGTTACAGTTTGAGTATTGTTTCAAATACCCGTACCAAATTGATTAAAGCTCTTAATATTGGTTTGTATTAGAATTGACTGGAAACGTTTGGTTTTTATTAAGAATAAAATTGAAGCTTTTTATAATAAAAGATGGTTCAAGTCAGCTCTACTGGAGCTTTTGTTACAGGTTTAAGAGCAAACCAATGAAACTGAAATGAAAACATTACCCTGCTTAATTTACAGAAATAATTGATGTAGAAATAAGTTCTGATTCCATTACAGTTAGTAAATTACCTCTGTGTTTGCCTATAAAACCTGCTTTGTATAAATCTAGATTTGATTTTGAGGTATGTGTTCTTATTTAAAAAAGAGCTCTTCATTATCTAACTCTATAAAAAAAAAAATTCATACCCCATTTTCAAATGATTTTTTTAAAAAAAGATTTATAAACTGCTCATCACTTGGGGAAAGTTTATATAACACTAAGATTGTCGTGAATAACTTTTTTTCTTTGTTGCCTGTTCGCTCTGCATTCAGAGGGTCATGAATTAGATACTCACTGGGAACTTGTTCCTAATTCAGATCTGCACTGTTTGTTTATTCACTCACTGCCTAAAGGAAACTGGCCTGAGTTTAATTGAGATGAAAAGCAAGGAAAAATGAGAAAAAAGTAAATGTTGCAAAAAGAGAAAAAAATTTTTATTTTTTCAACAATACATCTTATAATGTAAATAGGATTATGAAGATACTGCTTGATAATTTATTTTAAATGAGGTTTAATGAAGTCTAATAGTCTTAACTTGATTTATGCTTAGAGGGGATTTAACAAAAATATTTATGGGAGATTGGTATCTAAATGATCCTCCCTTCTGCATCACTCCCCTAAAACATGACCAGATAACAAACAATAACTGACAGCTGACAAAAGATATCTGGTGTCTCTAAAGAGGGCCTATCTCAGAGACATCTGGTGGCTGATGAAAAAAAGCATGTGTGAGTGTTAACTGAACAACCTTTCCAGATTATTCATGTTGATAAATACATACTGAACTTGGAAGTTTTTTCCCCCTTTCTTTGGCTGAAGGCTTGGTTGAAAAATAATCTTGGACTCTTTTTTTTTTTTTTTTTTTTTCAAAATATTCAAAAAATTTAAAATCTGGCCATTTAATTGATATCAAGACTGGAATATAAACATTCCTCTTAATATTTTTTTTTTTTTTTTTTTTTTTTGTTTTTTCTTTTTTAAAAATCTTGACCATGAATCCGTGTCAGCAAGTTTATTTTTCACATTTTCCCCATAATTTTCTTAAAAATACAGTGCAAAACAATTTTTTCATGTAGATAGCTTATTTTCTTACTACAAGAGACTGGAGAGGTTTTTTTATCATATATATATATATATATATATATATATATATATATATATATATATATATATATCAATCGGTCTTTGGAAGATCTTGGTCATAAATCATTATCTAATGCATTAGCGAGTTCACGTCTTATTATAATTCATCAAATGCTTGTTTTGTCTGTGTGTAACTAAGGAACCACACCAAGTATCCTCATGAAAATTTGTGTACACTGTTTTTGGCAAATCCTTTATTGAAAATTCCAAAAAGAAAATGATATTGTGGGGTCTGCATTAATGCTCGCTGTTTTTTTTTTTTTTTTTTTTCCCCCTTCCCCTCCTGCAGAAACTAGCTCAAAATTTCTTCCGCTGGTTTTCAGCTAGTTTATAATATTCTATTTCAAAATGAATGACTTGGTTTTTAGGGTTTAGAATGAATAAACAAAATTTTCAACTGTATGGATAATGGAATCGCCTGAACAAAGTTCACACTCTGGCTTGGACTCTGTCTTTACTTCGAAATAATACCCCTGGAAAAGGCATGAGTCCAATTCTCCTTCCAGCTATCTTTATTAGTTCCAAATTTGATGGGTGATGTTAATTGTAATAAATAAATCAAAACTACATATTTATTCTTGTCTAGGAGGAGTAAACGGATTTTTCTTAAATTGGGAGGGGAATGGCTTAATGTGGGGGAAGGTGGTTCAGATTATAAATTGAAAGGATTCTTAACAGATAAAAGTGACCTTTTGGGATGAGTCAAATTTTCATCCAATAAAGGTAAAGAGCCATCATTGCTTCCTGTGTCTGTAACTGGATCAGTCTGAGTTTCAATATGTCAGTTGATATTTGATATGGTAATAAGTCAGATGTTTCCACATTTTTCAAACACTAGAGTTAATGATCTTCAATTGGCAGCTTTCTTTGCCTTACTGACCTGTTGAATTGATAATCATCTTTGCTATATTTGACCTGAATCTGTCATTTTGGATGGATGAGGTCTTAAAATCTTTCATTATGAATGTTTGGTAGAGACAGAAGCAATGAAGATCTAGCAAGGGCAGTCTAGCCAACTTTATTTTCAAGTCTATATCTAAAAATTAAATCCAAAAATATCTTGAAACATTTAAATTCTCCAGATGTATTTCTAAAATTTAGGAAATATCCTTGTGTATATAAACTTGGTTATCTATAATCTGTTTGTGTATGCAAGTAATCCAAATAGAAGGGCGGTATTTGAAATTAATCGGGACTGTACATGCACAAATGTAAGGTTTAACTAATGACACATTCATATTAATGTGGAAAAATTCAGTTAAATTCTTATCAGCAATAGACCTGTCAAAAGGAATAGGAATTTGTGAGATATGTGAAATTAGATATTTATAGTAAAAACAGACCTGAATTCATTTTGTTTGCTATTTTGGTGAATTTTCAGTTTTTCTGTCAATTCATAATCATGCTCATTGTCAATGTTTGTCTTCATTTTTTTTTTTACAATTCGGTTAAGCAAATGTGGTTTTAGAATTGTATTTGGTCGTAAACTCTAATATCAGTCGTGCTACAGTCTGACTGATTCTGAACTTCATTTCTTTTAGATAGTTTTTTTTTTTTTTGAGAAAAATCAACTTTAAAGTGAGCGAGCTGCATTAGAAGACATTCTAATACAGATCATATTTCATAACTGTGTTGTTGAATTTAAAGTTATTTCTTCCCTGTGCTATGCTGGGACTCCCTGCTAGTATCATAAATTGATAAAACAAATGACTTTATTTTCAACATCTATCTTATGAAAATGTTAATTTAAAATATTATCTATTTTATAAGTAACAGTGGGTTTTTGGAGCATTCTGAAGATAATGAAAGTTCGGAAAAATATAGTATGTGATCTCGAAAAAAAAACATGTCTTTTAACTTCCTTTTAGAAATTTACAGTGATGTCATTCCTCATTTCAAATACAAGCATTTATATCATAGGAGTGGGAGAAAATGCTCTGAAGATGTTATGAGGCTTTTGCTATGTCAATTAGCCAGTGAGAGCTATTGTTGCAATAGATATACACATCTAAAAACATTCTTCAACCTCTGCTTGATGCTTTTCCAACCACTCCCACTATTATAATTCTCATCTAAGCTGTCTGTGTGTGTGCACATATAACAAAATGATTTTTCATTTTAAGAAAAGTGAAAATAAGTGCTCTTTATAGAGGGCATAGTCCAGAAAACTGAATGTGTCAAAAGTGGTTTGTCAAGTTTTTGAACTTGGCCATGCTCAATGGTCAGACTATTTGAAATTGATATAGCAAACGAATCAAGACATTACTTGAGCACAATCAACATTATATGATACAGGAGATGGCCAACCCTCTTGCTCAAGAATAGTTATGTTAGTTGCTTTCAAGTGTGGCTTCCTCAAACCTACAAAACTTTATTTTTGTTTATGATCTGTTTTAATGTAATGAAAACGTTGTTCAAAATTTTTTCCTCCCTCCCCCCAATTACTTGCATATTACGTGTCAAGAATGACGGGGTAATTTACATAGGTTGGCACTTCTACCTAGGATCAGAGTGTCCATGTACTCTTCCTGGAATCAAAGCATTGCTCTTTAGTCTTCTGTTTGGGATTAGGGTGATGAATCTCTTGGATCGTTGGAGAATGTTCCACTAAGTATTGTTTGCATTCTTTAGTTACCTGGCATCAATTCATGTCGCTGATTGTCTGTCTGTCTGCCCGCCCGTCTGTCTATCTATCTACCCTGAGAGTTTTTATGTAATTTTCTTTTTCATAAAAATCTCATATTTTTTACAACTTTTAAATTGTTTTATTAACTGTGTTGTTCTATTTCACATGGACTGATCCAATATAACTTTGAGGTTACAACAGGACTCTGGACATACAACCATAAATTTGTACACTTATTTGCATGTATGGCTCCATGAATAGATTGAGATGAGTTATAAAAAGTGGACAATTTATAACGTGTAATGCAAGAGAATGTAGGGCGAATTCCTGGAATTAGTTGAAAGAATGAATTAACGACACCCGTTACACCCTATCAGGATAACACTAGACCAATGCTTTGTAAACTATTCCAGCTTCATTAACACTTCAATTCATTATTACAAGATTTCATTCTTGATTTTGATTACTTTCGTCGTCTCTCCTTAGTGTGTGTCATTCCCTATAGAATTCAATCTGTATCATTATCAAAAAACACAAATTAAGTCATGGGTGTTTACTACATTGAAATTTTTGAACACTTCAAAATGTAAAGAATACACAGAGTTACAGAAATGAAAAAAAATTATTAAAAAAAATTTTTTTAATTGGACAATTGTTATCTTCCCCCGTTTCAAAATGGCTGTAAACTAATGCTGACGACGAATTTCAAAACCTTTGGTCTACCCCAAACTTTTCTGCTGAAAATGCTAACCCTACAGCAGCCATTTTAAAACATGGGTGAAGGTACCCATTGCTTTATTTATTTATTTATTTATTTATTTATTTTTTTTTTTTTTTTTCAATTAAGTTCTTATCAACTGTTTTCTTATTCTGCAAGTTCACTGCAAATAGTTCCAAGTTTGTGAAAAATCAAGTTAATTCACCCTTACATAAATCGTTCATTGCACCGGACTGCATGTCTCTCTATTGACCAGGCCCAAATTGTTACTGCTTGGCTAGAAGGTTTTCACTTGTTTACAGTATCCACGAGATATTGCAACTTGAGATAACCATTTATAACAGTCTTGACAGCATTTTCTTAATGAAAAAAATAAATAAGACTTCACTTCTCTGGAATACTACAAGCACCTCGAGCAGTTCTTCACCGAGAAAGATAAAAAGTTCTGAAGTTGATAGAAAGGTGGCTGAAGATAGTGGGACGAAACAGTAAATATGTTATTCAATAAAGTGAACCCGTTAGCTGTAGAAGGAGCAGCTCGGTTGTTGTGTCGTAACTCCTTTGGTATCTTTGATTATACAGGGCGGAGCAAAATTAGCTGAACAGTTTGTTTTTTCTGTAAACAATGGGCTCTTCTACTTGGGACGACTTTTCCAGCTCATTTCTATGTTTTTCTGTCCTATTGCTTTTTAATCACAACAATCTGGATTGAGACACTCTTCGGTTGCTTAAGCCACACAGAACTAGAAATATAGCCGGGCCTATTGCTGCTATGGACCTTGCAGCCGTGTGACAGGAGGCCCTAAATGCTCGAATTATTTACAAGAGATTTTTCATAGCGTTGACTCTGTAAGAAAAGTTTTTGAAAAAATGCCTCGACATCGGGGAGAAGAGAGAAAATGAGTTAATTTTTAAAAATTTTTACCTACTTTATTTTGTGTTTTACAGTTATACTTACTTAAGACAATCCAACCTGGGTGTAGAAAGAAAAATTATATGTATTGAATGAACTAAATTTTCTGGGTTGAATTATTTATTTATTTTATTTATTTACTTATTTATTTTTTTTAAATAAATGAATAAATAAAAGCACCGTTTAGGTTATGTAAGTATGCCTGTTGCTTAGCTACGAGGCCTCTGATAAGATGACCTTGAAATAGTAATTTCCAATGATACTATAGCTCTAATCCCTCTCCTCTGGAACTTGTATTTCATGCATGTCACGTTAACTACTTCAGACACTGAAACTGATTAATGACCGTTTTTGTCTGTCTTGATTCTTTGAAGAAATGGCTTTTTTTTTCTTTTCTTTTTTTTTTTTTTTTTCCTCTCCTTTTCTTTTGGATTACATGTGAAAGCAGAAGAATGGTTCCATCAAAACCTTATATCAAGAACAGTTCTGATCTAATTTTTGGCCAAAGTTCTGCAGGAACTAGATGTTTAATTATCTGAACAAAAAACTGAAATATTAATCATTTCTCAAAGTTTTAGATAATATGACCTTGTTTTATTTAGGACGATTTTTGAATTATCTTTGTATCTATCACTAAAAGTCTGATTTTGTTTATTTGTACGTGACTTAAATAGCTGAAATGGTGCATTGTACACTTGGAATTAGGTCTTGTCTATATGATAGAAAAAAAAAATCGATCTCTCGAAGACCTTATGCAGGAACCAAATAAACCCATTTTTTTGTCTGTTCGTCAAATGCCATATTTACATAGAACTTTAATGAGAACTTATAATTGTATATTGATGAAGGCAGTTCATAATCATTATAATTGTTACATCATTAGGTTTTGATTTGTAATGCTTCAGATTCTTTTAGTTGAAACCAAAATGCAGATATATTTATAAATAAATGTTTGTATTTGCCATTTGGGTCACAACTGATCAAAGGTCAAGTTTAAGGTGTTAATAAGTCTGAAACTAAAACAATACCAATTTGATAACTCAATATTAGAGCACTTATCAATGTCTTATTTGGTATGAAAATTCAGCTTATTAGTACACTCTGCAATAGTTGTGTACAGATATTTCTGATTCATCTAAAATTGAGTATGTGTCTATGCATTTGAAAAACTTATAATAAATTTTGGCCTGGTCGAATTACTTCAAAGGTGGTGAAAAGAAATAGAAATCGTAAACTCAGACCCTGTTTTTTTTTTTTTTTTGGAAAGATGAGACTTATGTATAACATACACAATTTCTCTGAATTTTTGAGATGAGGTATTATTATTATTCGGACTATCCTCATCTTGGTTGTTTTTCATACAACGTTTCAGCCGTTGTACTCTACGGCCTTCATCTGGTAGGTGTGGGGAAGTAACATGGACACATGGCATAGTGGTTACAGAATCAGACAAAATTACTGCAAGTAATCTGATGGTTCTAGGTTCAATCCCAGTGTGAGACAATAATAATACTACTACTGCTAAGAGGGGAGTGTGGTCAATATACCCCCATTAGTTAAATAAAGGGTTCGGTTCGTTACTTCCCCACACCTACCAGATGATACCTGATGGAGGCCGTAGAGTATAACGTCCGAAACGTTTTATGAAAAACAACCAAGATGAGGATAGTCCGAATAATAATAGAAATAATACACAATATTATTAACTTATGTATAGCATACGCAAAATCTTTCATGTAATTTGTCTATAAAATTGAACTTGAAACTTTGTTTATGAAAATAAGTACTCAATAGTAAGAGATGTGTGTCAATATTAGATACAAACTGGTTGATTTTCATATTGAAAATACTTGAAAAAGTAAACGGGTTTGGTTAGTGACTCAATAGAAACCATCAAGTGACCAGTGTGGGAAAAGGGGTGATGAATGAATGTTTTTATCTTTTATTAAAGTCTGAATTTTCAAAAAGCAGGTGGTACAATTTAGCATAAACTTACATTAAACACCCTGCCTCCATTGTAGACAAAAGGAGTAAATGTTTGAATTTTTATATCTTGCTCCATTCGTGCAGCCTGTGTGTATGATAAATAGCCAGCCAGACCAATTTGAAAACTGAAAAAAAAACTTTGTTGGCAGTGTAGGTTGATGGTTTCTAATGTTGAATGAAAATATTTTTAACCAAACCAATGTATACAGTATACAATGTCAATCAGGAAAATAACCAGCCATTCTGATTATCTCACCCCTGTTACCTGGTCTTATCGTAACTAGGCAACCAATTAGAGAGGCTTTAGCACATATACATGAACGCACCATCACCTGTGGGGTTTCTCGGTCAACCATGAGATACCATTGAGTAAGCTTGTGACGATTGAATTCACTATAACCGAGTTAAGATTATATGTTCTGTGCAATTTTTAAAAAAAATTTAAGTGATGTATTTACTTACGCACAATTCCCTATCCACCAGAGTGCTCCATTTCAGAGTTGGAGATTATATATATATATATATATATATATATATTGTCCTTTTTGGGGGCCTTATCTTGACGTGTATAGTTTATGAATAATAACTTCTAGATTCTGAAGAATCTAGTTGTTTTCTTCATTCTATTTCAGATGTTTTCCAATGGAAAACGTCAGTGTTATTATAAATAGAATTCAGTCTGGCCCTATTTATTCTTCGATGAAATTCGACTCCAAATTCTGACGCTATAGTTGTACAATTATTGACTGTGGTGGCAAGTTTTTTTTTTATTGATGTTAAATGTCTGAAAACCTTCCAGACAGACATTGGATTTATTTGCGATTATCTGTCTGCTGTCTACAAACATTGATGGGTCTTATTTACTTTTCCATCTCAAGTATAGGTACTCATGATAGGTCTGTCTTCCTAGACTAATTGGTTTTAAGTACTTTATACCCAATGCCTCTAAATTAGTGAAGAATGAAGTAGACAGGGAATACCACTAAAAAAATAAAACGGTTGAAGGACTCTGCACACGTACAATGCTCAAAATTATCCATTTGGTGGGCCAAGCATATATATCAATAACCATCAGGGATTTCATTGTAACAGAAGTTTGCGCCCTTCATAAGATGGATTGTTGGGAAAAATTTTAATATGAAAATACTTTCTCTCCCATGATTATAACCAGTGATTGGCTGGAAAAGTCTCCTGAGATCAACCTTAAAATAGCGTAAGTGGGGAAGCCGGTCTCTTCTCAGTATACATGCAGAATGTTAGGTTGATAGGCCTTGTAGTTTTTGCGGAGAAGAAGCATGGACAAACAAAAAGCTTAAATATTAGTATAGAAGGTACAAGTTTCCAAAATTTGAGTGTTCTGATGAAAACCATTTCTTAGCCATGACATGAAGCGAAGCAATCGCCATTAATTCATGGGGGGGGGGATTTTGAGCGTTCCCAGACACCCAAAATGGGGATTATAGTATACTGGTTTGAATCTTCAGAGGTTGGAGTGATTGGAGGTATTGATGAGTGATGTTAAGGAAGATGGTGCATGCTGCCTCTATAATAACTCAGAAAAATAAATTCTGAATGCTATTTACGTTCTTTGCCCTTTTTCATAGAAGGAACTATTAAAAAGTGGAGTGTACCCTTGCAGAGACGCCATTGATGGGGGAAATAAATGCTAGATTTGAAAATCATGGAGATGTGCAGATTCATGGTGTATGATGTGCTTTTGAAGGGATTCGCAAAATGTAACTGAATAAAGGCTCCACTTTCCAAAAAGTGAAATGCATACCCGAATAGTGTCGAGTGACTGAAACATTAAATAATGAAATACAAAAACTTAGTCCAACCAAAGCAATACAGTGGTCATTGTGACCAAAAACTGAATGAAATAGTTCACAAATAGTTTCAATGCAGGGGAGATATCTGTAAAAAAAATTCCTGGATCCGCCCCAAAATTAAATTCCTTCCGTGGCCCGTAAGTGCGCACTTCTCTTTAGATTTAATTGAAAACTTTTGGAAATATAGCTACTATGCATGGCTGCTAACAAAAATGTCATTGGTCCATCTCAAAATTCAATCCTGTCTCTTGTAGCCCACCCATCTACAAAATTCCATCGAGAACTCTTGGATATAATGTGTGGGCAAAGACACACTGACATGAATGAATACATATACCTCTTCCAACTTTGTTGGCAGAGATAATCAGTTCAAACTAAACTATACAATGGCTATTGTTTGCAAATAATTTTCACTGAGAATTGGTACAATTATGTTAACGATGTTGAGGTTGTAATAGTGAAATGAAAAGTAATTGTTTTTCATTAATGACATTTCTACTAAGTCACATAGTAAATAGCAACAACTACATAGCCAAATTAGCTATATTCCTGCTAAATCAGGCCAATTTTTTTTTTTTTTTTTTTTTTTTTTTTTTTTTTTTTCCTCCTAATTTAGCCAATAAAAATCAACAATAGCCGAATATTTGGCCATTGTGGAAAAAGTAATTAAAGTTTTATAAAAGTAAATGTATGTATTATTATACAAATGATTTGTTTAGGAATCTTGGTGTAATTTTATTGGATAAGTAGACTATATATTTTATACTGAATTGTTGAAATTGTCTAATTGACAAAATTTTAACTTTTTTTTCCAAATAATCGCTTAGTTTTGATAAATGATCAAAAGTTCATATAATCAAAACAATAATACAAAACAACTATTTTACTATCAAGAGTGAAATTGAACTTTTTTTTTTTTTTTACAAATGGATGTGGTTTTTTTTAATGCATTTTTTTAATGCATTTCAGTTCCAATTTGATTTAAACAAGCCTATAAAGCAATTATTTTTTTTTGTATTTTTTATGATGAAAAGTTTTGTAATCAAAGTGAAATTGAAAGTTTTTTATGACAGTAAATTTTGGCAATCTCACTGATTCGATGTAACATAAGTTGTTAAGTTAGCCGGAGATGGAAAAATTTGGCTGATTTTAACCACTTTTCGACAGTTTTAGCTATAAATAACAAACCTTATTAGGCAACCTTGATTACTACAACGTGAAATCTGTATTTTGGCAAAAATACAAATGTAAGTTTCTTCATAAATTGCTTTGAAATTAGGATTTTAAAGCTGCTTATTCTTATGGTTGGATCTTGCTGGAAGCACCATTTCTTGTTAGATCACCAAAGTTGGGTAGCGTTGAGCTGGATCAGTACCCAAATGGAGGACCTCTTGGGAACACCAGGTACTGTGAGCATGTGATACCCACACCTAAGGTGTGTGGTCCCTCACACCAAAACTGGCCTTGTGTCACATTGTCTTCATGGTTATTGAATAACTATTCCTGATTGTTTAACATTTCAGCTAATTTAGAAACTTCTGACCAAAACTGTCTTTATTAACACTAATACATGTATATATAACATTATATAATGTGTGTGTGTACACACATATATATATATATATGTGTGTGTGTGTGTGTGTAGGATCTCTCATTTGAAATGATCTCCCATCGTTACATGGTTAATGTATCACTTGAACTAGATATTGTAAATTTAATGAACCTTTGAAAAAAAGGGGCTGCTGCAGGAATCAAACCTGTGACCGCTAGGGGAGCTGCTTTAATGTAGCATTGCTCTTACCATTAAGCTTAACTGCTGCAGGTGCAAAGGTCCAAATAACTGTTGTTTTTTTTTTTTTTTTAAATTCCTGCAGCAACTCCATTTTTCTCAAATCGTTCTTGATTTACCTTGTCTAGTTAGTGATGTATTAACCATTTAATAGGAGATCACTTCAAATAGGAGTTTCTATTTAATATGATGCAGTTTATAATAATTCTGTCAGATTATATACATTCATTTCTAAATACATGTGTGTATTTCATTCAATAGGGTCTGGCTGTCTACCTATGTGTCGTGCATACAGGTCATACTAATGGAGCTAGAGGGCTGAATATTTAGATATTCACTCCTTATGTTTAGAAAAAAATGTTTTGGTGGGTTTAAAGTAGTTCACTGCATAGCAATGTGATGCGGTTGAATTGTCTCTTGATAATGCATTAGTGATTATTATTGATTAAGCAGCTTGTGATCCATCACTTTCTCATCATATATTTTATGATCTGCATTTTACAGATTTTGCTGACTAAGAAAGATTAAACTAGTGTATTTTTGTATCCATGAATGCTTTTATTCTTTACTTTTCATTGTTTTTGTTAGTGTGTGTGTGTGTAAAATATATATATATATATATATATATAGCTTTGATCCAGGAATGCAGATCACCTCTGGTCTACAGCTTCCTTGAAAATTGCGTTACAGTACATGCATCTTGGGAAAGGTATTCAAGAGGGGAGGGTTTGTGCAGGTTACTAGAAACTGCAATGGCTAAAATTTTGAAGGAAAAAAAAAAAAATCAACATAACTGACAAACAGCCCTTATATAGATCGCTACAAGCCCCCCCCTTTTTTCTCCCCCCTAATTTTTGCTCCGCCTCTTGAGAGAATGAAAACTTGAATTTCATATAAAAGAAGTTATAGTAATCCACTGGACAACAATCAGCTCTGCAATGTCAAGATGAATCATTCTTTCGAGGGTTGTTTGTACTATTGATCCCGGTCTCTTTGTTACTACTACAGCGTTTTGACTGAGCCAGCATGGGGAGTGGGTAGTCCTACCCCCCCCCCTATACCATTGACCATTGACATCAGTACTTCAGACTATTTTCAGAACATCAATCCCAATTTTTATATTACCTGGAACTTTGACGTAAGGTACAATCTCAAATAAGAAATTTAGCCAACTTGAAACTTCACTTAAATTTTCAGATATGCATAAAAATTGAAAGAAAATTTTAAAATTTTGTATAGTGTTGAGAAAAAAAAACTTAATTTTGGAGTAATCTATTTTTGTTGAAATAAGCAATGAGATACGGAAAGATGGAAGAAGTCTTTGAGCTTTCGTAATGTTGACAGTGCTTCACCTAGAAATTTCATTGACTAATAAACCTAGAAGTGTTTTCTGTACAGTGACTAGCAAGTGTTGTTTAGTAATGAAAGGTGTTGACTCAGACTCGGGCTACAAAGGACACTAAACACAGCATAGTGAGATCACTCTGCTTATGTAAGTCCTTTGTTTATGGGAGGAAATAGGTGTTTAGCAGTAAGCAATGATACGAGGCCAGATTCCACGCTCAATCTGACCTATTATTACAAGACAGTCAAAACACGAGGAAGTTGGGGAGGGAAGGGGGACTTGTTTGCTAATAAGGCTCTTCATTACTAAAACATCACGATTTCCTTGTGATCTAAACCCTGCATGCATGACTAACAGTGACACTTCCTATTTGGTAGTTTTCTATCAAGTTAAATGTAAATGTTTTTATCTAATTTAGTGGTCTCCATTTGTAAGTGTTATTGATCCCTGGGGGGGGGGGTTATGGAACTATCAAAGGAGCCATAAATGGCTGGATGTTAAAATAGCTTTCACTCCCAAAAGTTCAATAAACTAACTTGACTTGGTGATACGTATTCCAGATTAATATATAATTAATTTCTATTGTCTATTCATTCTCTTCACTGAAACAATAACATATATTTATCAGAGGCAGTATTGTCACTTTGGTTTTTTCCAAAGCCCGGTTAGGTTTCTGGATTTTTATTTCTGTAATTCCATAAAATTAGTTTGTGTTTTTTTTTTTTTTTTTTATATATCTGTCTGAGGATATTTACCTAAAAAATGAGTCATTTTTATTTATATATGTATATATTTCATTGATAGTTACATTGAGACAAAGGTTTTAGTGAGAGTTCTTTAAAATAGGTGCATTCTGTTAAGGGAGCATTAATGTATGTATTTAACCCATTAATTGCTGAGGTGGGGGTCATAGTTTATTTACTCCAGGTGTAAAGGCAGCAACTCTTTAATGCAAATTCATTCAAAGTAATGCTTTCATGCACACTGGATGTAAATAAAAAGAAATTCATTGTTTTTTGCCTTTTTTTTATTTTTTTTTTATTTTTTTATATAAAATGTGAAATAAAATATTCCTATCAAAATGCAGAAGTCGGTTAAACTGAATATGTATGCCCAAAAGAAACTTGAAAGTAATGTTTCTATGCTCAGAAGAACCGTGGAAGATTAAAATGAAAGTAAAATGTATAGAAATTGAATATCAAGTTCGAAGAATTTCCTCTTCATAACAAGGGAAGACAATTCATGAAAGTAATAAATTTATAATAGTGGTGAGAGAATTTGTCTGCTCATTTTCGCATTAGTAGTAACATGTTCCTGTAAATAACAATTTAAAGCAGACCACAGTAATATTGTGTATATTGCATTGTAAATATCAAATTGAATAGTGCAGTTTTCATCTCATTATATACACACGTAAATATTCTCTTAGTAGTGTGTGTGTGGTTTTTGGTTTTTTGTAGGGGGAGGTTCTGTTGACAAAGTGTATTACGTTGTCTGTGACAACGCTGATTAGAAGTGGTTTAATTTTGTTCCAACGAAAATTTCATTTTATGTCAACGAATTTTCATGTATTTCGCATTTTCGTTTAGTTCTACTCATTAGCCAACAACATTAGACTAAACTATTTGAAATTCTTGAGATACGAAAATTGTTCAGATTCAAAATAGAATAAGAGGAAAGCCTAAAATGTTTTGTGCAGTGTTGAGTATCGTCTTGAAATATGAAAAAAAATCTCTTGATTGGGGGGGGGGGTCCTGGATTCCCTCTTGTCTCATGACCCACCGTTCTATAAAATGTCATCAAAATTCATTGAAAACTATTAATATTGTGTGGAATAACAGACATGCATTACTAATACATATTGAACTTTGACAAGTAAGAAAAAACCCCAGATATTGAAGAATATTCATCATTTTCCAAAAAATATCCACTATACAGATGTCCTGTGTTATAATGCAGTTGTTGAGGTCCAAGAAAGACAACTACGTTGCAACTAAGCTGTGATAAAATTTAGCCATTTGGAGCTAGATCTAGCTATTGGGAAAGGATGGTCTTGAAAGTTAGGTCTAGTTTCTTAAACACTTATCGTATCAAGTATTTGCAATGTTTTAGAGATTTCTCATACTACTAGTATCATAAAATGAGTTAATATATGAAGCTTTAGCTAAAAGCAATGCATGGTAAACTATGTCTCCTATAATTATATAATAGCTGGATCCTTGGAATCTCCATGGGTCTTGACTCTTAGGATTATCCCATGTCTACACTCTTCTCTCGCCCTTTGCCTGTATCTTTTCATTCTCTCCCGTATCCCTCCCACTTGTCATTGCCTGTCCATGTTTTTATCTGTATCTTTTCATTCTCTCCCGTATCCCTCCCACTTGTCATTGCCTGTCCATGTTTTTATCTCTATATTTCAAAAAAAGTGGATTCGTTTAATATAGAAAAGTCTTTTTACACCCCTCAATCATTAAACTATCTTCTTCCCTCTCTCTTCCCACCCTCTCATTAAACTACCTAATCTTTCCCTCTTGTATTTATTGGAAGTGTAACAATTGAAAGCTGGTAGAAATAAGCTGAGTAATATAATGTCGAAATTTTTATTTTTTTTATTTGAAATTTTTTAGTTCTGCAAATTTTTAAAAAAATTTTATTTTTTCCAAATTTTTATATTTTATTTTTCTTGCAGGAAATAGACGAGGGACCAGTTCCCGACCATCCAGTGATGATGAAATAGACACGCCTGACAACCAGAGCGTCATCAGTTCTATTTCTGACGATGGATACTTTCAGCCTATCGTTGAAGAGGGTACCAATTACGGTAAATTACTTTCCTTATGTATGTAACTGTTATATTCACTTGTGAACAACTTTCTACTGTGTCTAGAGAAAAAATAAGATTTCTATATAGTCCTTTAAGAAATTAGAAATACAAAATTTACTACATAATATAAACATAGTCACACCGTTCCACCAAGTCAGAAGATAACTCTTGAAAATAGCTTTTGCAGATAGTCGGCCATTGTTAGCTTGGAGACTTTTAGTGTTTCTGTCTATAACTTAGTCTGATTCTTGTATAAATTCAAGAGTGTGGATATTCAAATGTGCACCAGCCCATCTGCATTTGATGTAAAACGCTTTTCTTAAATTCCTTTAAACTAACTTAGAAGCTAACATCTCCATTTTTCTAATGGTAACCCTAACATGCAAAATTCTATTTTTTCAAATATTTCCCGGAAAATTCACCATCAAAGGCCAAAGAAAACCGTTAAGATACTATACATTCATACTTAACACACGCGCATATATATATATATATATATATATATATATATATATATATATATATATATATATATATATATATATATATATATAAAACAGTTATTTGGACCTTGGCATTACCGGGGACAGTTAAGCTCAATGGTAAGAGCAATGCTACATTAAAGCAACTACCCTAGCGGTCACAGGTTCGATTCCTGCAGCATCCCCTTTTTCTTCAAAGGTTCATTAAATTTACATTATCTAGTTCAAGTGATACATTAACCATGTACCAACGGGAGATCATTTTAAATGAGATCCTATGTAATATAATGCAATTTTTTTTTATATATATATATATATTACTAAAATTTCCCCAAAAGTAATTGGCGTTTAAAGAAAAACTATTGAATTTTCTTTCAGATGGTGATTCTGGAGAAGTAGACGAGTCCTCCAACCAACAGAACTTTGAAGATGGTGTGAGGGAATGCATTGATAGACTCATTGAGAAAAGGTTTGTAGATTTGGCCTCGACTTTTTTTGGAGGACAAGCAATGTTCTTCCTGATTTTTTTTTTTTTTTTTTTCATGGGCTATGAGCAACTGAAGAATAGTGTACAGAAAATATTTTTACTTATGAGACAATCATTAGTTTCATTTGTATTTCATTTTTTTTTAATTTTTAAAGAAATTTTTTTTTATTTTTTGGATTAGTCTTAAGTTCATGAAACTTAGGTCAGCTACTTATTACAAAAAGTGTTCAATAAAAAATGGTTTCAGAAGTGAATTTTTCCCATACACTCCACTGGCCTTTTAGTTCTGCTAAGGCCATGAAAAAACTCAAAGGAACAATGTTGACAAGACATTAATTGCATATATTTACTCTTTATTAACCAGACTCTTAAATTAATATGTATTACTAGCATAGCAAGGGGTTTTCAGTGCCTGGGGGGTAGTTGTGCTATATCATAAGGGATGGCTTAATTATAAACCAGATGAAATTTTATGCCTGGGGGCAAGTGCCCCCTCTTGCCCCAGTAATCATCTTTAGTTTGAATAGAAGTTTGAGTGGAGTTTCACCCAGCAGCGGCCAAGCTTGTAATTATTTACAAATGAATAAATTAGGGAAATTACTCTTTAATTGGAATTTTAAATATCTGTAGTTCTCTTCGGAGAAATCGGATCATTGAAATGGAGATTATCTGGGTGAGTGCAAACACAGACCCCACACTGTTAAGTTGGAAATTGCTTCATCTTAACGCAAAACTGTTAAAATGCTTCCCAACAAAAATCTTGCTACAATGCGTTGTTTTTGTTGTATTACTATAACAAACCTACAAACAAACAGAATTTTTTTTTTCTTTTAAATTCCAAATTACTATCTGCATATAAAAGTTGCTATAAAAAAAAAATGAATTAAAGTGAAGGTAAAAAAAGTAGTCAAAATTATTGACTCGGAAATCTGATCCTCATTTTACAGATCATTTTTATGACTACAATTCAAAAAAATGAAATTTCGTTGGATGAAATATTATGGATCATTATTTTTACTACTTTCTGATCAACATTGTTCGAACTCTGAATTTCATTTTTATGACTACTCCTGAATCATTATGACTATTTTTATGACTATTTTTTTTCCGTTCGCTCACTATCAAAGGCTGATCGGTCCGAGCAAAAGTTGTAATAAAACGGGACTAATAAATTAGATTGAAGGTGAAAGTAGTCATAGAAATAATGTGATTCATACTAACATGGAGTGTAGGATGGGTTTTGGGTTGTCACTTGACCTCTCAGATCTGTTTGAGTCTTGATGGTTCACTTGGTATAGCAGGCAAGTATAAACTAAAGGGCGTGGGTTCAAATCCCACCTAAGGCTTCTTTATTTTCTGATCAATGTTAACTCACTGCTAGAAGGAAATCATTCTGCATAAAAGTAGCAATAAAAAAATTAATGAATTAAAATGAAGGTAAGAGGTCATTATAAAAATGATGGAACAGAAATCAGATCCTCATTACATAGATATTCTTTTTGAGGTTCTAACGAAGAGAAAATTGATCTATATTGGTCAGTGATGATCTTGAGAGTTATTTTAACTTGGTGGCAAGTGTTTAGTAGTCCTACCTAAAATGAAAAGCAAGCTGATCTTGTAACAAGGAGTTGGTAAAACTACAAGCAAGCTATGAAAATTCTGAAGACCATTCAAAATAGATTAACTGACTGTTGAATTCAGTGTTAGAGTTAGTGATGTGAAAAATACAGTACAGGACCTTTTACATGAAATAAATTTACCTTAATACTTGATTACTTGAAATATAATCTATGAATGGGAAGTAAGGCTCAAAACTTTTCTACAGATACAAATTAATTCACTTGTAAAGCAGGGTTTGTTTGATTTAATTAATCATCTGAATATTCTTGAAATTAGAATATGAAATGTGAATTATGAAATTATTTGTCACATACAAATTAGTCCACTTCAAAACCTGGGATTGTTTAATCAACATTAATCAATCATTTTCCTCTGGAGACAATTCAACCACACCACAAAAATTAGAATAAAGAGTGTCAGAGCAGTGAACTATTATGAAGACAGACAGTTTCAAAATAGCATGTTTCCTGGTAATTCTGGTTTTCTGGAGGCCAAATAAATGGTCCGGTACTGAATTCTAAAGTGAAAGTCGGACATGGAGTACATTATCCTCCGTAAGATGCTAAAAACAGAATATACAATGGTCAGGAAGATCAGCCCACTTAACTTCTGAGTAATTTATATATAAGCTAACAAAACGTTAAATGCTTTACTTCTATAAATACTTAGTTTTTTATTCATATGAATTCTTCTCCTAATTACTAGTCCTTATTTATAGAATCCATTGCTTTCCCAGAGTCTGATGAATTTTTTTACTTTTGTTTTAATTATTAGTTGCTTTAATATTATATTCAGCAGGTTTTTCACTCTGATTATAGGTATATTTAATTTATGTTCTGTCATCAGTATTTCAAGAACATCATGTGTTTTTCTTACAAATAGCAAATTGTTAGGTGCCACATTAAGAAATGTTAAAATACAACACGTTTGAAAAGAAAGGAAGAATAACAGGCCTGACTGCTGTGGGGTCAGACTCCATTCCAACTTCTATTCTGACTGAAGATGATTACTGCAACTCTTTTATTGTGTGCATGTATAACAAATATAAAATTATAAAAATGTTTTGGAGGGGGGTCAAATATTTTGTATGAATTTATTTTATTAATAATGAAATAAGCCTGTGCGTGTCTGTATGATGAATTTTCATTAATATCTAAGACTTGTCAAATTTAACTCAATTGGTAAAACAGCCTTCTGGAAATCAGTTGGTTGGGAGTTCAAATCGGTTTATATCCCTCATTTTGGTAAGGGTTGTTCTTGTTACAGTGGTAAAACAAATTCAACTCAGGACTTTGCACTGGAGTTTGTCAATAAATTCATAGGCACGCAAGAGTTGTCAGTTTAGCTCAGTTATTTAGAGAGCCCCCCCTTCAGATCACATAGTCATGATTTCAAATTATATAATGTTTGGTTCAAGGTTACGTGATGGACAAGCAGTAGAGTTTTCTCCCCCAAATTTTGTGAGGATTGATCTTGTTGTTGGAGGAAGTCCAGTTAGTTGACTTGAACAAAAACAATATATGCAGACTACAATACCTAGTGGTGTACCTAAAAAAAATTGGTTCTGACATAGTTTACTGCTTGCTGGTACTTCGTACAGCACACACGAATACTAAAATGAAATTTAATAGCACATGAAATTATTTTAGTTATACATGAAAAGATTAAGATAAATGATTTTAGTCAGAAAAATGTGTCGGGCTAATACACGCATTCTTTTTACCTAGAATGTAGCTTGCATTTGAGACCAAACTTTCCTGTATATACTTTTAGATATTTTGACTAAAGATAACACATCATTTAACAAGCATACATTTTGAAAGTTTAGAATTTTTTTTTTTTTTTCCGGCTTCAATTCTTGCAGGCATATTCTCAAAAACAAGATATAAAAACAGGCCTCTTTTTCTCCTGATCTTGATAGCCTTCAACGATATCTGATTATCTTATTTTGTTCTTATCTATTCAACTCTATATTAAACCCTGCAGTGTCTGGCTGTCTACATAATTTGCGTAGTACATTAACGTTTTTAAAATCTGATGAAGCATTTACCTTCTGAGATGGAACTTGGAAATACAGTGTTGTGTTTTACTAGTGATTGTAAAATTTTGAAAAAAATTTGGAAATTAAAAAATAGAAAGTTTTCATTACATGTTGGCAACAGTTTAATTTTTGTACAAATTTACTTAGTCGTATGACAGAATATCTAATAAATGTGATATATATTCATGAATGTGTGGAGAAAAAAAAACAAACAATGCTAATATAAGTTATCTTGTCCTTGGTACTGGACTGGTGACTTGCTTAGACGACTGATCACCTTCATAGCATCGGACATTTTAATTTCACATAACCTATTTGCATGGATGTTTGCTGAGAGGGTGTGGGCTTAAGGGGCCTTATCAGATCATCTCATTGAGAGCAAAGGGTTTGAAAGTTGAAAAATTTATTACCATTTATGAAGTTCTAAGTCGAAACATCTGAAACCAAGATAATCATTGCATGAAAAGATGGAAGGAAAAATATCCTTCGAAATGCAATATAATTCATAGGCAAATGTTAACAAATACAACTGACTTAATGTTGGTATATAAAATGACTATTGTTACACGCTGGTGTTCAGCCATTGTGTCACCCTGGGGTCAAGTCATTCATCTCGGTCAAGTGCACTATCTAACATCAGAATCATACAGTGGGTCATACTTGCTTACACTATAAATGGCTGATGGAAGTCTATCATGTTATAGGGTTGCTATTAAGATGTATTCTGAATATTCCTACCCCACTGCCGCCACCACTAATATAGGCATTTTTGGACGTCCATACCTGTTTGAATTTTTAGAACCAACCCTGCCTAAATCTTGTGGTTTTTATTTTTTATTTTTTATTCATTTATTTATTTATTTATTTTTTTGACAATTAGTTCAGGTAGACCTGTGGGCCACGGCTATTTCATTTATGTGAGGTATTGATATCTAATATGTATTTCAGATTTTGTAATTCATTTATCTCTTTCAGCCACCAAACCCGTATCAACTCATTGACCTTGCTGAGCAAAACTCTCTCTATGAAGTACATCTGCGACTTCATTACGAACATGTAAGTACAAAGTGTGGATGGATTTGTTTTTTCTAATTGTTTCAATCTTTATAAATGAGTGGGGCAAAATATGTGCTCTCTTGTGAACTCGGCCTCATTATATCTGGCGTGCTGACATCATTGAAGATGTGACATTGCATACAAATTTTTTTTTTTCTTTTCTTCCTCTACCTTAGGTTAACGACCAATAAATATGCATAAAAAAATGAGCGTAAGTCTCTTTGCTGTGGCTCTTACGAATTAATGTTTGTTTGTCTGTTTATATGCTGGTTGTTTATATTTTTTGCAAGAGTACAGTAATGTTGGTAAACAACTGATAGAGCATTTACCGCCCGGAACAGAACTAAGAATAAAGCCGTAAAATACAGTAATGTGGCCCAGTATGGGCTGGGGGGGGTCATAGAATTATAATAAGACCTTGAACAGTACAGGAAATTTGGGAACAAGTTAACCATATTAATCAAGGTATACCTTTATTTCCTGCTGACTTATATTCCCACAAATATGATACTAGTCAAAAATTGATTATGGCTTAAAATTCTTAGCTCATCATTAAGCTATGGACATATTGATTTACCTTTGTAGCTTATCTGAGAATTCCAGATTTTCGTACCTTGCCCGTGTTATTTTCCTGCAAATTCACATCACGGTACTAGTCAAATATTGATTGTGAGAGAAAATGCTTGGTTTATCACCGTTATTGTTTTACCTATGGAATTCATCTGAGAACTTCAGATTTTGATGTATTACATGTTATTTCTTCAGCAAATTCACAGTGGTGGAGAATTTGACCCGGTGCCTGAAGAAGGGGAAAGGAGATGAACAGGCTTTGGCTGCTCAATGCATCAGCCATCTGTGTATTCAGTTGGGGGAGGACAGTGAACACATCTTTGAGGAACTCCGTGAAACATTTCTTTATATGCTCAACGATCCGTCGACGCCATTAAAAACACGTCAACAGGTAAATGAAAATACTTTCGTTAACTTTTTTTTCTATTGTCAAACTCCTGAGTTGACTTTATTTTCCTTACCTAACAACAATGACAGGTTCTGACTTTCGGTTATGACTAAAAAGTGAAAGATTTAAAATGGAGGATAGAGAAGGGAAAAGAGACGGATTCTATTCTAATATCAATCAACAAAAGGGGTTAAGAAAATTGAAAGTTATGGACCCTAGATTGAATTATCTGTTGTCACCAAAAATTCTTTTAATAGATTTCATTTTTTTACTATAAATTCTTTTTCTTCACTATTTGTCTCGGCCCCAGCTGTCTTGAAACTTGAAATACTGTGTATACAATCTCCTAGATAAGTGAGGGGAAATTTTTTTTTTTTTTCCCCTCTCCAATTCAGCTCAGATAATGTTGTGCAAAGAACATCTTGTCTGAGCTTTGTTTGGTGTTTCAATCATTGTACAAGATCTGCCTATTTGATATTAAAAGAAAAAATAACCCACATAAAGAATACTGCTTTTCTTCCCTTCAAAGTACTCACCTTTGACTCTCACACTTATTTGAGAGTCCCTCCCATTTTTAAAACGGTTTGCCTACCCCATTTTTGGGGACTCAATCAGCTGCCACATCACTTTCTCCTTAATCTTGTTCCATGGTGATTTGATTAATTTTTTCTTGTAGCTTCGGGAAAGCAAGAAAAAAAATTCTTCCTAGAATAAACTCATTACAGAAATAGTAATATATCCGTGAATTCTTTCTAGAATAAAAACTCCCTTACAAAAATAGTAATGTATCTGTGAATCTTTCTAGAGATTAACTAGTTTACAAATAACTACTGCAACTTTTTTTCCCTTCTCTCTCTCTTTCTTGATTATCAGCTTGTGGCCTAAGTTCAAATGTAAGGGAGGTAACTCTTCAATAATCTTGAATCGTTGAAATCAAAATAATTTTGTGTTCTCAACTTCAAAGGCCAAAAGATGTCATTACTCATATTGTCATTAGTTGAAGATTTTTGAGCTGCATTGTTTTATTTGTCAGTTGTTATAAAATCTTCATTTACAGAGCAAATGAATTGATGTTGACTTAACTATGCTTATAGGCCTATGATTAATTCACCCTGAAAATTTGCCATATAACATACTTATTAAATATAGCAAATCAAATTACATATGAATACTTCCAAGTGAAAATGAGCTCCAAGTTATTTTTACAAATAACTTAACATTACCATACTTATATATTTTCATTAATCCCATTTTTGTAATTGTACCAAAATCAGTCGAAAAACCTGACTTTAGGCATAAATGGGTCAACATTTTTTTGCCTTATACTGTTTAACTGAAAAGACATTTAAATTGGAAATGGTTTCAACAATTTAGAGGAAATGTATCTTTTGTATGTTTCTTTTTCTTTTCTTCTTCTAATACCAAATAAATTCCTTTTTCTTTGCAGTGCACTCATACTCTGGCTATTTGTAGTTTTGTTGCCTGCCGAGACATTACGGTAAGACTTTTGAATATACTCCTGCACATTCTAACAGAGTGGCTCCTAAATTGGGATTTATGCACCCCTAAGTGGCACATAAGATAATTTTGGGGTTTGGGGAGAATAGTGTGGCAAAAAACTTTTCTTTCGTTGTATTGTTGATGTAAACAAATTTAATTAAGAGCAACAGCAGCCTGTGCATTAAATGGTTTTATTGGTAATATTTAGTTAAATTTGACTTGATAAATTTAAGTGTTTCTAACTCTTATTGCCTTTTTCAGTCTTCATTGTAAACAAGTTTTAGTGTTTCCAACTTCAATTATTTTAACATCAGCACAGTATTTTTTTACCGGTATTTGCTGGTCTTATTCTGTAGCAAAAATAACTCTTTTTTACTAATTGTTTGGTAAGAGAAGTAACTGAAGGGCCTTATGATGACCAAAATTGAAGATTTACACATTTTAATATTAACTTGACCAATTTTGACTTTTTAAAATGTAATCTTTTAGCCTTGAGATAAAGGTGTGCCTGAAAGATTTTGAAGTCTTGGAGGGGTGTCATTTTTGAGCCAATAGCAGTCTACTTTCCTGTTGTATGTATTATGAAAGCACTCGCTGCAAGTTCCACATAAATGAACATCAATATTTTTAAATGATGAGTGAACAAAGAGTTTTATCCAATTTTTTTTTTATTTTTAAATTTCAATTTTTAGTGTTTCTAACTGTCGCAAGTTATTAACTCTCATTTCTTTTTTGGTCATCTTTAGTCTTCAATTCAAACGTATTATGTTTCAGTTTTTCCAACTTTCCAATTTTAACCTCAATAAGCTATTCAAACTTTTTCTCTGGTCTCAATTGTGGCCTAAATAACCTTGTTCTCGTTAACCCTTCAATGTGAAAAGTGGCCAAAAAGCCTTGCTTAGGGTGACCAAACGGTTAGCAGCACATGTCTAGCGACAGAGTTGCCAGATTTGGAAAATAAACCTAGTTTTATCTTATAGAGTTGACCAACCCGTTTCAAGAGGCTGGTAAATTACCTGTACCTCCAGATCTTTCAATTTCCAAATCCAATGCTATTCTAATGCCTGTGTTGGCTAAGTCTCTAAAATAAAGATAGGATTATCTCCCCTCCTGGATAAATCTGGTAACCATGTTTTGATATTTTTTTTTTTTTTTTTTTTTTTTTTTTTCAACCTCTCCTATAACTATTTCTGGACATTCACTTTTCATTGGAAATAATCTAAACATGTTTCTTCCTATTTTTTTTTCTTATCCTCAGTTTTTCGGGGACAGATTAGGCAGGAGGATTGCTTATATCTGTTTGGTAATTGAGGAATATTCAAATGCAGTGCATTTTCTCTTCACTTTCGTTGTTGCTAGGGTTGCCAGATTCAGCCTTGAATCTGGCAACCCTAGTTGTTTTTGCTGCTGCTGCTATTACAGAAATGATAGTTGCAGATAATTATCACTGGAACAAAAGCTACCCCTCCCCCAAGAATTTGGGATGTTATTTTATCTTTAATAGCTTAGGATGGTCTACATGCATGGGGTGATTTTTTTTTTTTTTTTTTTTTTTTTTTTTTCACCCTTCTACTCCCTCCGTCTAATTTTCTATACATCTTTGAATTGCTTATTTTAAGATTCTGTCAAGTAAAAATTTTCAATATCCCTTGCTTAATGTTATCAGCAAGTTATTATTATCTAAAAGGCCCTCTGTCTCAAAGACATCACTATAAGCAGCATCTTGTGTATTTTTTCCATTGTCTGGTATATTTATTTTTCTTTTATTTTTTGAAAATTTTGTATTCTAGGTCATCAAACAAGTAATGGCTTCTTTGGAGCAAGTGTTCAGGGCTTCCTATGTAAAGGGAGAGAAATCTGCTACGTCGAATACATCTATCTCATCCTTTCACGCATCTGCTCTCTCAGCTTGGACTTTGCTTTTGTCTATTGCACCTGACAGTTACATTCAAGAAATGACAGAGTGGTAAGTGATGACTCTTTACTTTGTACTCTGATAGGTTCAATATTTTATTATCATTTTAATTTCTATTAGATGAAGTATTGTAATCCAATATATTTATTCAAATTACTTTTTTACCTTCATCTTAATTTAGTTTCTATCACAACTCAATTCTGGCTGTCATTCTGCAGCAACAAGTAGACAGCTCAGTTGGGAATAACGAATAAGCTTCTAGTAAAGAACAGGGGTTAAAGATTAAACTTCCACTGAGATTCCATTTTCTATCATGCTGCTGAGTGGAGTTGTGTTAAAAATGATTTTAAAAATCAAGATTAAGGTTAAGAGTAGCAAGGATAAGTAAATAAAGAAAAATTTTTTTTTAAATATTGAGTACCATATTTTTATTTGTTCCTTTTGAAATTTTTTTCAATATCAAAATGAAGGGTGGTATAAAGGATGAAAAATGGTAAATATTTCATCATAATCTGACCTATTTGAAGTGATAACCTCTTTTAATCATCCTCTCGTGATAATATGCCATCTCTATTAAAATTCTTTAGGTCTAGTGGTCACAAATTTAGTAAAATCACAAAATTGTGCTTTTCTACTCTTGAACCTTTTTTATTACTGATAAGTTCAAATCGCTTGAAAAAAAATGATTCGTCGGTGAATTGTCAGTTAAATATGAAAGATGCTACAAGACTTCATATCCCGATTCTCTAAGCTCAGACACGGTGAGCTGAGAGATGTATGGTATGAAACTTCCATCGAGCATTTCATTCAGTTCATGTGGAACCTAATTTTCAACTTTTTGACTTTTCAACCTATTGCCTTGAGATGATGTAATATGGTCACTGATGTTCTAAAGACTCCAGAAGTGTTTGAACTGTTTGTGGGTCATTGGCCACTTCTGTCTATAACTCATCATCATTAAGAACAGGCATGGGCCTCCCTTGAGGTTTATTATCGGTATCTATATTTCCAGACCTAAACCTATTGAACTAATGCTGAACAGCTTGCACTGTAGTAGTGATCTCTCAGAATGCTCTGTTATTGGCAGCTTGAGAAGCATAATGTCCTAATTTGAAACTAACTCCGTGTTAAGGGCTTGGGAACCTGTAGTAACAATCTGTTTTCATTGAACCTATGGGAAAATGCAATTACATTAGTAAATTTGCTTTAAGCATTTTTCTGTGATGTAGAAAAAAACAAACTATTCTTATAATGGAAATGCAACTACTTGAAGAATGAAACAAATAAATCCAATGAAACTTTTCGAGTAGATGGTCGCAACATTATAAATGAACGCATGAATGATGAAAATAGTTCGACCATATCATATATAGTGATTAATACTCTAACAAAAATTCAGATAAGAAGGCGCCTTTTGTTTCAAGTTATAGGCAAATTAAATTCAAACTCAGAAAACCATTATTTATTTAAAATTGATATTTCCTGACCTGTTGATCTACAGGGGGGGAAATTTTTAAATGTATTATATAAGGATTGTCTTGAACAAATGTAGAATCTGTTTTTAGCTTTTCTCCTAAAACCAAATTAGTAGTGTAATGCAAGCTTTTGAAAAGCTGAAATACCTCTAGTTCCATGATCAAACTATAACTTCAGTTTTGAATGGAAGTAATTTGATTATTTTACCTCTTTATTGAAGAACTATCCATAAATTTCCAAGAACTCAACTAATGATATAAATGATTTACTCAATTTCAGTTATTTGTCCAAAATCATTAGTCTCTTGGAGAGCCCAGATGTGGAACTGAGGATTGTGGCAGGAGAGACAATTGCACTGATGTACGAACTGCAACGGGGAATTGATGAAGTAAGATTTGTAACAACCCTTCCCTTGATTTTATTTGACAGAACTGAAAATAAATTTTCAATTGCATAGTACTTATAAGATTTTCTTTTTTTTTTTTTTTTTTTTTTTTGTTAGTGTTCTACCAGAATGAACCTTGATTTTTATCTTTTATTTTTTTATTTTTATTTTTTTTTTCTATTTTTATCAATTTGCAAAATAGAAGAAGGCACTCCGGTTCTATTTTGTCTTGTATGCAATGCGTAATGTTTAATCAACTGAACTGAACGCATCATTTTTATATTTACCGTTCAGAATTCTTAGCCATTTTGCTAAGATAAAAACTTGAAGTATGTGACTAGCAACTTGAATTAATTTTCAACATCTTCTGGAATTTTGGGAAAAAAAATAAGAAAATTTGTCTTTTTGCAGGAATTTGAAGGAGAGAACATGAGCAACTTATGTGAATCCTTGAAACATTTAGCCACGGATGGCAGCAAACATCGTGCCAAGAAAGACCGGCGCCAGCAGAGGTCGACCTTCAGAGATGTCCTCAGGTCCATCGAGGTGAGTTCTTTATTTAAAAAAAAAAAATTAAGGGCAGGTATGAAAATAGTGTGTTAGTAAGCATAAAGAAATTAGGAGTGGGAGGATTATGGAGTGTGGTTAAGGTCATTGATACTATCTGAAGACCACTTTATCGGATTGGGTAGTTTTTACCATCATGTGTTAGTAAATATGGAAATGTATAGAACAGAAATCTATGGTTTAATCTGGCATCATACATTTTGTATAGAAGAGATTATCAGTCTAGCATCATAATTATATTTTTGAAGAGATGTCCTCAGGTCCATCGAGGTGAGTTTTTTATTTTTAAAAAAAAAAAAAAAAAATCCCAATCAAACTTATGACTGACTAACCCACATCTGATCGCAGATACATCTTCATAAGAGCTTAAAAACCGACTAAACGCAGATTGCGGAAATTACCGTCAATGTTGTTACATTGCATATTCTTCTGCAAGCGATACGTCATGTTGGTTTCAATTTCTCCTGACAGAACGCTGAGGAGCAGATACCTTGCTGGGTTGAGTGAATGATCTAGTGAAAGAAATGTAATGGATGATATTTGTTTCTTTCACTTAGGGAAAGGCAAGGAAGGTTTATATACAGTATAGAAGTGTAGGTATATATGTATGTGCCATGGTATCTTAAGTTGTGCGGTACATCTATCTCACTTCACCCTATAAGCAACTTTCGCCTGGATTGACTTTAGTCCATACCGCCAGAACATGACCCTGACGTGATTTGGTGCATGTCTGTATAACAAAGGCTTTCACAATAGACTCTAAAAGATGTATGAAATTTTTGTCATTTGTCAGAATGTAAAATAATATTTTATTCTTGCATTTGGAAGTTCTTCTAAAGCAGTTTGAGCGAGAAGAATTGTGAAAATTTCTTGATATCTTGGGAATGGCTTACAATAAATCAGATTCCGATCCAAATTCCAATCTCTGCCGATGGTATTTCCTTATTAACAACCTTGAAAACAAGTGGCAAAGTCTGGTCTCTATTCAGGTTCCAGACAGAATAATCCTACTTGTAATTTTCAATTTGGGGGTTATTTTGTTTGTTTCTTAAATTTTTAATTTAAAAAAATTTTTTTTTTTTTAAAATTTCAACTGCAATTTGCACAGTTTGTAAGAGTGTCTGCTCAGATAGTGTAATGGTTAGCACGTCTGCCTAACTTGCAGAAGAATCCAGGTTCAGTTCCTGCTATATATATCTTTATAGCAAAGAATGTGGAAAACTCTTCATTGGGACAAATTTTCATATGCACTCAGCAGCTAACCGAGTACACCCTAAACTGGTCAAGTTGAGGAAAAAAAAAAAAAAAATAACCCATTCAAAAGGAGAGTATCAAATGAAAGAGGAACCTTTGGGTTACCTCAGTCAGCGCAGTATAAGTCTTTGACTTCAACTGACTGACATGCGTTGACCTGCATATATGCATTTCAAGTATAGGACAGTTAGTTTATGCTGAATAAGAAATTTTGGTATGTTTTAGTGATTTTTATATTTGTTTTTCCTCAAGTTTGCACAGGCAAAGCATCAACTCCATCAGACTGTTGACAAAATAGCATATGTCTTTCAAAATACCAGAAATGGTAACTAAACCTTGTTGTGATCTTTGTGTTATTAAGATTATAGAAAATTTTCAACTAAAATTTATTTGCCAAACAATATAAAATCTGAGGTAATTATGATTGAAAACTTACATTGACTTTTATTTTATTTCAGGAGTTTGAATATCCAGCGGCCATGATCAAGATAGGACCAGAGTGCCTTTATTTAGACAGCTGGGCAAGGAAAAAACAGTATGACAGCTTTTGTCAATTGCTTGGATCAGGGACACATCAACATTTTCAGGTTATTGTTCGTTTTTTGTTTCTCAAAAAAAAATACATATATATATATATATATATATATATAGTACAAATTTGGTTTGCAATATAGCATAGCATAATATGATATATAAAGCAATGTCTGATACTCTAAGAGTCAAGTTGTTTTAAAGTAGAGCTGGAAATATAATCGGAAGTGGATCTGCTACACCAACAAGTTTGTTTCTGCTCTCTCTGGGACCTCTGCAGGCGAATTAGGCCCAGTGAGGGCAGAAACATAAGATTCAGACTTTCCAAGTTGTCACTGCAAGAGAAGAAACTTATTCATTGATCACTACTTCTCCAGATTTTCCTACTAATCACCCCCAACACAGCATACTAGTAAGATGTTTGTCGTGACTGTTTCTACAGAATGATTAACCAGACTTTTCTTTTTCAGGCGAATTTGTTGCTTCGAGATGTCTTTGACCTTGGTGCACCACCTTTGGTTGTAGACAGTCCGAATCAGAGAGCAAGGAAAATGACCAAAGGGGAGAGGGTGAGTTACCAAAAAATTGCTTCAATTATCTACATAGTTACTTATATCTACCTACCCTTTTCTAACAAACATATTTTGTTAGACACACAATTATGTTTTCTAGTTTCTTCTTCATCATAACAGTACCAACCTCTTCCGGTGTCTGTTTTAGTTGGATTTCGAACTAAACCCTTTCTTAATCTACTATAGATTGTTCTCATTCATTACGCTGTCTGTACTTGGGGATATCTTGTTTTAATTCTTTCTTAGTTGGTTCTCCTTCTTTGACTGAACCAGAGTATGAGTTGTTTGTTGGTGGTGGTGTTTGTTGTTTGTTGTTGTTGGTGGTGTTTGTTGTTGTTGGTGGTGGTGTTTGTTGTTGGTGGTGGTGTTTGTTGTTGGTGGTTGTTGTTTGTTGTTGGTGGTTGTTGTTTGTTGTTGGTGGTTGTTGTTTGTTGTTGGTGGTTGTTGTTTGTTGTTGGTGGTGTTTGTTGTTTGTTGGTGGTGGTGGTGTTTGTTGTTTGTTGGTGGTGGTGGTGTTTGTTGTTTGGTGGTGGTGTTTGTTGTTTGTTGTTTGTTGGTGGTGGTGGTGTTTGTTGTTTGTTGGTGGTGGTGGTGTTTGTTGTTTGTTGTTGGTGGTGGTGTTTGTTTTCCCACTGGGATTGACTAGTTGAATGTATAATTATGATTTTTTTTTTTCTATTCCCACAGAATTTCATCAACATAACTGCCGAGAAAAGGAGAACGAGAGCCCGAGCTAAGAACAGGGACAAAAGGGCGGTAACTGTGAGCTGCTACTGATTCTAGCCAAGGTGGTGGATTTTTCTTTATATAAAGGAGGGCACAACCAACAGAGGAGACACAGGAGGTGGGGGGAAAGATGATATAGACAGTGCATAGAGAACTACCCAGCTTTCCCACCCAGGGATGTAAATACCAGCCATAACCTCTTGTTTAGCCATTCCCCTATAGTTTATCTCTGTGATGCTGACCCTTCAGTTTGGGTGTGGTTTTGCCTATGTTGTGCCTTGTGTTCAAATTGTCTTATGACATTGGTTCCTTTTCAACCCCAAGTTATTCCTGCCTCAACCCTAAATTAGTTGTTTTTTTATCGTCAGATTTGTTTACAAGGTCAAATAATTCAAACTTTAACTTCTGAGACTTAGCCAAATCAGGTGTTGGAATAGTGCCAAATTTGGAAATCTAGCAAGTTTGGAGACGAGGGTTCAATACCAGCCTCCATCTCTCATGAGGCTTGTATTGCACCTCTGCCTCCAGACTTACTCGATTTCCAAATCAGGTGTTGAATAAGTCTTGGAGATAGGGTTTTGATTATTTCCCCTCGTAGCGCCATCTGGTAACCCTGCTAAGAACCCTTGCTCTCTTTCTCTCTTTCATGCCACATCTTCAATTCTCAGTAAACAACAAGCATTCATTATGCAAAACATCAACACACAATACTAATTGCCATTACATTTGTTTCTGAAATTCCATTAAAAACAAACAAAAATCAACATTCAAATACCCTTAAAAATGAACATGCGCCTTTATAAAAGAAAAAAAGGAAATTTCTGAAAAGTGAGTGTTTGTGAACCTGAAAGTGATCCTGATACATGAATAAAACCATTCACAAAATACATATCTCCATCTTTTTTTCCCCCCCTCCTTTTTCTGAAATCACTATTTTAAAAGCATTCAAATATTTTAGCCGCAGCAAATTAGTGATCTTATCATTTTCTCTATTTGTAGAGAAGGGTTGCAATGACTCTCTGTTGCTGAAAGTGATTTGAAATAAAGAGAAAAACCAAAACTTATGTTATATGTTGATAATGATTATTTTTTTATTTATTTATTTTTTAGTGTTGATAAAGAATATTTCAATTGTCCTTGTTGAATTAATTCTCTAGATCTTGCTGTCGAAAATGATGGCATATATGAAATGGATATTTTGTATAGTCCTTATCATACCAACTAAAAATGAAATGAATTAGAGGAAAACATTTCAGTAGTCAATGAATGAAACTTTAATATCGGCATATGTACTCCTCGCTCATCTCCCCTCTCTTTTTAGGGTGTTACAAACAAAAAATGAATATTGAAATACACGTGGCGTTATCATAGATGAGTGGCCATTATTGCACACATCTAATGACAATTTATCAGGTGGAGTTTAGATTTTACTTATCTTAATTGAAAATAAATGACTGGTTCTCCTTTCTATTTTTGTAAATTTGATCTAATCTCTCTCTGCTACTCAAGGAAAAACAAAATGAATTCATACTTAGCAGGAGATAGGGAGAAGATTTCAATTAGCATAGTGGTTCTCAGAGTCCCAGGTTAAATTCCTCCCTCTGTGATCCCAGGTTTTCTCAACCCACTCCCCCCCTTTTTTTTTTCCAGTTTTGAATTGTCATCTAGTAATTTTTTTTCACTTGCCATCATACGTTCTTAACTAAAATTCTTCCCCTGGCTAAAATTCCTCCCCTGGGAAGCCAAGTGCTTACTATTTGAGAATCATTGACTTAGCTGATAACAACTCTTCCACCCTTTAATTCTGTATATCCTGTCTATATATGAATTCTCCTTCTTTTATTTATTATTTTCTCCGATTCCTGATGTCCAAATCCATTATTATCATCATCCACTCCACCCTGTCAAATGTGTAGATCAACATTTTCGGTGAGTTCCACTAAAAAAGTGCACATAAGAATACCAACCATAAAGAAACCATTATCTTATCAAGTGTGTAGGTCAGCATTTTCATAGAATTCCATTTTAAAAGCCCTTTTGTGAATACATATGGGAGGGAAACCATTTTCTTGCCAAGTGTGTGGATCTGCATTTTTTTGTAAGTTTCTGTCTTAAAAAAAAAGAATAAAAAAATAAAAAGCTGATTCACACACTTGAGTTTTGTTTTTTTTTTATAAATGTGAACTGATTGAAAATGCTGATCCAGACACCTGATTAGAAAATGTGTGTGTGTGTATTCGCGTGTTTTTAAATGTGAACTCCCTGAAAATGCTGTTCCACACACTTGACAAGAAAATGGCTTCTCTCCCGTGTGTATTCGCATGTGTTTCTTCAAATTTGAACTTTGTGAAAATGCTGATCCACACACTTGACAAGAAAATTGTTTCTCTCTTCTACTTATTCTACGTTTTATATAACTGCCCCCTCCCTTTTTTTTCTCTCTCTGAAAGAGAAATGCCAGATTTTGTAGCACATGTCTCATCCCCCAAAAAAGGCAGTATTTTATAATAACTGGTTCTCTACAGCAAACAGATGTTTATACACACTTGCAAGACTTTATACTCATAGGCCTCCCCAACCGACCTTAGTTAAGAATGTATTATATTTTCAAAAGATTTTTATGCATCTTGTTTATTAAAATTTGTTCTCAAAAGTTCTTAGCAGTTGGTAATTCTTAGTCTGATATATACTAAATCATATTTCTCAAACAGGGTTCCACGAAAGGTTGTTAGAGGTTCTGTGAAAATTTCAAACAAGCCTGAGAAAAGGCACCTGGCTTTAGCTTCATTTGAAGGTTGTTTTTTAACATAAATACTAGTGGTCGCTATCTGGAAGACATTTGGCACCAGAAGTACCTGAATTTTTACCAACCAAAAGAGACTAGCTGCTGTCATTTTTTTCACAATTGTTATAAATTTGAAATTCTGAGTTCTAATATTTCATATATGAATATACAAAGTTTATGAAAAACATTTTCATGAAACGTAAGCTAAGTTTATCAATATTTTTCACTAGGAAACTGACTTCCATTTTATATTTTTTATTTATATTAAATGTCCTCTGGATGAGGGGGGACTGGGGGGAAATGGAGTATCTCAGAATGCTTACCAAAATGAATATGTAGAAAACAATCTTCTTTTACACTATAGAATACTGAAGATTACTTTAAGATTATAATTAAATCACCATAGCCCCACTAATGGCTCAACCAGCCAAGTGTGCTACAGATTCTACTCTCTTTGTGTCTGTATCTATATTTTTGTCAGGGGTCGTTCAACCATAGAAATTTGCATAAATACAAATAGGCACTAAAACACTTTTTGGTCATTTTGAGACCAACAATTCTTTAAAAATTCATTTCAAAATAATTTGTTCTGGTGCACATGCGGGCTATGGTGATTCGTTAATGCAAGGTACGGATAAACATAAATTATCAAACGAATAAAAAATATCAAGCTGTGCATATATTTTTCATGCAGGGGTTGCTCTGGTTCCTTGAGGTATGAAAATTATTTCAGGGCTCCCTCCCATCTAAAAAGCTTGAGAATGGCTGGTGTAAGTGACAGACCCGACCGTTTACTGAATATAATAATTATGAAAAGTCATGTTCACAGTTCCTTCTCCTTCCTTATTATTATGAGGGGGAATATAGTCGGTGATGTAAACATTTATAGGATATTTGTTTCTTGAGGAAGAAAAGCAGTAACCGGTATAAGTGTTATGGCTACATTGTTTTGTTGTCCAGGAGGGGAGTAGCTGTCGATTAAAGCTTGGGCCTTTAATACCACTTCATTCCATTCTATTCTTTATCACGTTTACTGCTGCTTGGCTTGAGGGCAAAGGTTCAGAAATTCTAATCAAATTCTTCTAAATTTTACTTGTACTGCGCCAGAATTACCAAGTGATTAAGTTTTGAATGTCCGCTTGGATAGTGTTATGGTTAATGTATCTGCCTCACACAGAGGAAGTCCTGAGTTTGATTCCCAGTATGAGCCTTTGTGGAAAACTCTTCATTAGGACAAATTTCTGTGTGCATTCAGCAGCTAATTGAGTATGCTCTAAGCTATTTGGTTAGTGTTGAGATATCCCGTCGGTGGATTTGCATACTGCTGAGTGAGCAGTTATAAAAAATGGTAAGAATGAAATCTTGGTCTCAACCAGACTTCGAGACTTGCAAGAAGCTGATGCATGCAACAGAAATGTTGACTTTTCACCAGCCTCCGTACTCTTTCTGGAGTTTTCTCATAAGAGACGGGACTCTTTACCCCTTTTAATTTGAACATGGAATTTATGTGGTCAAATCATGTTGGATACATCAATTCTTGTATCATCAACGAAGTTAAGCAACATTTAGCCTGGTCATTATCCAGATACGTGACTGTCTGGGAATACCAGGTGCCACATATAAGAAGATTGTTCCGTAAATGTCTCAGCCTGTGCTCTGCCAATGAATAATAGAACATCTTAACAAGCTAGGGTAGGACTGTCTACCTAGTCCCTTTCTCAAACTCACCCTGCTTCACGTAGGAGACCTGACAAAGTGCTCTCCAAGGAGCTGCCACATCTGTCTTTGGTAGCATCAATTATCATCTTACTTGGAATCCCAAATGATTCACTAATGTGGCAAATTGGTTGGAAGACTGGTTCGTTTCTCAACACTACTCAATTTGAGGTTTTAATTCTCTTTTAGCATTGACATAGAGCGGCAGTTTTCTTCTCTCGGTTAACCCATGTAGGCCTAAAGTTGGAATTTGGTATCATCAGAAATACGGTGTGAATGAAAGTGTATTAGCATGATAATGCAAATTTATTTGCAAAAAAAAAAACTGAAAGCCTGTCCCTCATCTTGAGAGTGACGGTGTGTAATTTGATCCACTTTCTTTTTAAGTATATTTTCTATGGCAATTTTTTAGGTTGGATCAAGTATAGGCATATATGGGTTGAGCACATTAGAGAGAAATATCACTTTGAAATCATCAATTTTTGGCTAGTATCTTCTTTCACCTTGAATTTTTTAGTTGCTTTTTGTCACAACTTAATCTATGGCAGCGATTAAACAGTGCAGGTAAGAAATGAAGAAGTTCAACATCAGTTTAAGTCTTATTTATTATTCTTATTTCCAATCTGGCTGTTTACTCACTCAGACCATCCGTCTATGGCAGTAAGTTAAATACTACTCAAAAATTAATGATGGTTGACATTGTTTCATCTGATAAGACCTAGTTTGATCTTTAGTGCTTTTTAAAGCATATTCCTTTAAAAGCCCCCACTTTAAAAGTCCTTTCCTCTAAAAGTACCTTCATTTAATGTTAATATCATAGTTGAATAGAATTTCATTCATGCGATTGCCACGTCTTTGTCTTCTGATGTAGTAAAATAGAATTCCATGTTCTGATGACTATAAAATTTCATTCAAGCTACATCAGATTCATAGGAGTTGGAGGAAATGCTTTGTGGAGATGGTAGAGGTGTTTGCTATGTCGATTTGTCAGATTGTTGGTCAGTCAGTGATGGTGATTGCCACTAATAATATAAGTTCGCCATGTTTGTTTGCTTTCAAGCACTTGGAACAATTCTTACTACCTTTCTATACTTCCTAGTGTAAACTTTGTCTTGTTTTATTCTAATGACTGTGATAATATTTTTCACTTTTTGTGCATATGGTTCATGCTAGAATCTCTAAGTGTGATTGTCACTTGATTGAGAAGAAAAATGCTTCATCTTTGAGCTGTTGTATTTTGATTTTTTTTAAAAAAATTTTTTATTTAAGTATTGATAGTTATGTTTTGTCATTCTGAAGAATGCAATATAAAGCAGCCACACCTAGCAGGAAAAAAAAAAGATCTAAATTTTTTACAATAATTAATTTGTTGAAAAAGCGTAAGGGCAGGAGAATAATGCCAGCAATTTGGGGAATTAGTAATTCTTTTATTGGCTGCCTGCAAGTGCCTTTCTAAGAATTCTACTCTGGGATAACAAAATCCTCACTTTGTTTCTAAACTCACACATGCTGTCAATTTCTTCATGTACAACAGGGTTGTCATTTGGTATTTTTCTAGACCAAAATAGGAAAAATTTCAGTACCAAACAAAGCTATTAAGTCCCAAAGGAAAATTTACAGAAGATAACAATCCTTTACACAAAAATGTGATACAACATAGATTTTTGAAAAAAAATATTTTAATCTGTTTTTCCCACAAGCTTAGTCTGATGATGGATTTTTGGTTATTTGATTATTTTGGTACTGAAGCTTCTTAATTTGGTCCCTAGCAGCAAAAGACATCTGGCATCCTTGAGGTACTCTGTAAACTTCTTGCATATTTTCACTCATTTAAAAAGAATCATGTTTCTCCTTTGTGTTGTACACACACACACACACACACACACAATAAACTGTTGGTATTTATATGGGTATAAATATATTAATATATTCTCTCATGCAAATATATAAGAATACAAACTTTTTATTCAAACCATTAGTTCTCAGTCCCAGGTCACAATCCTCCCCCTATGGCAATGTCTCTTGGATACATGTGTGAATATTATACTTGCTAAAACAAACAAACCTTTTCATTGACTCTGAAATAAATACCTAGTATCTTGTCGAAAGCCTTCTCATAAAACACACATAGGCATTTCCATTATCTTTGTCCCTTTGCTTTTCTCAGTTTTAAAATTGGGCTTTTTTTCTTTCTTTTTTTTCTTTTTTTTCCTTTCTCTCTCTCTCTCTCTCTCTCTCTCTTTCTTACCTTTTTTTTTTCTCTTACCTTTTTTTTTTTCTCTTACCTTTTTTTTTTCTCTTACCTTTTTTTTTTTTTTCTCTTACCTTTTTTTTTTTTTTTTTTTTCTCTTACCTTTTTTTTTTTTCTCTTACCTTTTTTTTTTTTTTTCTCTTACCTTTTTTTTTTTTTTTCTCTTACCTTTTTTTTTTTTTTTTTTCTCTTACCTTTTTTTCTCTCCCCTCTCTCTCTGTGCCTCTATTGATGAGATTATTTTCTCTTTCTCTAGTTTTATGCGTGTCTCCCTCACTTAATAAAGTTGGATGTAGTCCCCAGGTTTGTCAAAATTTTGTTTTCTTTAACTGGATTCATCAGTTTTTTATTTATTGAAGATGGATTTATAAATTTGAAAAAAAAAAAAAAAAAAAATTCTCCCCTCTTTCCCCTCACCATAAAAGCGAAATTATTTTTTTCAACCGTTTCACTTGTTTTTAAAATGAATAATTTTTTGTTGATCTAAATTTTAAAAAAATTAGGAAAAATGTAAAAAAAAATAAATAAAATGAAAACTTTAATAAAGGAAAAAAAAAATAAAATAAAACGTTTTTAAATAAAATAAAGAAAAAACTTGAAAAAAAAATAGGACTTTTTGAAAATATTTCTTTTTATTCCCACTTATCTTTGTTTATAAAACCCTGAACAATTTGGAAGAGACCCCTCCCTAGTCTATTAAAGTAGGTTGCTAACTTTTTTTTTCCTTTCTTCCCATCCCTCATGTCATTGGTTTGACTTAGTATCTCAGTCTGCACTTCCTAGCTTATTGAGCAACAAAACTAATATCCTTGTTATATTAGTGTAGAGCCAGTCAGATTAAAGTATTAGTCATTTTTAAAAGTTTTTACAATATAGATGGTCATCTAAGATAGCTTCATGATCTTTCAAAATGTCATATTCTGATCAATGCTCTTCTGATTGTTAATTGTCAGTGTGCGCAAAAATCTTGTGTCATTCAATCTTATTCCAGTAAAAAGAAAAGTGTGTGCACACTGAATGAAATTAGTGATGTACTAATGTGGTATGTGAAAAAAAACTTAGTCAACTGAAACAGCCAAAAGGTAATTTTCAATAAGTGAATTATATCATACTATTATTACAATTATTAAATGCCCCATTACCTAATTATTATACACTAAGGGAACTATGGTTCTGATTATCTCCCTTCCCGATTTTTAAAATACTGGGGTATATTAAGTTTAGGATTTTAATTTGGACTAGAAACTACCCTTGCCACCTGAATGAACTCGAATTTCATCTTGTTTGATACCAGATCTGGTAAAGTGCTCTGTCAATGTCACTATTCAGTGGTCCTCAAATTTTATTGTACGACAGCATACGATGAAATATATATCATTTACCAACTGAAAAAATGAATTTTTTTTTTTTTTTAAATTTTGAATTTTGACTACTTTTTACCTTCATCCTAAATTTATTAGTAGTTTTTTTATCGTAGCTTATTACTCTGGCAGGTAAAAAAAAAAAAAGAGGGGGGGACAATCCAAAAAAAATCCAAATAATATGCTTCATCAAATCAATACTTCATCTGATGAAAATAAGAACAGAAAAATGAAATGAATTAGACGGAAACTTTTCAGTGGTTAGCACACTACTTTTATATCATTATACTGATATGTTTGGGACGGCCATGATATCCATAACTAGAAATGTTCTAGTCTCGCGAAACCCATCAGTGTATTTTTTTTTTTAAAAATGGTGTGGCACTCTATTGTACTACCTGCACACAGTTTGAGAACCACTGATGTAGAATAAAATTTGACAATTGAGCGATAGCTCAGTGGTTAGAGTATTAGACTAGTGGCCACAAAGTCGAGGTTTTCTCTGATGCTGAGCTTATAAAACTCAATCGACAAGAAAGAAATTGGTGAAATAGAATGCATAACTATTAATTGTACCTGGAAAACCTGAAAAGGCTATTTGGAAAAGTCATATCACTACAGACAGCAAGATAAAGAATTCTAAATCTTTTCATTTTAAAATTGAGATAATATTCTAAGGAGACGTTAGGTATACAAAGATTAGTGAAGAATTTTGTGGCCAGTGACTGAAATACTTTTCAGTATCTTTTTGGTGAGGTGGGGGGAAAGATTCTAAACTTAAAGTTGGTCTTCCAGTCTGAAGGTTGCAACTTTTAAAGCTTGTGCCTTTTTTAAGAAATTTTCTCTTTATCAGACTTTTTTTTAAGATCCATTGTTGGACATAGGCCTTCCCCGATGAAGACATGGGAGGTGATGGGCCTTACCCTGCCATGCTGGTCCATGACGTGTTGGCAGGGGGGAAGAGATGGATATATGCCTTTCCTAAAGGTATTAGTGCGAAGTGAACACAAATCGTCTTGGCTGAAGTATGAACTCGACTTGCCGATTCCATTGTCCGTGCTGTTAATACAATTTCAAATCTGTCTTCAGATAGAATTCTGTCTTTGACGAATAAAAAATTTGGCAGTTCAAAAATCTCTAAATTAGCATGGAAATGATTGAACATTTTTTTGGCCATTTTTAGCATCTTTTGGACTTAGAAAAAAAATTCAGTTCTTTTTAGCTGTCGAACTCGTGCAAAAATATTAGGTTGGCAACATTGAGTTTCAGTCTTGGCAATTTTTTTCTTGTGTTGATCACTCGGCCACTTTGCACCTCCAACCTCCATGCCGCTTTAATGTTATAAAATTCCCCCCTGCCTTCCTAATTCACCTTTTATATCTTGTCTCCTTAGATGATAATTATTTTCTGCAATCTCTTGAAAAAGACAAAAACCCGAAAGAGTCCACTTGGACATTTTGCTTGTGTCTTGTTCTCAAAGAACGGTGATGTGGGTTTTTTTTTCTCAACTTAAACCATGGCCTGCTTAGTTGACTGGAAAAAGATTTTACAACAAAAAAAATAGTTGAGCATTCATTTTATTCCCCAATGCACTAGATTTTACCTTTCAAAATTTTATAACTGGTTTTGATCGTAGAGTTCTTGATAAATCAATAATGCAGAAAAAGTACTGTTATCCTACCTCTGCAAAATTTTCTATTAAATCCCAAGGGAAGGGAAATCTCTAATTAGAACCTATAATGGTTATCTGTGACAGACCTGGGCAACCTTCATGATCCACTGGGCCACGTATGACATTTTTCGTCTCTATTAGGGCCACTTGTTTACAAAAAATGTTGATCGTATCAACGAAAGTGTACTTAATTTCTATTTTGGACAAACATGAATTACAATTATTATATTAGTGATTTATGAAGCCGAAATAATATTGAATTTACTATACAAATTATAAAATTGACTTTCTGAGAAAAATTTTAAGATTCTAAATAATTGTTTAGTTTGCCACAGGCTACAAAAAAATGTTGCTGTTGGTCAAATCTGGCCCTCAGGCCTATGGTTGCCCCTATGTGATCTATAATATCATGCTGCTTGTTTCCACCTGTGTTTGGAAGTTAATCTTTCATAACATCAGAAAAAATTATTTCTCACAGGTGATACCATTCCCACCCATCCATGTAACATAGGTGATTTGAATTTATACATGGGGGGGGGGGCTGTATAATATTTTAAATTATTTTTACTATCACTCTTTAAAGACTTCAATAGTTTTTCTCTGTAGAACTATCATTTGTTACTTTTACTATAAGACAAAAACCGATAATCACGTGCTACTATGGCTGCAAGAGATTCATTCTAGCTGAAAGTGATTGTCTGATGTTTTGATTTTTCAGTCAATTGCACTTGAAAAAAAATTTTTTAAAAATGACTTTAATTCAGTGATTGTGTAATTTAATGCAGTTATTTACAAATCCCAGTATAGTCTTACACAAGGCCACAATAACAAGTCACCTATTGTAGATGTTACTCATTGCGATATTTAGAACCATTGCTACTGCAAGCTACCTGAATGTACCATATTCTATTTAGTTATCACAAGCAATGTCATGCCTAAAATTTGGACTGGCTTTCTTTTGAGTGAGGAATGAATAAAGAATGAATCTTGAAGAGGGTGTTTTAATGATCTACATTTTTATGCATCTAAACCAGAGCTTTCTGAACTGTCGCTGATGATCTTTAGATATGTCGCAAAATTTTATAATTTTGTATGTGAGTACCCAATGGACCATTTTTAGAAAGCTGTTTTCATTATTTTTTTAGAGATACTATGTTTTTTATTTTGGAGCTTAAAACATCCTGCGTTATAAATCATAGTGTTCAAGCTTAAAAGAAAACTGAGCATTTTAGCTCTAAAAGTAACAAAAATATTAACTTGAAAAAAAGGTGGTTTATTAGGCACTTATGTGAGGCCACTCCTATTGAGAGATACTTTTCCCTTGGTCAGTATAACTGCTGGGATGACATTATATATTCGGCTAACAAAACTAATGTTTCAAAACCTATATCTGTCTCCCTCTTTCTATATCTGTCTCCCTCTTTCTATATCTGCCTTGCCAGTGTATAAGTAATCACACTTAAGAAATTCCTGCTAGTGTCATCGTATTGAAGATCTATTTTTTACTGAAATCGCCTAAAATAATCTTGGTAATCCATGAACTTTCCTTTCTACTGCATACTTATATAGATAAGTATTTACTAAGTCTAACACAAGTCTACGAGTGTTGGGGCACCCCTGTGGGTATCAAACATGTTATGCAGTAAAATTTAGTTTACCATACAAGCGCATTAACCATCACTCTATTTGGTATATATTTGACCATTATATTTGTAATCAGTCCTGGATAAGGATTTTGTTGTACTACAGATATTATGAGGCCCACACTAATATTTTCAAAAGGAAAAATTTGAGTTATTTCCATAATGCAAACCATAATTGAATTTCTAACATTTACATTGCATAATTTAAATTTTTTTTTTTTTTTTTTTTTTTTTTTTTTTGAAAGAAATATTCCCAAAACCTAAGTAGATTGTAAATTTTTGTGCATTGTTTTTTATTGCTTTGAGAGCAAGTCTGTTTCAATTGTTGGATGTCACAAACCTTTAGACAATATATAAGTATAGAATAGTATGTCCTTTAATTGACCAATTTTTAGCTGAGGGTAGGTAATTTTTGCTTCAAACTATTTTTGTTTTGAATATGCAGCTTTATGTAAATGGGGGTTGGATTTTTTTTTTTTTTTTTTTTTTTTTTTTTGTCGTTGTAGAACTTAGTTCCATTTTGATTTATCTATAGAAATCTGAATTCTCTTCCAAACACTTCATATCCAGACAGATATCAATCCAGAGTTGCCAGATTGGAGTCCAAGAGGAGATAATCCAAGTCTCCGAGATAAAGCTCGGATTACCTCCCTTTGTAGAATAGTCTAGCAACATTGATTCAATCATATGTAGGGGAATAATAAGATCTTTTCTCTTTTATTTCATTATTTTTTAAAATTTTAATTAAGTTTTCTTTCTGCATTTATATCATCCTGACTTTTTTTTTTTTAACAAGTGAAGTGACCGGCAAATAGTGTCACCACTAATTGGGTATGGGCAGTTATTAAAAATGAACTTTCTCAAAACCTGACTTTATATTTGAAATTCTTGTTAGTTTTGATTTGTTTCAAAAATCCCAAAATGACTAAATTGCAGAGTATTGGTCAACAATTAATACAGTATTGAACCATTCATCTGAAAAACTAGGGACCGAAGGTGACCCGAATTTGTTGATTCCTAAACCTTGGCTAGGTGTATATTATTCAAAATATAAGATAAACAATGAAAAGCAAATAATGAAGTTGTATTTAACATGCAAATTTATACATTTCTACATCAGGGTTTGTCTAATCAATATCAATCTTCATCTGAAGACAATTCAAGCAAAGTGGCCAATTACTATAAAGCCTACCAGTTTCATACATAGCTGGTTTTCTGGAAGCTGGATAAATGGTCCAGTACTGTATTAGCAAAAAAATTTACATCTGATGTCTTTTTTTTTTTTTTTTTTTTTTTTTTTTTTTTTTTTTTCTTAAAAGCAAGCAAAATACAATAAAAAGTTGGAGCCAATTCCCTCTATCTTGAAATAACACTTTCATGCTGTGTTGCTAATTTAGGTGTTTTTAATCTAGATCTAAGTGTCAGAAATAGCTATGTAGATGATTTTTAATAAAAATAAGTAACATTTTTTTTTATCTAATTTAAAATAATAAAAGCAATATTTTTGATTGAATAAGTGTATTTTGATTTAGTAAATGTTAACGATAAGTAATTTTCTTGGTAAAATGTCGAATTTTAAAGACTTTCAAATTATGAAATCAGGTAAAAAAGAAAAATCTACCAAAAACTTTTCTTTTTTTTTTTTTCCTCCTCCCCTCCTTCCTTTCTTCATCTGCAGGTCATCTTCACTTTTTTTTCTCTGTGATGTGAATGCAACCCATTAGCAGGATGGCCAGATTTGGCCACAAGGGGAGATAATCCGAGCTTATCTTCAAGACTTATCCAAAACAAACATAGGAAATAGTGTTGAATTAGAAAGTCAAACGAGTCTGGAGGTAGAGGTTCAATACCAGCTGGCCAGACTCAAGAGGCTGGAAATTAAACTCTGCCTCCAGGCTCTATTTCCAAGTTCGACACTATTCCAATGCCTGTGCTGGGGAAGATTAAGTTTGGATTATCTCCCCTAGTAGCCCAATCTGGCAACCCTGCCCGTTAGTTCAGGTTTAAATAAAATGCAGAAAGAGAAATAATATACACTGATGATGAAAGTAAATATTTTTGTAAATGTGTGTATATAATAAATCTTCTACAATGTATATGTATATACATATAACATGGCTGAATAAAATATAAAGTTACCACATTTTATTTCTTGACTCTTTTTTTTTTTTTTTTTTTTTTTTTTTTTAAATTTTATCCCTGGCGGAAAAGGCCGCTGGAGACCATCATTTGCTATCACCGTTCTTGTAGTCGTCTCCTTTTTCCTCAATTGAATGACTTGGTTATTCCTTAAATTTCATTTCTAGGTTTGTACCTGGGGGATGGTGAGTCATGTCCAATCTGATTGTATGCATTTTTTTCTTTTTTTCTTTTTTTTTTTTTTTTCTTTTTATTTATTTGGGATGAAGATTTCTCCATTCAGAAAGTTATGGATAAGTTCGAAGACAGATACAGATCTGCAAGAATAGCGTGCTTTCCTCAACAACAATATTAGAGTGGATAACTAAACATACCTTGAGAGCATTCAGCATGAATTAGATACCTGAATACTAAGGATAGAGAAGATTACCAGAAGTACATCTGAAGGAATGCAGCCTCTTGAAGTTGAAAAAAAAGCTGAGATTTTGAGCAAAAGCTGGCTAAAGAATGTAGGAAAAACACCGAAGGAGGATAATAGTATGAAAACTAACAAAATATACAGATTTCAAACAACCTGATGGTACTTTCACGCACAGCTTCTGCTGCCTCTGAAGAATTGTAAATGATCAATATCCATTGGTCTTCACTAAAAATATCACAAGCAAGATTACCAAAATTCTAGAAAAAAAACCCTATTCACATCTCCTCTGTCACTGCATCTAGAGGAATAGTCCTGAATCATTGAACCCACATAAAACTCCAGGCCTGGACGGATATTCATTGTAAGGCTGTGAGAGGGTGGGCCAAGATTGTAGCAAGTTCTCTAACAACTACAGATGCAGTTATCTCTCTGATTTTCAACAAGGGGTCAACCCTGACCTCCACAATACCCATAACCGGTATCCTTACTCTCCTTTATATTTAAGGTTTTAGAAGGAATCAAAATTCAACATTGAATAGACCACATTGAAGTAAATGACGTGGATTGTCACCAGCAACACAGTTTCATCAATTGACTGAGTACCACATCCACTCTCTTGGAAACTTTCGATTTATGGACAGAAGCAATCATACATGGAATCCCAATCAATGTACTCTTACTTGACTATAACAAAGCTTTCGACATCATCCCGCATTAATGTCTCCTACAACAGGTGGAGATTTTCAGTATCTGGGGTGTAGCCCTACAGTGGATTGCTTCCTTTCTTCCTTGACACCAATGCCAAATGGAGTGAACAGTATGCTATCTAACTTGGTGCAACAACCACATTGGGGATAAAAACACTAAGATCAAAATCGAGGACACACAACTGGAAGAAGTAAACCACTACATCTACCTAGGACAACGAATCTCCATGAGACCCTCAAAAGAAAAAGAAATCAAGCGAAAAATCACACTAGGATGGCAAGCCTTTGGCAGAGCTAGCTCAACCTTCAAAAATAAGATTCCATTAATCCTAAAGAGAAGGGTGTATAACCAATGCATCCTCCCAATAGTCACTTATGGAGCTGAAACATGGAACCTAACCAAGAGACAGACCCGAAAATTGAGAACCATGCAACTTGCACATGAAAGAATAATGCTGGGCCTCACATGGAGAGACCACAAGACAGCACAGTACATCCGAGAAGGGACATCATAGAATCCATTAAAAATCTCAAATGGCGGTGGGCTGGCCATGTTGTAAGAATGGCAGACAATCGGTGGACATCGCGACGCACAACATAGATCCCCGAGACCGCATACGCAACAGAGGCCGACAAACTGTTAGATGGAGAGACGAACTAGACAAGTTCAGGAAATACTGGCTCCGTGACGTCCATGATAGGGAAGTGTGGTAAATCCTGGGGAAGGTCTGTGTCCAACGACGGACGCTAAAAGACTGATGATGAAGGTTCTACCCTAGGTTCGATCCTCTTTGGTATGTCATTAACTGACGAAGTAAGCCACATTACCTCTTTGTATACCAATGACACTAGTATCTATGCTGGCTTACACTGACATATACTTGAGTAGCTATGCTGAAGACCTTCCATCAGTTGGAGGATGGGCCAAGAAGATGCCTATAAAATTCCGCCATGGCAAGTGTAAAGTTATGCACATAGAAACATGCTCAACCTCACATTTATTTCTGGCCTTTCGGCATGGATTAAAGTGTAGTATTGGTTCCATGGCATTGTCTGAGGCGCCAGTAGTGACACTTTCCTGCTGAATGGGCCGGAGATTGTGTTGTGTTGAGCATCAAAGCCAGAGTGCGCCAGTGCAGTGCGTCAGCCAATGAGGTTCTACTGGGGCTGCGCATTGGGAGCCTTTGGACTCGTCCTTGGGCTCTCCCACTCTTACTCTACCCAGTTGCGGGGGATCCATTTCCCCGGGGGCAGCACTGTTTCTTCACACTTTTTGGGACAGGTCGGGATTGTCCTGACACTTTTGTGACTGCGGTTGCTTTAGCAACCATGGTTGCGTCGACTGGATTTATTTTTCATGGGTTTCTCCTTTTTCTCCATGTAAAGCCCTTACCTTGTGTCACATTTTGCTCTAGTGTGAGTGAATAAATAGATGCACATTGAAGCATCCAAACCCTGCAGAGATCATCAGATGATGAAGATCAAACAAGAGCGGCATGCTCTCGATACAAGTGGGATCCAGGTGCGTCTGTAGATCAGGAACTCAAGTTCACTTCTCTCTGTCAAGCAAAAATCAATGAAGCAAATTGTATACTAGGCTCAAGCCCACCTTCAAGAACATGAACCAAGTCATCTTCCTTTTACTTTACAAAGCAATGATTTGCCTAGAAGTATGCAAGCTGTGTATGGTCACATCTGAATAGAGATCAGGATGCTATAGAATGAGTGCAGAGAAAAAGCAACGTTGGTACCTGGCTTGAGTCATGTATCCAACACTGACTTTTAGAACTTCCTATGTTGAAATACAGAAGAGACTGGTTGGATATGATTGAAACTTTCAGAATCCTAAAACTACTGCATGGAATCAACAGACTGCAAGTGTCTTAAATCTCCCAACAAACTAATGCTTCAGTTAATTGTTATCATGCATACTCATGGGCATAGCTACGGATTGAAAGTCCACTGAGACACAGAAATACGTGGTCATTTCTTCTTTGTTGATCTATTTCAGTCTGAGATAACTCAATTGAAGTCTACAGTAGCTCAGTTTAAGTAAAGACTGCAGAAAGTCTGGGGAGGTGAACCAAATCAACCCTATGCCAAAAATAGTCTTGGGCGACCTTTTTGATCTAGCAAGCAACAAAAGATATTTTCATCTTCAGCTGGACCACACATCCATTAAAAAAATGAAAATCATATTGCAGAAAGCGGACTTGATTTCTATTTTAGACAAACATTAATTACAATTATATTATTGATTTGCGAAGCAAAAATAATAATCTTACAGTATAAATTATGAACTTGACCTTCTGAAAGAAATTATATAAGATTATAGATGTTTGGATTGGCTGAGGGCTACAGAAAATTTTGATTTGAGCCCACAGACCTTGCGTCGCCCATGTTTGGCCTATAGATTCTCTTACCAATATATGAGCCCTTTTCTTCAGCTTTTAAAAAAAGCCTGCTGTAATCTAAAGAGTATCTCATTAATTGATTAATGAAGCTAAACGTTGACTGGTCTCAATACTTCAAGGGTCAAACTATTGATAAAATCTATTATGCCTAAAATGAATCTTACTTATGAGAACATGGTCTCCTTGAAAGATTTTCGAGAAGATTTTTGCTCACAGCCCCTAAAGGTCAAGAACTACTTGTGTACTGTCCAAGTGAGTAAATATTTTGTATTCTTTACTATAATATAATAATTCTAAAGCGTTTTTTAAATTCTTTTTAACATTGACTAAAAAAATATCCTTCCAAGTAACATTTGGATTTAACATACTTTCAGTGTTAATGGACCCCTCCCCATATTAGTTTGTTAAAACAAAGGTTTACTGTACTAATTTTTTAAGAAATTCCATAGTGTTGTAACTCTACAGCCTTGGATGAACATCAACACCACACACGTTACATATATATATATACATGTATATGTATATGTATATGTATTTATGTGTTGTCACATAAAAAGATGTCCATCTCTGCAGTTCGGCTGGAATTTACAGCTTTGACCCCTAAATTGTCCAGTGGCAACCTCAGATCTGCACCACTTAATCCATGTGAAGTTGCCCTCATATACTAATTTTTAACCTCCAAGATCTAGCTGTTTGACTGGCTATAACACTCATACAACCAAGCAAATAAATACCAGCATTACATTCACACAGGTCAAGCCCCTACTTCGGAAAATCCTATTCCAAAAAAAAAAGGACCAGAAGTGAGAACTTCACATTATTGTTCCCAGATTGTCCATTTTTCTCTGGATCTGAGAAAAATGAGGGCTTCACGTGTGTGTATGTATGATGTACATATATATATATATATATATATATATATATGCACACACACAAACATGGATAGTCTTGTCTCCACCTTCATGAACACTGCTGACCTTGAAGAAACAACCAAACACAAATTTTCAAAATAAATATTCCTTTTTAATCTCAATCCTGCCTTCATGTGAAACAGTTTCAAAAATAAACTGTTTATCTTGACATTAAAATAAAAACTCTATAGTTTTGTCATGATACATGAACCATCAACTACTTTCATTTTTTTTTTTTTTTTGTTATAAGCCTCATATTTTGAATATGCATTTTGAAAGATTTTTCCATAGCTTATCTTCTGGATTATTGAAGAAAAAAAAAAGATTTATGTTGAGAGTGAATTTCCACAATGGCTAATGTTAGCAAATATTGGTCTTAATTTTTAGGTAGAGGCCTCCCTTATTTTAATATGGGTAGATGGTCGACCCTAAAATATTAATCTAGCTCCAAAATAGCTCAATTTTATTGTGGCTCAGTTAGAATGTGGAGGTGAATAACTTTGCCCAAAAGCTAATTGCATTCATCTCAATATATTGCAAAATAGAAAGCTCTTGAGAAGCTGATCTGTTTCTGGGAAAAGATGTGACTCTCCCCATGAGAAGGTGGGGAGACAAGAAGTCCAGAATGCTTGTTCAAAAATTGTGTTTGATCAAGCTGAAGGGTGGAGGGATGAGATCAGTGATGGTAAATTCAAGGTAACAGATCTAAACAAAATGTCAGCAAGTATTACCATCTGTACAAGGTCCATAGAAGCATAAGAATTGGTCCTTACCATCCACCTGGCCAATCATTTAGGAAAGTGAATTAATGACACAGAACATAAGTGAATGAAGATGCTTTAACCATGGTCAATTTCAACTATGGATGCTAATAAGGTCAAAATCAAAGGGACATAACTCAAACCATTGAATGAAAATGCTATATATCTACCTGAATTGCCAATTTTTCAAGAAATAAATTCACATTCTTATAGAGAATCACCTACTGATGGATAGAACACATACGAAAAATATCATCAATGGGAACATTTGGATGCAACTGGTCCAATGTCAAAACAAAATATTTATTCAATGGAGTATATAATTTTTATATTATTAATTATCTATTTACATATTCATTTATCTATTAGTATTTATTATGATTACAATGGATAATAGTCTAATCCCAAATTTGAATTTATTAACAAATTATCAGAATGAATTAAAAAAGAAAAAAAAAAAAATCTCATACAGGTAAGTGTCCGATAATTCCTTAGATGTGTCACATGTATGTTTAGTTTTACTGAGTGACCAGGCACCTCCAATTGTGTAAGTATATAAGTATAGATGGTGGGATCAGTCAGATCAACAAGGCTCATTTGATGATTGACTATTGAAGGATTTTGTAGCTCATTATTTGCATTCTGACTATCTATAATGGTTCTTGTGCTTGTATACCAACAGATCCTAATGACCTGAGCAATATCTGCCTCAGTGGAATTTCCTGTGCATGAAGTAGGATTTGTCAATTTCTACTTCAATTCCAGAACCACCAATTTGCATTGTATGCCCTCTGACAGACACACAACCATTAACTCTTAGGAAGTTGAACCAGTTTATGATTATTTCATAAACCCCACTTAATTGTTCTACAGCTGGCTTATTAACTTTGGATCACTAATAAATCAAATCGAGATTCTGCATTAAAAGGGAAGAAAAAAAAAAGGAATCATGCAAGATGGTGGCCCTTTTCTTACAAGCTTTACACTACCACATTTTGCCATCTGCTATTTTTTTGCAATGATTGCAACATTATTGGTAAGTTGCAGCATTCTTGCATTTTGGCTCATAATCCACAGCTGACAAGTTGTTGAACTGTCATCAGTGATTTCCTAAGATATCCCCCCTGAGTCAGTCAAACTGCAAGAATTACATTTGCACTCATAAAAATTGCCAACATGATAAGAATGAAAAAATAAAATTTTCCCAATGAAAGTGATGCAATGTATTATTCAGTTGGTTGGACTGCACATGTATTTTGATGGAATTTAAATGACATTGTAACCATGAAAAATGTTAATAAATCCATGAAATAGTAATATAAAATAATACATATTGAATTAAATGATTTTTGGAAGAATACGTATTTGTTTATAAGCAACTCAGTCGAAATAGCATTTTCATTTTTATCAATCATACGTATGTCTCTTTGATTTTGCCCTGATCAAAATTTTCATTTTAATTTCAGCCCCACGGTCTATACTATTGTAGTTTCCATAGACAAAATCAAAAAAGGATAAAGTATCTGTTCACAAAACTTGCGATTGCCTGTTTTTTCAATTGGTTTCTCAATCATCATTGTATAATAGAAAAAAAAATAAACCTATTTTAATGAGGTCAATTTATATTGGGATTCTATGAGATCTGTTAAATAAGAAGGTGGATTTTTCATGTCCATACCTACAAATAAACTAACCACAGCTTATAAAGAGGAAGTGTTCTCATTTTCAAGTCATGATTTATAACAGAGCTAATGCAAGTATTTATAATCAAAACTACAGGATGATAACTTGTCTTCCTTTCATATTATCTTCAACTCGTTTTTGCAATATTTTCTCATTAGGTTCAAATTTTGGTAGTTTTGGGGGTTTGTTTTCTTTTCATTAAAACCTATATGAAAATGCATATCCAAAATTTGAGACAATCTGAAGAGAAAAAAAAAATTTCAATCATTTTTCCCCCCCTTTTTAAAAGTCTCTGCTGTAAATTTTTGTAGTTTATAGTTCAGACTTCCAGTTCCATGGATGGACTCCACAATGAAGTACAAAATCTTTTTTTTTTTCTTTACAATTCTTTCGATAAAATGATACATTCTTTTTCCAGTGCTGCAAAGGCAAGTAATTGTAAGCACTCCTCAGATCTTCTCGGACTGTTGTACTCATCTTGGTTGTTACGGACATTTAACCCAACGACCATCCTCAGTTGTGTTTTGAAGGGGGAGGGTCTGAATGTTGGGACGGCAGCCCCTTTTGATGCGTAGAGGCAGAATGTCCTGTTTCTGCTATGTCCAGATTGGGTCTTGCATTAGTACATGTTGTTAATGATGCCTATTAGTATATTGAAAGGGTTAGTAAGGTTATTCCAAACCCTCAGTGTTGTTAAAACCATCTTGGAAGAGATGAACCCAAATGAGGGCAACAGACAAAAAAAAAAAAAAAAATCTCTGTATAGTGATAATTCCTCTTCTAAAAAAATTCAGACAATAATTGTAAATAGTTGAAAATTGACAGTCTATACTTCACGGCTATATTTACATATTGCAGACACCACCGCAAGTCTCTATTTTGTACCACAGAAATTCAAGGCAGTGTTTCTTAAACTATTTCAATGTTAATCATCCTCAGAGTCTTTTTTACAAAATCTCATCCATCCATTACCAAGTTTTCTTAAGGTTTTTCTATCATTTGCAACTTATCCTTTTTTTAGGTATAATTTTATACATAATTGATTTGGTATGAGCATAAAGCATAAATTAACTCATCTAATTGTTCATTTCATTCATGTCTTTTTGGACATCCTAAATATACGTAAAGAAAAATTAATAAAAGACATTATTAGAATTTTTCTTATTTACATAAATTTAGCAAACATTAATCATAGAACTTGAAATTAGATTTTAAAAAATGTTTTCTCATTGTATGTTTACCACAAAATTATTAATATTTTTTTTTATCAAAAAACTGAATACATTCACCCCCAGAATAATTTCGTTCATTCTTGGATGAATCATTCATCAGTTTGAGAAACACTGCTACAAGGTACAGAAAATCATATTGATCCCATTGATTTGTTAGAAAATTATTTGAGGCTTATCGTAAGCCCCAATTCACGTTGATTTTTTGATACTATTTTTAATTTTTTTTCAATAGTAGAGCATAGGACAGCATCTATGCTGCTGTAGTCCAAGTAGGTTTTCCTGCCAAACTGTAGGTTTTTTCTATCAGAATAACCTTCCCTTAGACTGATTGCGAGGGCTAAAGGGTTCCAACTGCCCTGGTTTTTCTCTAGGCTATTAGTGCAAACTTCGTATTCCATTTTCCATCCAGCACCTCATTTCTAGATGCAATGGGTCAACTTGGAACAAGTCCAGTTTATTTCTTAGAAAAATTAGGTTCACAGGAACCTTCCGGATTTCCTTTTGCCATCTGTTTTTTTTTTTCTTGATCTTTGAAGTGTGTATTTTATGATTCTGCCTGTTATAAGCTGAAACAAATGTCCCATAGTTTAATTTTAACCATATATGAAACCTAGTGTGGTTCTGACACTGGATAAATAAGAATTCACATGACTTATGAAGTAAACAACATACAGAGACAAATTAACACATTTCCATACATTCCTGACATGAAGAACTCAGAAAAAAGGTCATTATTGAATTCCAAACGCATCTAGTAGTCAGTTCAGCACAAAATCAGCAAAAAAAGTTAATGTTGAGAAATTGATAATAAGTTTTCATTAATAAACTATTTATCAACTGTTTGTCCAATAATTTTTCTTAACCCTTGGAGTGTCTATTTTATGATTCTTGCAGTTAATGGGGTTTCCAAATTAACTCTATATTACATACACCTAGTGCAAACCCAAGCCAACACACGAAAAAATAGAAAATTGCATAACTTATGAAGTAAACAACATCCCAAGACAAATGAACACATTTTTCCAAACAATTCAGCAATTTAGAAAAATGGTTATTATTGAGATACATCTTGTCTATTTCAGGGAAAAATTAGCTAATAAGAAAAAAATGTTGAAAAATCTGATAGTCCAGTTCTAATTTGGGATAAACAGTAGCTCAAGGCATTTTAGGAAAGAATTTGTCATGCGATTGAAATAAGATAATTGAAGGGATTCCAAATCTGCCAGTTTATCTGTATGTACTAATGGGACTATCAGACACATATTTGGCAAGTGAATTTTTGAAAATTCCAAAAGGAAATGTCAATAAGTTTCGCGTCTGCATTCACACTTACATCGATATGGAGAATTTTGAGCAAAATAATGTCAACCTGGAAAAGTTGTTAATAAACTGACCTACCATTGGAAAGAGAATTTCATCAGCATTTCAACATTGTATCTTGTCAATTTGCACCTAATGAACATAAGAAATTACGGCAAAAAAACATGGAGTAATTTAGGATTTTGCATGGAATTATTTTTGTAGTCCACTGTTTGGATTCAATTCTTGGAATACATATTATAATCATGGGGAAGAGAATTCTATCAGCTTTCTAACAGTGTACCATAGCAATTTGTTTATGTTGAGCATAAAAAGTCAGAGCCAAAACATGAAGCTGGAGATTTAACATTTTACAAGGGAATTATCATTATATGTATTTTATAGTTCACTAACCATGGATTGTGTATTTTTTATGGTGACACATACATAATGGAAAAAGAATTTTATCAGTTCTCTAACCGTGTATCTTGTCAATTTATATCTGTTGAGCATAAAAAGTTACTGCCAGAGACATGAAGCTAGATATTTAACATTTCACATGGAAACATTCTATATATGTGTACATTATAGTCTGAAATCTGTAGATTGTAGATTCAATTCTTGATGGTGATATGTACATGGAATTCTCATTCAAATGATATATATCATCTTTTTGACAGTGTATCTTGTCAAGTTGTTTCTGTTGTACATAAAAAGTCATGGCCAAAGAACATGAAACAAGGTATTTTGCATTTTACAAGGAAATATTTTATATATATGTATAGTTGATGTGCTGTACATAACTATAGCGTCATCTGCTACAAGAGAGCAGATCAACCAATATTAGAGAGACCCAACCCCTACAATCAGGGAATAAGATGGGAAATGACAGTGCTCCTTCCTATTCTCGTGGAGGTACTGGCCCAAAAAGGAGAGTCAAAGGGGAAGTTTTTGTGGAAGAGGCAGATCCCTGTTGATGAGGAAGACATGGAGTTGGAGGGATAGATTTTGATGATGAGTAGTTTGGGGCCCAAGACTTAACTGTTAAGAGTTTTGGACTCAAGTAGAGAATACAGGACAGTTGATATCAAATGAAATATAAAAACATCAGATTTTCAACAATTTTTTGTCATGAAATGAAGTCAAGATGAGTTTGAATCTTGACATAAAACCATTTCACTTGTATGGAAAATAAGCTTATTTGTCTCTGCATGGTGCTTACTTAAAAGTGTGTCTAGATTCAGGATTGCACAAAGTGTAATATAAGGTTGAAATTAACCAAACCAGATGGTTAATCTGTTAACAGGCAGAATCATAAAATAGACTTCAGAGATTAGGAAAAAAAACAGATAAGACAAACAATTGATTTCTAGTTTACATATGAAAACATTTAATCAGATTTCTCAATATTGATTTGCTCTTTTGCTGTTTTTGTCCTGAAATAAAGTCTGCTAAATGGTATATTTGCTCCCACTTGGAGTCCTTTAAGTGCTAAGCCAATTCTTGTATTTGGTGGGATTTTTTTCCAAAGCAAGCATTCCATAGATGCAGTAGTGATAAGACAAGGCTCTGATTGGTTCAAATATGCTTGTGTGTGTATCTGTTGTCCTTGTAAACATGGACTTTTTGATAGAGGCATAAAAGAAAAGAATGCCATCTAAAAAATAAAATTCGACTGTCCCAGCTTGGGTGTTCATATATAAAATTAAAATCCTTGAGACACCTTTTTGGTTCCAAGACAAGCTTTCCACTGATGCAGTAGTTATAATACCGAGTTCTGGCTCCTCAATATATATGTGTGGTCCTTGCAAACATGGACTTTTGATCCAGGCATTAAGAAAAAATGCTGTTTAAGAAACATAATTTCAACTGTCTCAGCTGAAGAGTTCACAGAATATGAAATGAAATAAAAGTCCTAGTGTCATTTGGTTGATATTTAGCAAGTCTGCGTCAGCTAAATCATTTGAGAGGGGGCAGTTTGGCAGAACATTGTGTCTAACAATCTTCATAATTTTCAGTTGGGAGAGGATTTTTAAAAGTCAGATCTGAAGTGTTCCACGTCCTAAATTTGTTGACCTGAAAAGTCCAATCCTAAACCTTACGCGACAGACCGAGTGATCCTAGGGGTGGCGGTGAGTAAAAGGCAAGCATAACCCATTTTTTCTGGGATGAAATTCATTAAATGCTTGATTGGTTTGACTGTCATGGGAGCAAAAGGCCTGAATATATACCTCAATTTGGCTCATATTGTAAGATTCTGGTAGCAAGCCGGAAGAAATGTTTTAAAAGCCTATTCTTCTAATATCCAGAATTTCCGCTGCTATCATTTTCTCCATGGAAAAAATGAAACTGTAGAGATGAGAGAGAGACGAGAACATTTATGAGGTGTTATCATCTTAGCAGTTCTAGGGTTAGTATTATGTACAGCTTTTTCTGGTTCTTCAGCCACACAAATTCATTTTTTCATGGTCATGACAGCCATAAATGAAATGGCTGAAAAAAAAAAAAAAAAAAAAAAAACATTTTTTACAGTTCTTTTCACACTTTAGCATTTGTTTTCTTGTCCTGTATTTAAGCAATTTTCAACCATGATTTAGCTGTTATCTTATTTAATATATGTTATCAACTATGACGACCTTGTGATCCAGGAACATCTTTTTGGGTTCAGATGTGACAACTTAAAATTTCAAAGTGCCCATCCTGTGTCAGCAGTATCTGGAGGGGGAAGAAGGTAACTTTTTATAAGATTATGTACATAGCTTCAACGAGTGATTTCCTCATGATTTTCCTCTAAAAAGCATTTCTTTCTACATTAACATGAGAATCGGGAGATTCACAAAAATCTCCAAGACAGAGAAACAAAAAAAAAAAAATTAAAACTTTTAAAAAAGCCACTGCCAGAGTGTTTTGCATCCGAGACAGAAAGAGAGAAACATTAAATAAAATTCTCAAGATTCTTTTTGGCAATTAACCCATTTACTGCGAATGGAAGTCATTGTAGTTCTATGGTTGCTCGAAAGAATTTGTTTTATTGCAATTGATGACCAGTTACTTCTATCCGTATATCAGGGCATTTATCTTGTAATGGATATCTTGCAATGGATTATCTTGTAATGGACATCTATTATTCTTCATCAACTGCCACACTTGATAAGGTTAAGTTTCTGACCAGCATTTCATTTGTTCCGATTCAACCTCTTCTTTTAAAAGGGTTGTCAAGTTTATTGTTTCTATAGGACTGCTTGTTCTCATAACTGATGAGGTTGAGGGTGACTGAGTTGAGGGGTTCTGCAGGATGGTCAGAGAGTCGGCTTCCATAACAATTTGCTCTATTTCTTTTTTCACAGACGTAGATGACGGCGACAGTGATGAATGAGGGGCAGACGGTGATGAAAGAGTAGAAAGTGAAAGAGAGGGGGCAATCGAGTATGGGTTCATAGTTGCAGTAGTAGTGACAATATTGCTCGATGGGCTCGATCCTGTCAACGGCAATAAAGGATGTGACCCTGACATACTGATCTCAGAGTCTCGTCTCCGTTTTGTTGTCCGCCGTCCACACTCTTTGTCACTGAGATATTTCCTCCGGTTTTGCAGAGCTTCTCCAAGTCGAATCCATACAAACTGTTTATGGCGTGACAGCTGAGGAGCAGCTCGGCAGATATAATGAAAAAACGCTTCCTTCTTGTCTGCGGTGATCATCTTCAGAGGTGGCGCTGTGTTCCAGATATTAGCAGTAGTAGCCGCTTCTCTGAGAAGCAAGCGCCCCACCCGCTGTGCTTCAGTTGGCCGACCCCGTCTCATTTTACGCCGAAGTAGCTCTTCAGCCGAGAAGTCTTTGATACGACTTGCACCCCAACCGTCTATGACATGAACATCATTGTCCGTTATGTCATCATCATCGTCGTCATCATCATCATCTTCAATCACATGAGGCTTGATGTTAGACTGCGACTGCTGTACAGGCGTGGTCTGGGTTTCAAATGTCTTTGGTGTGGAGTACACTGATATACTGGTTGCATTGTTAGCTGGAATAGAAGAGGTAGAGCGTGCAGTGCCAGCAGCAATCAGTCTTGAAGTGATCTTCTCATGAGTACTCATACCGCTAGGGAATAATCGAACAGCATTACTTGGAATCTTTACTCTCGGAGAAAGAGAATCAACAGAGGTCACTGCAGTATTGAGGTAGGTTTCCTTCTGCAAGTTTGTTTGTGGAGCTGCCTTCACGTAAGATTCCAGAGCATTTTTAAGATCCGAGTGGATACTGGGCAACCGATTAATGACCGTTTGCGATTGGATCTTTGGAAGCATGGATACTGCAATGGGTGTCGATGGAGATGAAGAAGACATCGTAGTTGCTGAAGGGATGGGCGTAGATGCAACCACTTGTGTTGTTGGCACTGATGGTGCAATTGTCCTACCCATGCGGCACGGGGTATTATTTGGGCCATAGAGGCCGCGCAACAATTTGCGAATGAGGAATCGGTCTTTGAAGACCTCAAAAATGTCTTTCAAGTCAGCATCTGTAAATTCCAATAGCATTTCTCCTTCCACTTGATTATCTGGAATAACAAAAATATGATTATAATGAAATGAAATTTTTGAAAAGTCTGGTTCGTTACTCAATCATCATGCTGTGTTGGGGTGGAACAATTCAAACATTGGAAAAAGGGGTTATCAGCAAATTAGTTACTTTCGTAATTTATTGTTGGGTGTTGTTCACCAAACAAGTTGGAATATTAAAAAAAAACAATTTAGCATAAACTTACATTGCAAAATACCCCCCCCCTTGTTTAAGGGGGGGATTCTGAGAGGAAAAAAAATTCATAGACATGACATGGAGTGAATGCATGAATTCACAGCCCTCTGGCTCCATTGGTGCAGCTTGTGCACGTGATACAGTCAGTTTGACCAGCTTAAAAACTAAAGAAACCTTTGGTGACAGTTTCAGATAAAATATAATAAACAAGTTAATAAAAATATGATTAATCATTTTTAAAAAAAATAGACAAATCAGAGAAGATACATTCAGTAATTTGGAGATGAATGATTAACATTCCAAGAGTTGTTTGAGGAAGGCCATAGAATGGGTTGGCTGAAACATTGTGGTAACAACAAAAAGAATGAGATCAAAAGCACAAACAACTTTTGGAAAATCAGATTTAATATTAAAAAGACCATCTTTTGAAGGTATATCTATGTGGGTCATAACTGAAGATTATGGTATGGGAATCACTACTGCATGTGTCTTGAAGAAGCAGAAAAATAACTTGTTCTTTCATGTTGACGGTGATGACAAGAAACTAATGAAACACAAAGAAGATATCTTTGAGGTAAAAAGAAGATGAAGATCCTCATGAAAACTTGGGAATTAGTACTGGCTAATTTCATGGTACATGGTATGTATATGCTAACATTCAAAATTCCAAAATGCATCTGGTCCCATGGATCTTTCTTGTATAACCTTGAGAATTTCAACTTTATACACGAGATACTACCCAAAAGTTTTGAGAATTTGATCATAAAAAAAACAAAAAAACTAACAAATAAAATAAACTAACAAAAAAAAAAAAGAGAGAAAAAAAAAAAAATGATTTCCCAAACTAGTTTTTACTGTCTCCCTTAAAGTAGACCCCTTGTGAGTCAGCATAATGGCTCACAAAAGGTAGTGGCAGAAATCCATACTACATTAATTTGTTCAAATTCCTATAACTTTTGGGTAGCATATAGCAAACAATACATCATAGGAAACAGTAGGTAAAAAAGCTGCATTCATAGTCGTGGAAGAATTTTATAGGTTTGAATTAATTGAATGCTTACTTATGTGAGCAAAATGCCTGGATATATACCTGAATTTTGGCTCAATAGTGAGATTCTGCCAACAAGTGGATCTTTTATACAAGCCAGGATAAAAATAAAGGAAGGAATTTTAAATATTCTCCAAATGTCTGGAATTCCATTTTCTCCACAGAAAAAAAAAAACATAAAGACGAGAAAGTGAGAGAGAGGCAAGGACATCTATATGGTGTTATCAACTTAGCAGTTTTAGGGCCAGCATAATGTACTGCTTTTCCTTGTTCTTCAGCCACACACATTAATTTTTTCCATAAGACAGCTATAAATGAAATGCTGAAAGTGTATGATTTTTTTATGCTGTTCTTCACTCAGTATTATTTGTTTTCCTTGCCCTGCTTTTAAGCACTTTTTAATCATAATCTAGCCACTGACGCTATATCATTTATCATGTGTTGAGAACTACGATGATGACCTGATGACCTGGGAGCATTTTTTAAAATTTTAATCTTTTTTTAAATGTTCGGTTGTGGCAACTCAATTCTAAATTTCAACATACCAATCCTGTTTCAGCAGCATCTGGAGGAGGAAGAGTGTAACTTTTTACAGAATCATTTTCACATCTTCAACAAGTGATTCTCTTCTAAAATTAGAAAGCTAGTGTATAATACAAAACTTACTCTTACAAGCATTTTTCTACATCCTCATGAGATTCATGGAAATTTCCAAGATGGAGTCACAGAAAAATAAAATCAATACTTTGAAAGCCACTGCCTGAGAGTTTTGCATTTGAAGCAGAAGGAGAGAAACATTAAAAACTTCTGAAGACATCGGCTCTTTTTAGCAATCAACCCATTTACTGCAAATGATTGATATTTCTATGGCTAACTCAATAAAATTTCCATTTTATTGAGATTGATGGCAACTCAGTCCTGTGTGTCAGGGCTTTTATTTCATAATGGATAACTATTACACTTCACTATCTTCCACAGTTGTTGGGTTAAGTTTCTGACCAGCATTTCATTTGTTCCGATTCAACCTCTTCTTTTATAAGGGTTGTCAAGTTTATTGTTTCTATAGGACTGTTTGTTCTCATAACTGATGAGGCTGAGGGTGACTGAGTCGAAGGGTTCTGCAGCATGGTCAGAGAGTCAGCTTCAATAACAATTGGCTCAACTTCATTTTTCACAGACGAAGATGATGGCGATGGTGATGAATGAGAGGCAGACGGTGATGAAAGAGTAGAAAGTGAAATAGAAGGGGCAAGCGAGTACGGGTTTGTAGTTGTAGTAGTAGTAGTAGTGACAATATTGTTCGATGGGCTCGATCCTGTCAACGGCAATAAAGGATGTGACCCTGACATACTGATCTCAGAGTCTCGTCTCCGTTTTGTTGTCCGCCGTCCACACTCTTTGTCACTGAGATATTTCCTCCGGTTTTGCAGAGCTTCTCCAAGTCGAATCCATACAAACTGTTTATGGCGTGACAGCTGAGGAGCAGCTCGGCAGATATAATGAAAAAACGCTTCCTTCTTGTCTGCGGTGATCATCTTCAAAGGTGGCGCTGTGTTCCAGATATTAGCAGTAGTAGCCGCTTCTCTGAGAAGTGAACGCCCCAGTCGCTGTGCCTCAGTTGGCCGACCCCGTCTCATTTTACGCCGAAGTAGCTCTTCAGCCGAGAAGTCTTTGATACGACTTGCACCCCAACCGTCTATGACATGAACATCATTGTCCGTTATGTCATCATCATCGTCGTCATCATCATCATCTTCAATCACATGAGGCTTGATGTTAGACTGCGACTGCTGTACAGGCGTGGTCTGGGTTTCAAATGTCTTTGGTGTGGAGTACACTGATATACTGGTTGCATTGTTAGCTGGAATAGAAGAGGTAGAGCGTGCAGTGCCAGCAGCAATCAGTCTTGAAGTGATCTTCTCATGAGTACTCATACCGCTAGGGAATAATCGAACAGCATTACTTGGAATCTTTACTCTTGGAGAAAGAGAATCAACAGAGGTCACTGCAGTATTGAGGTAGGTTTCCTTCTGCAAGCTTGTTTGTGGAGCTGCCTTCACGTAAGATTCCAGAGCATTTTTAAGATCCGAGTGGATACTGGGCAACCGATTGATGACCGTTTGCGATTGGATCTTTGGAAGCATGGATACTGCAATGGGTGTTGATGGAGAAGAAGAAGACATCGTAGTTGCTGAAGGGATGGGTGTAGATGCAACCACCTGTGTTGTTGGCACTGATGGTGCAATTGTCCTACCCATGCGGCACGGGGTATTATTTGGGCCATAGAGGCCGCGCAACAATTTGCGAATGAGGAATCGGTCTTTGAAGACCTCAAAAATGTCTTTCAAGTCAGCATCTGTAAATTCCAATAGCATTTCTCCTTCCACTTGATTATCTGGAATAACAAAAATATGATTATAATGAAATGAAATTAATGATAGTCCAGGCAATCAGTGCAGATTTTGGTCAGAATTGCTCACTTTATAAAAAAACCATATAACTTGGCATAGTGATACTTCAGGGTGTGCTAAAGAATTCCAGATATAGAGACATTCTGAAATAGACTTTTCTAAACAACAGTTGCTAGGCATTTCTTCCAACCTAAGTAATCTATAAGTATCTCCCATTAAAACACAAATCCCTGGATCCACCTTAAAAGTTGATCACTCATTTTTTCCTGTGGCCCATCTTTTCGCAACACTTCATTAAGATACGGCGTAGACAGACACAAGTGAATACAGAAATGTACAAAAAAAAAAAATTTTTTTAAATGAATTCTTCCTGGATCCGCCCAGAAATTACGCACTATTTTTTTTTTTCATCCAAAACTCTTGATACCTCATGCCACCAAAAACTGAGAAACCTTTTTTGGGTCGTACAGTGGGTTTTTTCTTCATAAATGCACCAACTATGTGATAAATATGAGAAATTACAACAAAAAGATGAAGTCATGAATTCTGGTCTGGAAAAATGCAAATAAAAAAAATTTCCATCATCTATTTCTGATGTTAGTATCCAGAAATGTACTAATGGTGCTAAAAATGGTAAAACCTCTAGAGTTTAGAGGTTCAACTGGGTTTCCACCTAACTATATATGCATAAAATTTAAGTAAATTTAAAACAATATCTATTTTACTAAATCAACACTCATTTGGTTGGGGATGGGGGGGTATGATCTCAGATAACAGAGACCTGAAAAGTACCAAGTATCAAAAGGGTCTGATTCTATTGCTTGACTCTTGCAATTTGGAGGCGAAAGCCATGTTCTTGGGTCACCCAAAAAAGGAATCAACAATCTGAGTAAGTAAACTCCAAATTTCAGGGTGGATCTGGAAAAGTGTGTTCCATTTAGGAGTTATTTATAGATTAATTGGCTAGTTACTAAGTCGGAAATAATGCTAAGCAACTGTTGCTAAGGAAAATCTGTTTCAAAATGTCTTCATATCTAAAATTGTTCAGTACACCCTAAAGTATCAATATTCCAAGTTTATGCTTTTATCACAAAGTGAGCAGTTCTGATCAAATTCTGAAGTAATCACCTGGACTAGGATATATTTTTCTGTTTTTTCTCCTCTGTCTGTCTATACATGATCTCCGAGAGTTCTCAATGATTTTCAATGAAATTCTGCAAAAGGGTATACCATAAGGAAGAATCAACAAAATCCAGGATTTTTGATAGATATTTTTCATTATAATTCTTCATAGATTTCTTTATTCGCTCTTGTCTGTCTATACAATATCTCCAAAAGTTCTTAATGAATTTCAATAAAATTTTGCAGAAGGCTGGGTCAAATTGTAAGGAAGAACAGATTGAATTCCAGGAATTTTTGCATTTTTCTTCTTCATAAATTTCCATATGTCAACACAATATCTCCAGAAGTTCTGAATGAATTGTAATGTAATTTCATGGAAGGGTAAGGCACATATCAAGGTAGATGTTATCAAATTTTGGAGCTAATCCAGGGATTTGTTTTTGATTGTGAGGTATTTTTCAATTTTTTCTTCTTCCTACATTTTTGTATTTGCCCTTGTCTTGAGATATTTTTCTGGTTTTTATCACTTCTGTATTTGCTTCTGTTGTTCCACACAATACCTCCAAATGTTTTCAATGAATTTTAACAAAATTTTGTGTAATGGTAAAGCACACTGTAAGGAAGGAATGGTTCAATTTTGGGATTGATTCAAGGATCTGTTTTTGGTTGGAAGATATTTTTTTCTTTTTTTCGGTTCATTTCTGCATTCACTCCTGTCTGTGACCATATTTCCAAAAATTCTGAATTAATTCAATGGAATTCTGTAGAAGAGTAAGCTATATAGGGAGAAAGAGGCAATTAAAATACGAGGCCTATCCAGGAATCTGTTTTTGATTGAAAGATATTTATTCATTTCCTCTTTTTTTCGTCATACATTTCTGTGCTCAATTATATCAGTCCACACAATATCTCCGAAAGGTCTCAATGAATTTCAATAATATTTAGTGGAAAGGTGGGCCACTGGGCAAGGAAGAAATAATCAAATTGTTGGGTGAATCCAGGAATTAGTCGCTGTAGTGTATACTGGTGGATGGAAATCTCCAAAACTCATGATGTATATCTCTAATAAGGCCTTGTATGCCATTTAAAAAAATTGTACTTTTCCAGAGCCCAGACTTTAGTAGATTTTAGTATGCCATTGAGCACACCTGATACTACAAAAAAAATGTTGAGAAATGCTATTTTGTGAAAAGAACTGATTTTAAAGAAGTTGCTATGGATGGACAGTTCAACAATGTCGCCTTACCTTAGAATGATTAGTAGCTATTTAAGAATATTTGAGCCAAATTTCATGCTTTTATCACCAACTGAGCAATTTTTGCACTGACCACCTAGACTAAGGTCTGATTAGTCACTCAATAGAAACTGTCACATGATTAATGTCGGTTGGCAAGATGCCATGTTGGGGTTGCCTTTTTTAAGGCAGTGATCACTCAAGGGGGGAATAAAAGGCTGAATTTTTGAAAAAAATCAAGCATTAACACTGCCGGACACAAACTAAGAAACCAATGTAGCATTGCAAACTGACCCCTGACCCTTTCCTCTGAAAAAAACAAGCAAACAAAAAACGTTTTTTCAAGACATTGGGGAATAAATACCCTCTAGCTTCACTGGTACACACTTGATGCATACACACAAATCCAGCCAGACCAACTTGAAAACTGAAGAAATCTATGTTGACAGTTTCTATTGAAATATAGTTGAAAAATATAAAAATAACATGATCACTTATTTCAGAAGAAATAGACAAATTAGAGTGAATACATTGTATAATTTTTGAATGAGTCATTACTATTCCAAGAGTTGTTTGGTTGGACTATTGATAAACCCGAGGAAGGCCATAGAATGGGTTGGCTGAAACATTGTAGTAACAACAAAAAGAATGAAGTTGATCTTCCAATTTGCTTTAGGTGGAAGAATACCCTCAAGATAAGACCATGCTCTCTTAAGAGTGCATATATTTTTCGTTTTTAATTTTGTGCAGAAGTAGCAAGAGAGGCAAAGTAAAGGGAAAAGAGCATAGCTGAAACGCTTCAGCTGGAGAGATTGGGAAGGGGACAGAAGGATAACACAGGGTTGCCAAATTAGTTCAATTTTGGCTTTCTCAATTTAGCCGATAAAAATCTACGTTTTATTGTTCATGTGTCTTTTCAAGATGGTTTTTTTTTTGTTTTCAGATCAGAATCAACTATTTTATTTTTGCAGCATTTTCAAATAATTTGACAGCTCAACAAGTAGGATAATTAGCTATATAATAACAGATTCATATGCAAATAATCAGGTCATTCAAATAACAAACCATACTTGGTAACAAAAAGATAACCATTAAAATCTCTCATTCACTGAGCAAAATTTGTAGTTTTGTTTAAAGTAATGAATGCAATAATTGCTCATCTTGAAGATTCATTATACTATAGTGAAAATGTTATTGTAGTTATGAGAGCATTTTCATTCAGTTGGTGATTAGTAAGTAAAAGTAGGTAAGGGATGCCCTTAGCTGGCTATGGTCACAGCCATCCCTGACTGGGCTCCACATAATATTACTACTTACTTGTCCCGTCTGTGATTTGTAAATAAGACTTAGAGGTAGCAAACACCTAAAATGGCACAACTCACCTCACCCTGCTCTACTTTACCCATAGCTGGGAGATAGATGGATTCATACCTTTCCCAAGTGCAAAATGAACACAAACTCTCCCACACAGAGTTTGAACTCCATTGGACAATCATTCGCAGCTAACCTGAACCACTAGTTGTTGATCACAAATGAATATTTGATTCCGTATGTCGAACACTTTCCTTCCTTCATAAAATTACAGGTAAACAACAAATTGTGACTTGAAATAGGTAATTAAAACAAAATCTTTTGACTTGAATTCAAGTTCAAAAGAGACTGTAAATAAAATAAATCGTTCAAAGTCAATACCGAGTTTTACATTATAATTACATTGTGAATAGAATACACTAGGTAAAACACAAGAAAGAATTTTTTTCATGAAATCTAAAAAAGAATTAACTGCATAAGATTAGTAAACATCTTGCTGAGAGCATACACACTAAATATGTTTCTGTCTGGATTTTCCATCAGGTAAACTTGAGTTTTTTTTCTACGTAGTTCATGATTAATCAAGGGAGCTTTGTAAATTTTCCAGTGAAAAATTAGCACCCATCAGAAACTTGAAACTTTCTTGAGCCCTGATCAAAAGATACACCCTCTTTCAACACAGGGGAAAGCCACAGAATGGGCTGAAAAATTGTGTTAACAACAAAAAGAATGAGATCAATAGTACAAACAACTGTTTGGAAATCTTTTGAAGGTGTATCTGTATGGCCCCTAACTAAAGATAATGGTACTGGAATTACTACTGCATACGTCTTAAGAAGCTGAAAGATAACTTGTTTTATGTTGACAGTGATGACCAGAAATAAATGAAACATAGGGAAAATATCATAAAAATGATCCTCTTGAAAACTTGGGTCTTAGAACTGGCTAGTTTCAGGATATACAATATGTATATACTAACATTGCAAATTCCCAAACGTGTCTGATCCCAATGGTCTTGGATAAGAGATTGTGTACCGGTATAAGCTTGAAAATTTCAGCTTTACACCCCAGATGAGTACAAAGGTTTTGAGAATTGAGCCAGGAAAAAATTACCCAAGACCTAGTTCCTACTGTCTCCTTTGTAGTCATCCCCTTATGAACCAGCGTACTGGCTCACAAAGGGTAATGGCAAAAATCAATACTTCATTGGTTTGTTCAGATTCCCAGAACTTTGGGGTAGCATTTAGACATACCATAATGTTTCAGGGAACAGTGGGTAAAAAAAAAAAGGATTTTCCATGTTCATCTTTTGAAATTCAAATAGGAAATTTCAGAAGTACAAAACAAGTGAGGAAATGGAAAAAAAACTGTCTATAGGTTGGGTGTTCATCCATTCTTGGCCAGTTGTGTCAGGTATTTTTAAAAACAAAGCTATAACTGGTCAAGTCATTTTGGTCATCTCAATAAGTATCTGATGTCAACAGATATTTTTTTGTTAAGTAATAAAGTATGAAAGGCCAGCCTTGAATTGTCTTCCGTCATTTTTCAGGGAATTTAGAGTCAGCACAGTAATGTCAACCAATTTGTGTGAGGGAAATGAAGAGTTTGGAAAGTTATAGAAATCCAAAAAGACCATAGTCACCAAGTTTTTTGCTCGTCTTCCTCCTTTTAGAGCTGATTGGAAAGAGTGAGACTTATGTGACTAAAAAACAGAAATATTCATCAATCCAGACCAAAAAAAAAAAAAAAAATCCCGAAATTTTTGACGGGTTAGTTATATGAGAAACATGGGATTTGAAGTAAAATAAAGTCAATAATAATAATTGACTATGAGAAACAATTGTGACTGTTTTCCCTTTTTACAATGAAATTTAATAACAGGCAAGTGTTTCAATATTTCAATGTTTTAAACTTTAATGAAAATGTAAGATTTTTATTCATATTTTAAATATGATCTGTAATGATGAAATAATAATTTTGAAAAAAAAAAAAAAAAAGCCAGACAACGTGTCAAATATTGAAAAAAAAAAAAGATTTTATAAAATTCCCCAAAAGTTTATAAAGTAATAAAATCTGGTATTCAACAGGAAAAATAGATATTTTTTGTCACCGTACATCAAATCACAACAATAATAATATCCATACCAGAATAAACAGCCGTTTATTTATCTTTATTTTTCAATTTCAAAACGTATTGGGATAATTGAATATCTTCTTTGAAGTTTCAATTGAGAGAAAATAACAAAGTTAGTCGTTAAAACAGAAAAAAATATTTCATAGTACTTCAAGTAGCAAGTTATAGACCTTTCAAATAATATTGTTTACATTTTTGTAGTGTAAACAAATTGAAAAATAAAAATATATCTATCGAAATTAATCTATAAGTACTTTCAAATTAATTGGGACGTTTTAAAAAATGATTTAATACATTTTCAATTTAACGGATTTATTCAGGTTCTGAGATTCAAAAAAAAGATGATACAATTGAGATAATATCTCAAGAAAATACTTGAAATCAGAAAATAAAATAATAATACGTTTAAATTAACCGAAATACTTTAAAATCAATTGGAGTGTTTAAAAAGATGTTTCAAAATAATTTCAATCTAAGGGTTCACACAGGTTCTGAGTTTTAAAATCATTAAAATGAATTTTTTAACAAGTTTCATCCGGACATTAAAGGCCCTTAAAAAAGAACCCGACATTAAAATACATGATGACTGATGAACAATGAATAAAACAATTAAATCCACGCAAGACTAAAATAAAACAGAAGAGATTTTTTTTTTTTGAAAAGTGAGGTGTATACATTATAGAAATAATATATGAGAGAAAATAAATATCATTAAAAATTAAAGGATTTAAAATCAACCCGTTGTTTTTATTATTGTTGTGGTGTGCATGAAAAGGTCTTGTGATATAATGATATTAATGGCTTTCATGTATTTTTGGTTGTGTCTGTGTGTAAGTTACTATGCGGAGGAAAAATAAGAGAAAGGAGACGATTCATACGTTGGGATATGATTATTATTACATGAGTATATAAATAAATTTTCATTAAAAAAATAATAAGGCTTAGAATATAAATCCCCGTTCCATCACTCATTATCAAAAAAAAATTGGATTAAATTTTTTAAAGGGGCCATGAAAACTCTTAAAATGCAAAGGGTTGAAAAAGAGAAGATACAGTGAAAAATATGGAATTTTAAGAAAGGAAAGAGAGAAAGTGTGATGAAAACTATATATACACCCAGGGTGTTCATAAAGTCCAACTATTTTATTACACTGGTTAAACAAAAATAAATAGATAGGGACTTAGTGGATATCTTCTGTGTACTTATATATATATATATATATATATATATATATATATATATTACTCAGACACATATTTTACTTGTTTTTTAAGCTTTTGCTTTTTTTCAAAAGTTTTTATAAGGAATGTTTTAATGTTTGGTGGGGAACTTACCTCTTAGTGCCTTAAGCCCAGTTTGGCTAATTCCGTGTTTGCTCAGAAACAAAATAAGCGCATCTGTGTTGAAATGCTTCACTTGCTGAACACCAACCTCTACAGCTGCCATTATACTTATTATTACTCTGTCTATTATAATTATTATTACTTCTATTATCGTCCTTTCTCATCATTTTGGGTCACACATTTAAAAACAAGATGCTTTTTTTCCGCGTCATGTCGACCGATTTCAGTTTCTCCCCCAAGACAAAAATGTCTGTTAAAATAAACCCTCCCTCTTTTTAACAATGTCTGTTTACTACTGCTGTGGCTGACGTCTCCTCTTTCTCCTTCCCTGTAAATCATCGGTCATTTACTACACATTTTTTTTCTCTTTCTTTCCCCTCTCCAGTTTTTTTGTGCACTAGAAATTTCTTCTTTCCTTGTTGGTGGTGTTAAAAATGGCCAAAGGGGTTAGAGAAAAAAAATGGTGGAAAAGGGTTTTAACAAAAAACAAAATGGAGTAAGAATTAATAAGGTATAAAGCCGGTGTTAATTTCTGGGAAGCTGTGAAAGCAGCCGAGGAAGGTAGTCATTAAAAGTGTGTTAAAATTAGAACAGGCTGACCTTGTTTAAGAGACGTCGTTACATTATGTCGAAGAGAGTGAAAGAAGAAAGGAGGATCTGTTCAAGTCGACGTTGGTGATTCGCTATTGCCTTCTTCTTCTTCAGACCGGCCATATTGATGGACCAACAGTATTTGACCAACAAGAAAAACAAATGATAATTCATTTGCAATCGTCCAACATTTGAACCATCTTTTCATTAAATTAATTAGAGTGTCAAAATATATTAAAATCCACATTAACTTTATTATTTTTTCCAGCTTTTAATTTTCTCCATAATAAGCAGAAAATATTTAGAAAATGAAACTGAGAAATATTTTGGTCTGTTTCACATCTTTAATACCATTTAAAAAATGTTTTTTTTTTAACAATAGCTCCTTAAAAATAAAAACGAAAAAAAAAAACCACCTGAATTTTTATGAAATTACCAGGAAACACAGACATAAGTTCTGTCGAAATAAACACGGAAATTAACCGATAAGTTGTTCAGTTCATAAGCAAGTTGTTTTCGAAATTGATATGTTTTTCAGGTACAACTTAGCGAAGATGGTCCCGATTGGATGTCACGTGACGTCGCTCAAATATGCAATTATACGATCCGTCAAAAATTTATGAAGCGAAGAAGTAACAATATAACTTATGTATCTACTTCTGTCTTACTTTCATTAATTTCTTTTTATTTGCGTGCCATTTTTGATATCGACTGTGCGCGGGTGTAAAAATTTTACATACCATACACCTGCTACGTGACCTCAGCAGAATTCAAATCAGGACCACCTTCGCTAAGTTGTGCCATTTTTTATTGCCAAAATCCATCGCTATTAGATATACCATAAAGACTACCTATACTCGCAAAAGTTTGATGTCTTTTTCAAATATGAGACTTGAAAAAAATCAATAATACTTGTTAAACTAATAAGAATTTTCTTATCATAAACGTTGAAATTAAGAAACATGAAATTAAAATTAACTGTCACCCTTCAAACTCCCGTTAAAACAACTTCTTAAATGCGAAAAGTAAAAGAGGAAAAATTAAAATACCATTTCTGATTTTTTAGAAATTAAAATGTATCAAATATTTCCCCATTTTTTAAAGATACGCCTTTAAAAAATTACCTTTGCCCATTTGATAGATGTTGTATTAGGTGTATGAAACATATACTCAAATGTTAGATCCATTGAGGAACAGAGAAAGTAATAATTACTGGAATCGACATAAACGTGGTGGTTACTCAACCTTTTATTACAAAATTTTAATGGAGGCCAACCTATATTAAAATGGAAGTAATAGCAAATCCCGTTATGCACGGCGAGTCTAAAACAGTGACTAATTCTACATTAATTTCCTCTTCCCATCAATTTAATGAATTAAAAATCGATATTGCTTTGCTTTTAATATTGTAGCAACACGAGCAAACGAAAAAAAAGAAGTAAGAACTTAAGGTATCTCCTCTTTTTGAGGTTACATACCATTAATTTTTAGTTAAGGAAATTACACAATGGCCATGACAGCCGAGGAAAAAAAGAAGATAATAATCAATAATTCGTCCCTCTATTTCTTCTCACTTTCCTTCATAAATGTTTCTTCTTCGTACAGCAAGGCAATTCATTGCTGTTTTTGCCTTTCACACAGTAAATGAGAAGAGCTTAGGAAGGACAGACATTATTGCAATGTTTATGTTGGTTTTTAATGAGAGGAATGAGTCACTGACTGACTTTTTTTCCAGTTGTAACAATATCAGCCGACCCCGTATCATGTTCAGTTGCTGAAAAGAAACTTGTTTTTCTTTTAAGTATTCTATTCTCTCCAATGAAAGTGTTTTCCATGAGTCTTTAAATAATATGCATTCATGTATGATTTTTTTTTAAACCCAACATTTTATTGATTGTATGAGAAGAAAATATTCACCGTAATTGAATATACTGACCGGTACTACTATAGCGCGCGTTCTACTCAGACTCCTCTGTGGTCCCGGTTAATCGCGCTTTCTCGGCATTCAGGCTAAGAACAGAGTGTAGTATCTGTTCTTATCAGCTTAATATCTGATACGTCTCCAATCTCAAATTTGACTGACACTACTATAGTAGTAGGGCCCCTAACCCTTTGCGTATTGTCGGGTTCCGGGGGCTAGTAATGCACTTATGGATTAGTTATAGCTGATAGGAACAGATATCGCACCTTGCCTAAGTCGAAAGTCCGAGAAGCTGCATTTCGGTGAACATGACCACAGAACAGGCCTGGTAAACTGCCTGCTATAGTGGTATCCACTAATCTTTGACCATGAATAAAGAATCATTATAAACTTTCGGTAAAGATTCGTTTTAGGTTGCAATACCATTCTCTAAGAATATTTTCTCTCTTTTAATTTTAGGTGCTTTTAATCCATCAGTCCTGTGAACAATACGGAAATTTGTTGGTTTTAGAAATTTTTCCTTCAAGTTTTAGGGAGGGGTTCTATTTACAATGCAACTATAATGCTAAACTGGGAACGTACTTTTCACCATTTTCACAGAAGTACGGCTTACATGGACTATGTTCCCTTTGTTATGATTTTTTTTCTTCAGTGATTCTCTTATTCATTTTTATTTATTATTAACACCATAGGGTTGGTGTCGTTACTCAGAGGGCCTGCGCGGGTCTAAATTTTTCACTCCGTCATAAGCAGAACCAGGATGCTTTATCATCGCTTTCTCGACGTTTTTTATGATTTCAAAAAAAGTTTACAAAAAAATAAAGTTCAAGTTAGGTTAATGAAACCATGTAAAAAAAAACCATCAATTAATCCTTATTCTTCCAGTAAGAAGAAAAATGGAGTCAGCGTGTTATAACGAATTCTTGTCCAATTTTCGCATATAAATAAATATATGTATTTTATGGACTGAATTTTGAAATAATAGTCCCTAAAATAAGAGAGTAATATGTCTGGTATCTTTTTTACGCTAGAAATACCTCTTAAAATATAACAGGCTTCAACTAGCAGACACCTCAATTCGTCCGTCTTTCTTGATAAATTCGTCTTTCTATCTTTTCTTGTATCTCTTAATTTTTCAATTAAAGAAGCAATAATTTCTTTTTTTTTTCTTTTTTTCTTTCTTGAACAATAGGATCCACAAGAATGAAACCATTCCTGCAGTGCTATTACATCAGACGTTTAAATAAAAGCTTTGTACTGGGAGAATCTTCTCTAATTTAACAGTTATTTTAAGGAGGTGATCAAAATAGCTTCTCCTCGACCCCCTCTGTATTTTACTCATCTGACACTCTCTTTCCCTCTCTGCTTTCCATATAGATATGCGTGTCTTTCTCTCACACTGTTTTTCGAATCTGTCTCTCTCTACCCCCTCGCTGTTTTTCGGATCTGTCTCTCACCGTCTCTCTATTTATTATATATGCATGTCTCTCTCTCTCTCTCGCTTTCTCTCTCTTTCACTCGTGCTTTTCTCCCCACTCTGCTTTTCAAATCTGTATCTATCAACCTCTCCCCCCTTAAATGCAAGTGTCACTCTCTCCTAAAGTCTGTTTTTCGCGTGTGTCTTTCTTCACCCCTCTCTCTTTAGTCCTGACGAGAGTGAGCAAGCCTACTTAAATTTTCCCACAATTTAATGAGTTCTCTCTTTTTCACTCTCCCGCGGCAAAGATGACTTTTTACACATAAGGAAATCTCAGATTTAGTTAGTGTAGATGTTTTTGACAGCTTTCATATTGAAAAAAGATTCTACAGCCATTTTCAAATATTTAGCATTAAAGAATGATGACGGTACATTGGAGGACGAAATATGATTTTATTGAAACCGTTTCAAAATTGCAGGATTTTCTGAATGAATAAATAGACATGAAATATGTTTATGTAATGGATAGAATTTCCTTTGTTGTGTGTTTTTTAAACGCATACCCAGGTGTAAAGTGAAAATTTTAATGGGATGATACCGACTTCAACCAGTGTTATCGAGTATATTCTGTTATCTATAACAAAAAATGTCTTTGAAATGATGAAACCAGCTGAGGTTCTCCAATTTCAGCTAATTTTATAGCTAAAAAGGTTATATATATATAAATATATATATATAAATAAATATATATATATATATGTATATATATATATACATATAAATATATATATATATACATATACATATACATGTGTATATATACATATATAAATTTGAATGTATATATATATGTATATATATGAATGTATATATATGTATATATATATGAATGTATATATATGTATATATACATATATATATGAATGTATATATATGTATGTATATATGAATGTATATATATGTATATATATATGAATGTATATATATATATATACATGAATGTATATATATGTATATTTGTATATATATATATGAATGTATATATATGTATATATATACATTTATATAAATGTATATATATATACATATAGATGTGTATATATATATATATATATATATATATATATATATATATGCATATAAATGTTTTATTGTGTCATCCACAGGCAACTTTTCCGTTATATATATATATATATATATATATATATATATATATATATATATATATATATAAGTGATAGGAAACTTAGTTTATTGATCCATTAATGTTTTCATTGATGAGCTCTTCCCATCTTCAAACCATGTGCTGTTTGTGTGTGTGTATGAACCATTTGGTGGGTGAAGTTTAATGTGGAACATAGATTCACCATCAGATCTTTAGTTTTGTTAGCTAATATAAGATCCCTGGTGTGTGGCACTTGGTTCAGTCTGTGTTGAAGTCTGTACTAGTCTGTTTTGAGTTGTAGTGTTGGTAGTAGTACTAATAAGTCTTGGAGAGGCCATAAGGTGTCTGGGTAGAAAGGAAGTGGTTTACTGTTGGATTGTCTGGGTGGGTGAGAGACAGTTTAGATGATGGAGTGATGAGGTCAAGGAATTTCATATGTGTTAACCTAACAGGTCATTGAGAGTTTGTTGGCTCTGATCTATATGAGTGGAATACCATATACAGGTTTTAGTTGCAATGGGTCTGATATTGAATTGCCACTCAGACTTGCATATGTAATGTAAATTGCAGTAATTATATATTCTAAGAGGTGAATAATGTTTTTGGTACGAAAGTGCAATGATATATGTAAAAACACTTGTAAGTGGTAAAGCTACAGAAGGTGTAAATGTACTTCAGGTGGTTGCAAAAAGTATTGTGATATATGGATATATAATGTATATAAAAAATACATATAAATATATATATAACATGAATATATATATAACATGAATATATATATATATATATATATATATATATATATATATATATATATATATATAATATATAAGAACATAATAGATGTATAATATATATAAATATATATATTATTGTGTCATCCACAGTCAGCTGTTTCTATATATTACATCTCTTCAATGTGGCTATAGACATTATCCCATCCTGTACTATGAGGCAGAATTGGAACCTTCACTTCAGGCCTGCACGCCGATATACTACCTCTGGACCACAGAACTGGCCAGTCTGTAGAGCTGGATTTAAGCGATATATTTGTTTACACAGAAATCCGTCATCCACCAGAGTGCTCTATTCCTATTGAAAAGCATTGTATAATATATGATACATATATAAATACATAAAATATATATAATATATAACTATATAATATACATATATATATCATATATGAATATAAATGCATATCATATAAATATATTATGGATATATCTATCATATACAGATATAGATGTATAAGATATGAATGAATATAGAATAAATATATATTAACATATAAAAAATATATACTATATATATATGTAATATATGTGTAATATAAATATATACTATATATATAAACAATATATATAAAATATAAATATATACGATGTATATATATAATACATATATAATATAAATATGTACTATATATGTAATATATATATGATAAAATATGTAATATATATATACTATATACATATATATAATATAAATGTATAGTATATATACATATAAAACGTATATGATATATATATATATATATAAATACGTACTACGTATATATAAGTATTATATGAATATGTACCATGGATATGTATATATTATATATATTATATAAATATGTACTATATATATAAATTATATATACATATAATATATATATTATATGAATATGCACTATATAATCTATGAATTTCATATAAAAAATGAATATGTACTCCATATATGTATGATATAAATATGTATTATATATCTATATATAATATATATAAATATATATGATATCTATATGTACGATATACATATATATTATATACATATGTACTAAATGTATATATATAATATATATGTACAATATATATATATATATATATGATATATATGTACAATATATATATGATATATATGTACTATATATTTATGCTATATATGTATGAAATATATCATATATGATATAAATATGTACTATATATATACATATATATATATATATATATATATGATATAGATATGTACTTCATATATATATGATATATATATATGATATAAATATCTACTGTACATATATGTATAATATGAATATGCACTCTCTATATATAATATATATACAATATATATATATATGTTCAACATACAGTATATATATGTTACATACATGTACTATAAAATATATATGATATATATATGTACAATATATTTATATAATATATATATATATAATATGTATTTGTACTATATATATGATATATATATAATATATATATGTACTATATATATATGATATACATATAATATATATATGTACTATATATATGATATATATATAATATATATATGTACTATATATATATGATATACATATAATATATATATGTACTATATATATATGATATACATATAATATATATATGTACTATATATATATGATACACATATAATATATACATGTACTATATATATATGATATATATATATAATGTATTTATGGACTATATATATATAATATATATATATATAATGTATTTATGGACTATATATATATAATATATATATATATAATATGTATATATAATATATGTATATAATTTATCTTTATATTATATATGTACTATATATATATACATAATATATATTATACATATATATATGTACTGTATATATGTACTATATATATAATATCTGTAAGATATATATGTACTATACATATATATAATATACATGTGTAATATATATATATATATATATATATATCTATGTACTATACATTTAATATATATAAATATGTACTATATATATAATATATGTATTTAATATATACAAATATATGATATATATGTAATATATATTT
>OY735237.1:22059337-22101837 GCA_963457665.1 Thysanoteuthis rhombus
ATAGTTAGCATCACAAGATTTTCAGTCAAATCACATTCAGTATCTAAAAATAAAATATCTCAGGATTATCGAAGATATTTACTTTTTTATATAGATGAAAAACCAAATCAGTTGAAAGTTCATTATTCATAACCTCTTCTGGAGATTGTGAAAATTATGCAATGAATAGGGAAATGAAAGAATGCAATGAAACGAAAATATTTTTCTTGGAAAGTCTGTAGTTGATTTTTAAAAAAAAATTGTTTAAATCAAAATGTATTGTAGATTTTGGCATTGTGAGAAAAAAAAACGTCTTAGCTTTCCATTTTTGGCAAGTGTCAGTTTCAAGTGGTCAAGGCTATTTTAAAAAGACAGAGCTCGATGGGAGAAAGGAATTCTTATATTAGGTTAACATTAAAACTAACATGTGTTGAGTGTGTACCAGAATGCAGACCAATAAACAAAACGGGCATTCAAAGAAAGATGATGTATTTTCTTTTGGTAGAACAGAAAGGTTTATATAACGAATAAAATGGAGAGAAAAAGCGAGAGCGAAGTCCTGGTTCTAGTGGGAAAAAAAGTTAAAATCTCATTTCCTGGTATTCGTTTACAAGAGTTTATCCTCAAGTCCTTTTGATATTTCCGTAGGAGAAAGAAGGGTCAAAACTTGTCAACCGAATGGTAAAGCATAGCGTCATGATGGTCCATAAATGTTTGAGAACCATCAAGTTGATCATAAGAGAGAGAAATTTGCCCGCTGAACAGACCACTTACCTTTTTAAAGAAGTCCACAATACAAGGAAAATCAGTGATTTTCCTCCTGAAGTTTGGAGTAGAATTCTAACAGTCATTCTGTTGAGTCTCTATGAGAAATTTCCAGTTACGATGACAGCCTCATTTCATGTCTTTCCCGTTATCATTTCTCCCTGCTGAATGGCTCTGTTGCTGCTGCCACTGTTCCCTTTGTTCTGCCTGCTTTTGCCCGCCAATTCCAAATCTTATCCTTCAGAGATTCCACGATTTCTGTATCTATTTATCAAACCTATTATTCCATTTAATTTTGTTGTATGAGTATGCTTTATTTGTATGTTTTGTTTACTTTTTGATCACTGGGTTTACATCATTTTCTCTGCAGTAACACATTGGAATCAGAGGACAACTCCTATAAGAATTAGAGTTGCCTCCCCTATTCTGTTACAAAATATCTGCTGACTTAGTAGCTGGGCAGAAATTGGCAGGTGTTCTGGTGTGGGAGATGGATTTTTAGATGATCGATCAATATCTGTTATAAGTATTACTGATGTCCGGATCCGGGAGATATTAATGACTATGTTTAAGTTGATTAAAACTGAGTGGTGGAGAATATACATGAAAAATGGTTTATGTTCTTAGGTGTTAGTGATGTGTGTTAATTAAGGCTAGAAGCAGTTGATTGTGTAAGAGTAGAGAAAAAAAAAAAAGGGGCCAATGATATAGTGATTGTGAATACATGGCTATGCAAATTAAGCTAAATGAGTTCAGTGGTTGGGAGACCAATAAGGTTTGAAGGTGGAGCTAACTGTGCATTGATTATTTGTATCATTTGGTACAAGGAAAGACTGCTGAAAAAAATGTGAAAGCAACCTGGTCTTTGGACAATGGTGTTACTCTGGGAAATAACTGCAGATTTAATGGATTTTCTTTTGTATTTGCGATGTTCATTTTTTATGAGGTGGATATTTCGTAAATAGAAATTCTTACAATGGGTTGTGGGTGCATTGGAATGGTCATTTTAAGTACTCTTCAGTGTTCATGAATTTTTTAGTTGACTTAGCTGGTTTCACCAATATATATTTTAGGACAATCCTGCATAAATGCATGCCACATAAACCAAAAACAAAATAATCCTCTGCCCATCTAGCAAGCGGAATAACATTAACCACTAAGACTTGATCCACAATCTGTCGAACTCTGAATTTACCACCATCCAAATGGAGGCCCTTAATTTTGATTTACAAAAAAAGCATCTACAACTTGTTGACATACAAATATGTAGAGATACACAGACTTCTTCAGGAACTCCATTCAAGGTATCATTAATTTAACTCTAGACAAAGTACCATACCAAAAGGACACACAAAAGCGTTGAACCTATAAACCAGGAACCATAACACCATAGGATAAGGGCAGAGACAGTGTCATCATAGACACGGATACTTACTACATGAAATTAACAGATCTCATTGATTGACAACACCTACAAAGGAAAAAACATTCAAAATATGAACAAGAAACCAGTAAATTCAATGAAAATATTTCCATGTGTGTTAGATGATATCGATAGTTCAACTAAACATAAATCCTTTATTTTGCCAATTCTTATTTATTTAATTTTAATTAACTTACACACAGAGTAATTTATATCTCCTGTATCAGGACATCAGCAACACTGATAACAGGTATTCATCAATCATCTGAAAACCCATCTACTACACCAGAACGCCATTTTACCCTTGGGACTTGACACAAATCTTCTGAGCCTGTTTCTTTCATCCACTCAATAAATTATTTACCCCGCACACTACAAGTCATAGACCATATATAAAAACAAGTTCATGTATTTCACAAGCATACTTTTTTGACAAAGCCAGTGTTGGCGAAAGATCGATTCAAAATAAAATAATCCATTTGTACAAACATGGTCTTCTGATATTATTATTTCATTCTTGTCGGTTTAAGCATAATTAACACTGATCATATTCAATACTATAATGATGACAAATATTTGCCTATATTTGATAGACTAACTGTTGCACCCTACAAATTGAAAATTTGTGTAAAAGAGTAAATTGACCAAAAGATGAACATAAGATAGGTGGCGATGACTTTGGGTGTCCAAGGTCAGTTTTGGTATTTTCCAATCTAATAAAGACAGCTGGATGCTAAAGGCTACAAAGGTGTACAAGGGAAACTTCACACCAGGATGAACACATGATAGGTACTGCTTTCCATGAAATGGAGATAACTCTTGTTAGCCTCAAGAACAGAAAAACACTTGTCTAAGCTATGTTGGAAACAGCGCACGAATGGAATAAATAGAAACGATTTCCAATTTCCAAACAAACCTTCCACATTTCACACACTTGCTCAATGTTGAAAACAGCACACAAATAAAAATGATTTAACAATTGAATTTATTCAAAACAATAACAATCTATTTTTGTTCTGAGGGGGAGATAATCGCTCATTTTAAGGCTAACTGGAGTAAAATCCATTTTTAACTTGCATTCTAGGAACCTACACAACCAGTGTAATTCTTGCACATATTTGATAGAAAACAGGTGGGTAAATTTTGATAAAATTCTGATATTCTCTCATTTCTTTACATTTTGAACTTTTTTATTCATTGTTTTGTTGGTTGTGCCCATAATGCTTAGAATTACAGCATTTTTAACATGATTTGGAAAAGTGTTATTCTTGTTGCTTAATCTAAATTGTGTCACAAAGGTCGCAAGTGATGTATTTTTGCTGAATTTTGTAAAGAGTTCATAACTGATTTTTATAAATTCAGTATTTATAAAAATCAGTTATGAACTCTTTACAAAATTCAGCAAAAATACATCACTTGCGACCTTTGTGACTCAATTTAGATTATATATATATATATATATATATATATATATATATATATATATATATATATATATATATCCATCCAAAAATTTTTGTTGTAAATGTTGATGATGACGTAAGAAGCCAAAATATGTAAGATTTCTTTCAATATGCCAAGAAGAATCCTTAATATCTATTAAATTGAACGTTGCAAACTGAGTTTTTGACCTTTTTTTATTTTATCTAATTCTGTATTATCTACAAATATAACATGGAACAGCCTTCATATATACAGAGAAATACCTAAACTGCAGCAGTATTTATTTTTTTCTGTTATTACGAATGAAAACAAACAAAACTATTTTCTTAAAATTTTCAACAATTTAATAAAATTGAATCATCACGTGTGTGTAATATATATGCACATATATATTTGTATACACATATTTATATTTATTTATCATTTGGTACAAAAAAAAAAAAATGTTTTTATTTATTCAGATAAGAAACCGGGCATGTAAAGAAAAAAAAAACAAACCAGAAATGAAAAGAAAAATGTCCGACTATAAAGAAAAAAAAAAAAAAATCATTAATAATAATTTTCCCTCCCTTCAGGGAAATGAAAAAAAAAATCTCTTTTAATCTAATAAGATTAAAAACATAGGGTTCTAGAAAGAAAACTTTCAATAAATTTCCCCATGTCAACAGTTTCATTAATTTATATATATATATATATATATATATCTTTTTTTAATCATTCAATACCAAGGTCAGTGGTCCCTTGTTGATATCGCCATGAGAAAAAATGCATTGTCTCAGCATGGGCGTGGGTATCGGCTTGTTGGTCAGTGTTGAAGCTCACTTGACTGTTTCTACAATAATTACAGCTAGCACTGCAATCACTATGAGAAAGATAACCAATAGGAAGCACATCTTCTTTCGTGATCGTTTCTGTAAGAGAAACAGAAAATAAAAGACAATAGCTGAAAACATAGAAAAGATTTATTAATTTGACAAAGAGGAAAATCTGCCCTCTCAGCTGATTTTCATCTAGATATTATGATAAACAATTTATGATTATAAATTGATATAAGAAGAATTCTTCATTTTTTTTTTTTTTTTTTTTTTTAAATCGAGGTAATTCTCCCTTATATGTACAGGATATTTTTGAGTTGTCTCTCCCTTATGGGGACATTTTATGTATCTATATATATATATATATATATATATATATATATATATCCTGCTTCGTGGTACTGGATGGAATATAGGATAGTCTATAGTCACACTAAAGAGTTGTAATACAACGTAACAGCCGTCTGTGGATGTCACAATAATTAACGCTCCTCTATTCAGGGTCGAGCACTCTTTAAGTGAGGTAACTCGTTCATTGTAAGCATTATGCAATGCTCTTCCATAGGAATAGAGCACTCTGGTGGATGGGGAATTTAAGCTAAATAAATATATCTATCACTCAATCTACATGTTTTTTCTGTTCAGTCATAAACAGTGAACTAATTTCTATTTGAGAATAATTCTATGATGCGGTTATTTTGGATGTAAATGCTGGGAAATCCTACATCTCTCATTTTTCATATCATATGCATCCCAGTAGGTTATTAAAAGGGATGTATGGGAAGTGGTCATACGTAAGTGCCCAACGAGCCATTTTTGATAAGTTGAGAAAATCAGATTCAAATTTGAAAACATTAACTTGCAATATTCTCCTTATTATCAGAGCTGCAACTTTGTTTTTTTACCCATTATTTTGAAGTTTGAACACCCTGTATTACGAATCTTACGTATATTAGAATGAGTCTTTAATACTTACAAAGTTGCAATGCATACAGTGAGATCTTCTGGGTTTTATTCAACAGACAAAAACAAAAGCTCCCACGTTTTGCTTATGCATGCAATAAGTATTTTTAGGAACATTGTTATGCATATCAAAGTTTCAAAACAAAACTAAAATGAGCATCTTAACTATTAAATGACACAGATATCGCTGGTGAGAGTTGTTGAAAAATTATATGATTTTCACCAGAGTTTTAACAAAGAAGGAGTCAGTAATTATATTCAAATAACAGGATGAATTCATATAAGATTCACTGTAATACACATCCAAGTCATAATGTTGAGTGTTCAAGCTTCAAGATTAAAAAAAAAATGAAACTGAGCATTGTAGCTATGAAAATATCATGAGCTAAAATTTGTTAAACTTTGAATCTGATTTTCAGAAATGGCTTGTTGGGCACTTACCATCCATAGCCACTGGTATCCCAGCAGTCAAATCTTGGGATATAAATATCCCTGGATTCTTGAAAGTGTTAAGTCACATTCAAAGATGCACAAAATAAGACCAATTCAATGTTTTGTTATGTCTAGGGAATTATTAGTTGATGAAACAGTCTAAATAGAAAATTTGGTACATATTGACTAAGATGGAAAAAATGTGCAGCCAATAGAAAACCTTTCAGCCATAAAAAAACCCCAAGTGAACGAAAGATGTCAAAGATTAATCAATAAACTGTGGCAGGCAGAGGAGAGTAATAGTGATTAATTCCAAGATGGAAACCCTTATCCATTGCAAGTTAATCGAACTGAGTTACTATCAATCAGAAAAAAATCCTATTGAGTTAGCTATAGAACTGCAAAGATTGAAATCTCCATCATTCGCACTTAATGGGTTAATAATAATGACAATATTTCACCTAAGAAATTTGTTGATATTAAACTTACTTACCTGGTACATTTCAGCTTTTGACAATTGTTCAACACCACTTTCAACTCGTGCACAGGCAGGTCCAATATTTGCTTCTATAGAATCTGTGGAGAATAGGAATTGTTAACCAGAAAATTAGCAGATAGTTGCCAAAATAAGGAAAGAATGTTAAGACACTCTGCGACTCCTCAATGTACATCTTTACATTCTTAAAAATATTACATTGAAAATTTCATTTTTCTCATACATACTGTTTGTGTATGTGGACTTAAAGCATTCATAATCTAATTTAAGTGTGTACATAGAAAAACATTTAAACATTTTTCATTAAATTTTATAAGCTCCATTGAGATAGTTCTAGTTAATCACTTAATAGAAACTGTCACATGATCAACATCTATTGGCAGCATGCCAGGTTGGAATGATCAATTAAAAACTTAAAAAAAGTGGCGATTAATGAACAAGTTACTTCTATTGCCTTTTGTTGGGCAGTGATCAATGAAACAAGCCTAAATGCAACCTGGGACAAACTAAGGGACCAATTTAGCATTAACTTGAATTGCAAATTAAAATCTCCACTAAGGAGTAAATGTTTAAATTTCCAGCCCTCTAGCTTCATTTATGTGAGATACACAGCTAGCCAGACCAACTTGAAAATGTAAGACACCAAGTTCTGGCAGTTTGTTTTTTAATGAATGACAGTCTCAAAACTCCTCCAACCAAACTTGTCTTTTTGGGTATCCTTTCCTGTGTGAATGTTTCATGATAAAATCAAGCAAAAAAGGGCTATGAAGAGGAGTTATAAGTTGTTTTGAGTAACCAGCATTTAAGCACACCTTTTCCAAGAAGTGATTCCGATATTTGTGATACTTAGTAAGTGACACAGACTCAGTGGTGGACTGGACTAAAAATTTATACCAGGAAAACTTGTAAAAAGGCCCATCTCCTAAAACTTAGAAAAGGAATCAAATAAAAGCAATGGTCTTAACTAAGCGAATAAAATGATACATTTAATTTTGAAATCAAAGTACATAGAGCGATTAAATTTCAAATTGTTTCAAGTAACATTGCATCTCACTTGACAAAATTGGAACAAATGTAAATAATGACAACAGTTAATCACATAAAAACAACCATTTAAAATGATAAATGATGCTTCAGTAAGTGAGAAAAATTGCAAAATGAATCTTTTTCAAAGCGAACATATCTACCAATGTATATTCAATCATGAAGGAAGGGCCAAATTTGAAGGGGCCAAATGAGAGATATCCTGGTATCTTTGTATGTCAGTCAGCCACTGTTTTCTATGCTTTTTTTCTGCTTTGATATTGTTTGATTTCATAATGGTTTCAATATTCTTAATGGCTGCCATGTTGTAAAAAATTGCATCTAAAATCCTGCAATATGGAATATTTCTGCATAACTAAATAAACATGAGATCCCTAAAATAGTAGAAGGATGATTTAGGGTGGATTTGAGATGGAGTATCATTATCAAAAATAGGCCAGTGGTTATAGTAAATAATGATTATATTACTAACCTACTTGCTCTCCCTGTTGACTAACCATTGCACCAAGTTCTTTAAATATTTCATTTACATCAAGAATATCTCCCTGAAAAAGAAAATGAACAAAATATGAGAAATAACAACAAATTAGAGAAAAAATAAAGGAAAAGAGAGAGAAAAAATAAAGGAAAAGAGAGAGAAAAAATAAAGGAAAAGAGAGAGAAAAAATAAAGGAAAAGAGAGAGAAAAAATAAAGGAAAAGAGAGAGAAAAAATAAAGGAAAAGAGAGAGAAAAAATAAGGGAAGAGAGAGAGAAAAAATAAGGGAAGAGAGAGAGAAAAAAAAAAGGGAAGAGAGAGAGAAAAAATAAGGGAAGAGAGAGAGAAGAAATAAGGGAAGAGAGAGAGAAGAAATAAGGGAAGAGAGAGAGAAAAAATAAGGGAAGAGAGAGAGGAAAAATAAGGGAAGAGAGAGAGAAAAAATAAGGGAAGAGAGAGAGAAAAAATAAGGGAAGAGAGAGAGAAAAAATAAAGGAAGAGAGAGAGAAGAAATAAAAGAAGAGAGAGAGAAGAAATAAAAGAAGAGAGAGAGAAGAAATAAAAGAAGAGAGAGAGAAGAAATAAAAGAAGAGAGAAAGAAAAAATAAAGGAAAAGAGAGAAAAAAAATAAAGGAAAAGAGAGAGAGAAAAAATAAAGGAAAAGAGAGAGAAAAAATAAAGGAAAAGAGAGAGAAAAAATAAAGGAAAAGGAAGAGAAAAAATAAAGGAAAAGGAAGAGAAAAAATAAAGGAAAAGGAAGAGAAAAAATAAAGGAAAAGAGAGAGAAAAAATAAAGGAAAAGAGAGAGAAAAAATAAAGGAAAAGAGAGAGAAAAATAAAGGAAAAGAGAGAAAAAAAATAAAGGAAAAGAGAGAAAAAATAAAGGAAAAGAGAGAAAAAAAATAAAGGAAAAGAGAGAAAAAAAATAAAGGAAAAGAGAGAAAATGCTGTAGTAATGGGCTGCAATGCCAGTGTTTCATGGACATGAAATTAAAATCAACATTATCAAGAAAAAACAACAAAAAATGAGGATTTTAGAAAACGTGAATAATTTTTGAAAATTGGAAAGGGGAAGGAATCAGTGAATAAGTTACTTCTATCACCTTTCGTTGGGCAGTGATCACTAAAAAGGTGTTGTCAGACACAAACTAAAGGGCCAATTTAACATAAAATTGCATAGCAAACAGGACACAAACTAAAAACCTATGTAGGAGTGGAAATCAAAAAAAAAAAGGAAGCCTTTTCTATACGTAATGAATAGTAAATGTTTAAATTTTCAACCCTCTAGTCGAGCCTATTGAGTTATCTCCCTTTATAATTTTTTTGTCGTTTTGACATGGGTACAGGGGTCGTTGAAATTCTCAGAAACAGGATAATTGTCAAATGAATTTCTTAAACGGATGATCGTGAAGTTAAGCGTCTTTTGGGGGACAGCGTTTTCTACAAGGGAGATAACTATTCCAAGAAAATTGAAGCATGAAAAAACGAAATACATTCTATTTCGACGATTAAAATAAATGAAAGAAAATTACACACTGAACGAACAAAAAACGTCACAAATATAAAAAAACAATAAAAACTAAATACAAAAATCAATACAAACACGAAACGGAAAGAAATTAGAAGACATACACTGAAAAAATTACACATTAAACAAAAAGCAAAAAAAAAAAAGAAAAGCCCATCATAAGTTTGAAATACTTCATTCTGAGGATTAAAAAAGGAGAATACAGAAAATGATGAAAAGGAATTCACAACAAAAGAACATCACACACACAAACGAAGAAAAATTGAGGACATACACTCTCAACTTGGGTGTAAATTTTCTTCATTACATTGCAGATGTGATCATTGTTTGGGAATAAAAGAATTGATTACTCTGAACAAATAGTCAGAGATTTATTTATGATCACATCTGAATGCAACAGAGCTTAGGCCATTGCAAGTACCTCCAATCCACCTGCCGCTGAATCAATTCTTCATTTCATTATCTTGATAATGATGAAGAAAGGAGACATACAGAAAGTAAGCAGTGGCAATTGATACCTCTTTTAGTAGTTATAATAACATTTTGGGTACGCAGAAGAAGAAGAAGGAAAGACAGTTCCGTGCCTGTGCTGCACTAATACTACAGTTTGGGGATAAAACAATTGATAATCCTAAATAAATAGTGGGAGACTTGCTTAGATTTTATGCTTATCCTTTTTTTCTGAAAATTTTGAGTACAAAATTGGGGTGTGTTCAAGAGCTGTTATTTCTCTTTCAAACTTGAAAAGACTAATTCAGTGTTTTCTTCTTTTTTTTGAATTTATGCATACGGAATAAAACAATCATCCTGTCAGACTTTAAAGATTGATTGGGCCTCATTTATATTGTATTGGTTATATTTTTGGAGGAAAATATTTGGTAACTATTTTTGCTCTCATTAACATCAGCCTTTTGAAGTTCATTGTTGGACAAATATCTTCTCAAAGATTCAGCAGATCTCTTGTTCCCGAGCGTCATGGTGCCAATATCTTCTAAACTTGTCTGAATCGTCAAGTCATGTTATTTTTTGCTTGACACAATTTCACATGGGATCTCAGGGGATTCAAGTCGTGAATTGTGATGTCCAGCAGTTGTCTGACATACGTGCAACATAGCCTTTCCATTGCTGTTTGAGTTTCCGAATAGTCTTTGCGATAACTCTGACCCCAGTTAACTCTCTCAAAAATCTATTATTCAACAAATTATCTAAGACTGTTGGATGATAGATTCTTGAAATGCAAAAATGAAAAGAAGACAGGTCTAGTTTAGTCACACAACATGACAAATATCTTTTGGCAGCATGGGTGATCAATTGAAAAATTAGAAAAGGGTTGATCAATGAAAAAGTTATTTCTTTCTCCTTTTAGGCAGAATTCACTAAAAAAAGTTTGAATTTTCCAAAAAGTGAGTGTGAATGCTGCCGGAAACAAACTAAGTGATAAATTCAGCATAGACTTACATTGTAACTCCATACTAAAAACCAATTATGGGGAAAATTTGAAAAATGTTTCATCTTGGAGATCTTCGGAGTAAATGTTTAAATTTTCAGCCCATTTTTTTTAGCACCATTGCCTGTTCACATCATCATCAGTCTTTCAACGTCCGTCGTCGGATATAGACCTTCCCCAGGATTCGCCACACTTCTATCATGGGCGTCGCGGAGCCAGTACTTTCTGAATTTGTCTAGCTCGTCTCTCCATCTAATATTCTGCCGGCCTCAGTTCCACATGTGATCTCAGGGAATCCATGTCATGAGTCGCGATGTCCATCGGTTGTCCGCTATTCGTGCAACATGGCCAGCCCACTGCCATTTGAGCTTTTTAATGGATTTTGTGATGTCCCTGACTCCTGTCTTTTCCCGGATGTACTGTGCTATCTTGTGGTCTCTCCATGTGAGTCCCAGCATAATTTTCTCATGTGCACGTTGCATAGTTCTCGATTTTATTTACTTTCTTACTTATTTGAAAAATGAAGAAACATATGTTGACAGTTTTTGTTGATGGTTTCTAATATTTCAGGACGTTGAAAAAGATGAAAATATAGTAAGATAACTTGCCTCCAATTGTCGGATCCTCTCTTCTCTTTCAAGGATCAAAGCCGAGTCTTCTTCAATAACTTCCTGCTGTTGCATCAACTGCTCTTCTCTGCGCTCTTTCTCAATAAGAGCTTCTTCATAGTCATCCTGAACAGAAAAGTACAATATATAAAAGGTTTATTTCTCAATTTAAACAGAAATAAATAATACTCAAACAACTATTAAACCTGTTAGATGATTATGAATGAAATTTTTTCTTTGTTTGAATATAAATCACAATGTAACAAATGTGATGTTTATGAATTTATTAGTCACATTTACTTCAGACATTTTAATCAGATGAAGAGTCACAATGATGTCATGAGGGAAGATCATATGATTAGTGTTCTTGAAAGAAAATCAGTAATGTAATGGATAAAGTGAATTAGATGGTAGCAGTGACTGATAAGCCTATGGTATTGGAGACTAAAATTTACAGAGTCAGGGAAAAGTAATTTTGTCTCCCTGAAATGGGTTGGCAACCTTTTTTTACCCCTTAAAACCATACAGCATGTTAATGGGTGGGTCAGACGAAAGCTTGAAAAATGGGAATTATCAGTTAAAATACATCTAGTTATATTTTGTCTCAAATCAATGAATAACACAAACTAGAAAATCATCTGTGCTTAACCAAAGATGCCAATTAGTGATTGAAGAATTCATTTTAGTTGTACTTCAATGAAGGTGTCTTTTGGATCTATCAAAAAGACACAGTCTCGCAACATGACCAACCCATCACAATTTGAGTTTTGTAATGATTCCCATGATGTTTCAGACATCTGCTTTTTCTCTAATATACTGTGCTGTATTGCAGTCTCTCCATGCAATGTTGAGCATGATTCTCTTGTGTACATGTTGAAGGCTAATTATCAGATATTAGTCTTTTAATAACTTTCTCGGTAGTCTGTTTTTAATGAAACCTCGTCTTTCATATTTATTTTTGACAACCATGAATGAAAAGACTCTTGAAAAATTTAGATAAAACATTTTTGCATTATGAAGCATGTTAAAAATCAAGTGATAAATCTATTTTCAAAATCCTGCCTATTTTGTATAACAACAAAAGGAAAAAGATTTTGCATAAAAATCAGAGATTTTTATGAAGAAACCTTGCATCTTTTGATTCTGAGATTTACTTTAGTGCATTGATTTAAACTTATTTGTATAACGAATAAAATTGAGTCAAACTTCATTCAATCTTTTTGTTTAATATTATTAGACATAATAGTAAACAAGAGTACCCTGAGACCGTTTTAAGGTCCCATTACTACACGAACTTCTAGCGATTTGAATACTAAGGGAGATAACTTGCACTTATCACAATGTTCAGCATATTTCACGAAATATTCAAGTCAGACATAATGCAAGAAGAGAACTTATCTATGATTATTATAAGTATTATTATTACTATTAATTTATTTCACCAATAAACGTGACACATCAAATATACAATTTTCCCTCATTTTTGTACATCATTGGTGGGAAAGATACAAAATAGGCTTATATCCTCACGAGTATTACCCACCTTTGTTGTTTCTTATAAAACAGTATCTTGTGATATGTACATATTTTTCAGACAAGGGGAATCAACATCATGATTTCAGAATAGACAGCATTCATAGAGCAGACAATAAAATCAAATAGAGTGGACAGTAATTCATGAATAAGATTCTATGAATATTTTTTGATGGTTATTTTGAGACCGTTTTTGCTTGTTCATTAGATCCATTTTTGGAAAAGCATTTATGGAGTTGTTCCAAGCAAGTATTATCTTGCGTTTAATAGACTTTCTTCCAGAACTTTCTGTGTTGATATATGTCGAAAAAAAAAAGTCCTTTTTAATGAATTTTTAGTATTAATAGAGCTTTTTTTCAATTTGAAACATAAAATTCATTTTAAAACTATCAGAAAGTTTTTGATTTGTATAATCATGAACTAATGAACAATTTTTTTAAGGTTATGCAATCTTTTACTCTGAGGATTTTCAGGAACTCATAGCAAGGTGGCACATGATTTATAGTAAATACATTGTCTTTCACATTAATAGTATTATAAAAGTTATCAGTGATTTTCATGGTTTTATCATTATGAGCTATATATTACTGTATTTTGTAGTGTTTCAATTTTTTCAGTGTAGTGAGAGTTGTAAAGCCCCAGACCTGACATTCATATAAGGAGGAAGAGAATATAGCATGACAAAAAGATCATACTTTGTGAGTATTTAGATATGGTTTAGTTTTATAGAACATCCCATTAAACCATCAATGTTTAATAATTATTCAATAAAAATATCAAATAAATACCCAAAATTGAATGTTGTCAAACATTCGAAATTTAAACTTGTCTCAGCTTAAGCACCACATATTATGTAAAGAAATTTATCATGCAAAACTCAAAGAAACAAATATTTCCCATAAAATGAAAAATGTTTGTTGGGTCTCATATTTTTCACAAACGTGGTGCAACACTTTGATCCGAGGCAGAGCGCACAGATATTATGACCCAAAGTAGAAGTGCTGATCCATATGTAGATAATCCAATCATGTATGACAGTTACTTACATTAGTTAGAAATATGGAAAATTTTCAGAATTCTTTCATGATCCTGAGACTAACTTTCCAGAATAAAGTTCAAATTTTAACATAAATAAAATCTTACACTGAGGTCAATCAAAGAGGCAGTTTGTGGTGGTGGCCTCACACTTTTTGTGGTTCGAACTTTTTCAGCTGCTTTCTATTGAAAAGAAAGAAAGAAGAAAAAGATATAGTAATGAATGATAATGGATACTGATATCTGCTTTCATTATTAAGAAATTATACATATACATATATATATATATATATATATATATATATATATATATATATATATAAACACACAAACACACATATATATAAACACACACACATATATAAACACACACATATATATATATATAAACACACACACACATATAAACACACATACACTCATATGAATATATATATATATATATATATATATATATATATATATATATATATATATATATATACACACATATATACACACACATACACATATATATAAAATACTGACTGATCATTGTTTGCTTTGAAATGAAAAAAATTACAAATAGTTACAGTAAATATGAATTATTTCTACTTCAGACTAAGGGTTGAGCAGAAGAAAAAATGTTGAAATTTATAAGCGAAAAAATAAAGTTTTTCAAGTTAATAGTTAGAAAATTAAAAATTTCAAATTTAAAAGCTAAAAAAAGTAATTGAAATACTGAACCCAAGCTGTCAAAGGTCAATTATCAGTTGAACTAAAATATGGATTGGAGACACTTATTCATTCAACCCATGATTTTATTGTACCAAGGTTGCTTACAGCAATGAATACATGGAAATTTATTCTACAAAGAAAAAGTTGAACTGAAAGACATACCTTTTGAAGTTCTGAAAATTTCTTCACGCTTTCTTCAAAGTCATTCCTCAACCGTTCCAGTTGGAATCTCTGGCTCTGAAGCATAAAAGAAAAAAAAAATTAAACCTAATTCGCCATCACAGACACTAATTGAAAAACTATAACGTCAAAATTTGGAGTCATAAAAAAAAAAAATTTTATTGAAGAATAAATATGGTCAGAATAAATTCTATTCATGATATCACTGGCGTTTTTCATTGGAAATGATCTAAAAGAGAGGAAGAAACATCTAGATTATGGAAAATTAATAAACCGGTAAGGCCCCAAAGAGATCAAAAAAACGTTTTTTCTAAGAATAATAAAAACTCATCTTTAGAAGGGGTCTATTTAATGATAGATGAACTAAATGAAGAGAGCAAGAAAGTTGGCCTACACATGAACTTCAGCAAGACAAAGATCATGTGCAACAACCACATCGGGGATAAAAACACTAAGATCAAAATCGAGGACACACAACTGGAAGAAGTAGACCACTACATCTACCTAGGACAACGAATCTCCATGAGACCCTCAGAAGAAGAAGAAATCAAACGAAGAATCACACTAGGATGGCAAGCCTTTGGCAGAGCTAGCTCAACCTTCAAAAATAAGAAGATCCCATTAATCCTAAAGAGAAGGGTGTATAACCAATGCATCCTCCCAATAGTCACTTATGGAGCTGAAACTTGGAACTTGACCAAGAGACAGACCCGTAAACTGAGAACCATGCAACGTGCACATGAAAGAATAATGCTGGGCCTCACATGGAGAGACCACAAGACAGCACAGTACATCCGAGAAAAGACAAGACTTAGGGACATCATAGAATCCATTAAAAATCTCAAATGGCGGTGGGCTGGCCATGTTGCAAGAATGGCAGACAATCGATGGACATCGCAACTCACAACATGGATCCCCCGAGACCACATACGCAACCGAGGCCGACAAAGTGATAGATGGAGAGACAAACTAGATAAGTTAAGGAAATACTGGCTCCGTGAAGCCCATGATAGGGAAGTGTGACAAATCCTGGGGAAGGTCTATGTCCAACGACGGACGCTAAAAGACTGATGATGATTGGAGTACTGATGCCAATTTTCAAGTCTATAGACAAAACGGTATCGTCAGGAGAACTGCAACACACCAACAAATTATAGACCTGCCAGAATAAGGCCCAAAATACACATTCTGAGACTAACCTGGTTTTTCCAAAATAAAGTTCAAGTTTAAACATAAATAAAATCTTACACTGAAGTCACCTTTTTTACCAGTGGATACCATCAAGAAGAGTAACGTATTGCCCCATATCTCGAGTAGCTGCTGCACTACTTTGAAAAATTAATTAATTTTTCTATGATTATCCTTGCAAATCAGACATAAAGAAATGTCTTGTTTATGGCTAGAAATGTCCAGATTTTTTTCATGTCCAGCTAACTTTACAGCTAAAAATGTTAAGTATGATTGAAAAATCATATGAAGGCTCTGACAATTAATGTTTAAATTTTATTTTGATAGATATATCTAAAGATCATAATTAAGCTTTCATCTATTTTAATTACAATGTTAATTTCTGTTCAATATGTATTTTGATACTTTCTGGTGCCTTTGTATCAATTTTTGAACATGCTCAACATGTTAGGAACTGTATGATTTTTCAAGCATACTTAACATAGTTAAATATAAATGAAAAAAAATATAGCCACTTTTAGCTAGTTTTACCCATAAAGAGAGATAACTTTTTCAATAGTTACACAAGTCTTTTTAGCACTTGATTTGCAATCATTACCTTTTTTGCTTGTAGCAATCATGACTCATGCCGTTCAGAGCGTAGTGTCTATTCAACCTTTGAGCCAGTGCAATGACGTTGCCAATGAAGGCTTACTAAGGTTCATTATTGTCAAGCGCAAGAGGCCAAGGATTCGTCCAATGGCCTCAAAAAATAACTCGGCCAAGTTTCGGGGGAGCAGTACGCCCCGGGGCTGTACTATCCCTTCGCACTAAAAGGGACGTGTTCGGCATGCTCTGACGTCTTTGCAACACTAGTTTCCATAACAGGAGCCCCACAGTAAAAACGATCTTGTGTCACGTATTACTCCTGTAGGGAAGTGAGTTTTTACTGTTACCAGCATGGACAACAGAATCATTGGACTGAGTTCAAGTCCTGTTAGAGTTTATTTAGGTTCACTTAGCACTAATTCCAGTAACCATTATGTCACTCAGCAATCCCACTTGGTAGATTAGTGCAACACAGTCTTCTTACACCCATTCAGTCTCGTGTCTAGCTAAGATTCATAAATGAATTTTAAAATGTCATCTGTTTCCAGTACCAACAGAACAAAAAATGGAGGTAGGAATATATCATATTACAATGGCAGCAGATGACAAAAATGTGACAGCTGTGGTTATTCTTTAAAAGAAAATGCGGACAAAGGCAGATCACAAAATATTAATAACCCACACATTTAATAATTAGCAATGTGCATTTGTTGATTGTAATACGTCTGGTGACGTAACTTAGAAATAGAATTTCATGTTACGCTTGATAAATTGTATCTTGACTTAATTTTACTTCTAGTTCAATATTCAGGAAATATTAAACATAACCCAGAAAATGCTGTGCAACAATGTTACCAATATTTTACAAGTACAATGCAATTGTAAAATTACTCAATTATTGCTGCCATTTTTTGATGGAAAGAGGTGAACTAGTGAAAAGAATAACAAGAATAATGCATCCACCATCTGTATGTCCTTATCTGTGATTTCCAATTTTAAACAGATGAAGTAGTAGTAGCAGGGGGAAGAGGAAGGTGAAAATCTAGCTATTGAAAAAACAATTAGTAAGAGTAAATAAAAGTAAGTGTACAATTCTTACCCATAATCATTTCTGGAGTCTTAGTGTATGCTTATTTTATTTAAATGAATGTAACATTTTTAGCTATAAATTTAGCAGGAAGTTGAAATGTTTAGCCAATTTCAGCCATTTTTACAAACAGTTTTAGCTATCAATAACTAACAATACTTGGCAACACTGTATAAACAAACACTTGATATGTAATCTTATCATGACATAGCTGGTGAATGAAACACAGACGCCCCTCCTTCTTCTCTCTCTCTTATTCAACATAACTGCGATCGACCACTCATCCAACCAGAAAGCATTTAATAGAAACATAAGGACACATTTGAAAACCAACAATATTTAGTATTGACAAAAACGCAAGAAACATCCATTGGTCTTCAACAGACAGTGAACAAATTGCCTTTCATGGCATATAAGACCCAATCCAGTATCCTCCAAACCCTATGAATAATCCAAAAGGGAAAGCTTCTTACCTGGGAGATATTCCCAGTTCGTGATAAGCTTTTGACAAGCTTTGTAGTGTCTGCTATAAGTTCATTTGTTTTCTGGGATCGGTCATGGCTGCAAAATAAGCAATTCTATAATCATAAACACAAATAAATGAGCAATTTCATTCACTATTCTATAAAAGTCAATCCTAGTTCTTCATGGACAGCAGGTTAACATTTGTGAAACAAGGTATTACCCTGAACATAAATGTTGCAAAGAGGAAATTAATTTTTCTAAGCTATCATGTGCTGATGTACACATCAAAATACACGTCTTATCAAATACTTCATTGAGAAATCATAAATATGGCTGTGTCGCTATTAGAAATACGAGCAGTTACATTTAGTATTGACCAACATTTTTGGCTTGGAACTGAACACAACAGAACTCCTTATACAATTTTACATGTAAGTATGTTGAAGTAGGGATAATAGTTCAAATGCTCTTTTACAATCATTATTTCAATACTAGTTTTACAATATTTTCAATATTTTGTTATTACTTGTTTTACTACATCTTATTGTTTTTCAAATGAAGCATTTTCGAATGCAAATGCTACCAATCTGCTTGTCCCACACCAGGTAGACCACTAAGATTGACTGGTTACAGATGTGCAAATCTAACCACATAGCTTAATAATAAATTCAAAGTTAAAACATGAAATTTTATATTAGAATCCATCTTGATATTTTATTGAGAGCTACTGCTTGCTTGAATTTCTGAAATTAAGAATTAACACTATCATATATTGATTCACTTGGACTAATGTCCTCATCTTGGCTGTCATTGTTGGCTGTTGTATTCTTGGGCCTTTTTCTTCAAAAGACTAAAATTCCAGCTTCTAGTCATACTGAGGGTAGTGCAAAAAGATGCAGACAAGCAACAAGGCTCCAAGTCTCCACCAGCGACTTTTTTCCCAAGGTACAATGACTTAGTGCAGGCATAGACAACCTTTTTGTTCTAGTGGGCTACAGGAGACATTTTTCATTTTTATTCTGGCCACATAATCATTTCAAAAATGTAAATCATATTGGAGTGTACTTCATTACTATTTTGGACAAATATATAAATCACTATCATTATATTCTTGATTAGTGAAACCAAAATAATGGACATTCTATAATATAAACTATAAAATTGACTTTCTGAAAAAAAAAAAAAAAAAATGATACAAGATTTTTAAATAAAAGCCTAGATTGGCCACGGACAACAAAAAAATGCCTCCACGTGCCAAATCAGGTCTTCAAGCCTATGGTTGCCAAGTGGATAAAAAACTTGGTTAAGTGTAACTAATACCTGCCTGATGATGGTGAGTTGTATGATGTACAAAAAAAAAAAGAAGAAAAATATAAAAAAAAAGAAAAACTCAGGTCTGGTTAGTCACTCAATAGAAAGTGTCACATGACCAACAACTTTTGGCAGCATGTCATATTGGGGACGATCATTAAAATAGTCTGAATTCTAAAAAACAACAAAAAAACAGACACAAACTCAGTGATCAATTAAGCTTGAGTTATTACTACAAACTCTCCCCACTGAAACCTGGGGGGGGGGGGGGAATTTCCAAAAAACAAAAAACCTTTTTTCTAGACACAAGGAGCTACAGTTTAAATTTTTAGCCCACTAGCTCCATTGGCACAGCGTGTACATATACATAGATAGTCAGCCAGCCAGCTAGATTTAAAAAAAAAAAAAAAGACTAAAATGTCATAATCTGGTTAAGTGGAAAAGGCATACAAGTGACATCGCAAGGAAGGATTAATTGATATGAGACATCCTCCACCACAGACAGGGGAATGAGAACAATTTACCCCCATGGATTGAATAAAGGATTCAATTTCTAGGAAGCTATCAACAATAACAGACACCTGAAAAAAGCCGGAATGGACAATGTTGTGACAAGATAAGGACATTATTTTGTGTGAATCATTGTATGATATCTGTACCATGCAAAAATGAATCACCGCAGCTCCCACGCACACAAGAACAAATGAAAAGAAAAAGAAAAAAAAATGGGGGGGGGCATTATTGGTTGGTCAAAAATGACCATAGAGACCCCAAAAAGTGATGGCGTGTAGTGGTATACTTGTGACTATGAGGCCCTGAGACACAGACAGACACGCACACAGAGACGCACACACATAGACAAGCGAAGAGAGAAGAGACTAGCCCATTTGGTAGGTTGACTGGGCAGGTCATTTGTTCAGCTGCAGTGATTCAATAAAGACAGCTATTTTATTCTCAGACTTTTTTTTAAAAAACTGCTTACTCACAGTCTGTCTCTTAAACCAATGCTGTCATGGTCTGTGCCCAAAATTCGCATTGCTTTGTTCAATTCATTTGCTGCAAAAGATGAAAGAGTTTTTCTTCAAGCCAGAAACAACGAAACAATTACGAACATTTGTTTCCTAGAATAAAAAAAAATTCTTTGTTTCATAGGAGAGAGTAGGCAAGAAAAGCGGAATTTCTTTTTCTTTTTACGTACACTTCATCATATAATCCCTTTATTTTTTCTTTTAGATCAATTCCCGAGATGAAAAATAGGAGGTTCAAGAAATAAAGAAGATAGAAAGAGAGAAGACTATAGTGTTTATAACTAATGTATACACTCCTTACATATATTTATGACTTTTTCATTTACCAACAAATTATATTGCATTCCGGACAATATTTTTTGTTTTATTTCTGATGCAATCATTATTTTTGTCTCAGACATTTTCACGGGGAGTCACTAAAAAACTCAATCGGAAACAAACAGTTACTGAGACAAACGTTGTCAAAAATGTATATACAATATCGCAGTTTTTAAACAGAATCAGTTCTTTTTTTGTAATCATAATGCTCAGGTAGCTTTTGATTTCCTAGACTCGAGCAAGCAATATGGATTAGAAATGGTGCGTGGTCAGCTCAGCAAGTATACACCTACCATTTCTGTGACTTAGTTACAGTACTTGATATACATTATTAAGCATTAAAGAAAGCAAGGGTGGCAATTACACTCATGGTGAATTCATAAGGCATTCGTTTGTCCCAGAAGATTGAGTTCTATGATCGACAATGATTGGAACTGGTCAGATAATTTGAAATCAGGATAGCTTGTCTCTTGATCAACTCAAATGATTAGCAAAAAGAAAACCTTATCCTTTATTCAATCTCTCTTTCTCTAAGATATGCGCAAAATAATCATCAAAACCCCTACATTTTATACCAAGTGATAAATGAAATTAACACTTTTTTCAGTGCTATGTACGTGTTAATGAAATCAACACATATTTTATAATCTCATTTATAAAAAAAAATGCAGACAGGGATTACATACAAATCAAAAATAAAAACATTCTTATCACTGGACTTTCATACTTATATAAACTTGGTGAATAGATACTCCAGTCCTGTGTTATGTGAATAAGTTTATTAAAAAGTTGCATTTTCTTTAAATAGTGACCTTATATTGATATTATTCTCAAGCAGATCTTATTTTTTACCATGATGACTATAAATCGCTTTTGTTCAGCGAGTACAGAGGTCCCTGAGAAAGGGTTCTTTGTATGGATCTAAACATTATTATTACTATTATTACTATATTCATTGTTTTGTATAAAAAAAAAATGAAATAAAACATCATTAAACATACTCACACACAAACATAACATATTCAGAAATAAGCTTATAAAAAACTTGAAGATATTAAAAATATTCCTCTTTTTCATTTTTCTTTCAATAAAAGACTGCGTAAAGCTAACAAGTTTGCAGCTCAAACTTTTAACTAAGATCAATGAGATTTACCTCCATGGTTTATTTCGAGAACATTGGCGTAAATGCGTTCGGAAATGTCTTCAAATTTGGAAAGTTCTGAAAAGACAAAACAAACAAGAAACATAAAATATACACAAAGTAAAAAAAGTTAATCAAACAGAAAGTAAGAGGGAAAACTGATTATAAGTAGACACAATGTTTAAAGAAAAAACAACTAGAATCTTGAAGATGATTGAATCTTTCACAAGTCAAAACCTGCTCAGATGTCATCATCTTGACTTGTTTTACTTACTACTCTTACCGTCCATAAACTTTTTACTGCTGCACAATAATAAGTTGTGGTGATTTTATATCAGTGGGTCTCAAACTTTATTGTATGATGGTGTACTAAGAAATAAATTTGACTTATGCAGTACAATCACTGTAAAAATGAACTGAAGTAAACAAAAATTGAACAGTTGATATAAGGGATGATCAATGAATAAGTTACTGCTCTCGCCTTTTGTTGGGCTGTGATCACTAAAAAAATGTCAAGCAGGTGCGAATTGGCGACCTGTTTAGGTAAAATCTATACTGCATATTGAAATCCCCACTAAAAACCAATTTTGGAGGGTTATTTAAAAAAAAAAAATAAAAAAAAATATTTCCTCTGCTCATTGAAAGTACATGCCAAATTTCAAGTGTCTTTTATGAATGGTAAGGGCTGGAAAAAGTTTGGTTAGATACAAATAATGTCAGAACTTGTGAAAAATCTAAACCCAGCAACTGTGTTTAAACCAGTCTGTTGTGGGTAGCGGTGATTAACATTTTAGTAGTAAATAAATAGAACTTTTACATCAGCCCACTGATATATTAATTCATCGACCCCTTTTCCTATCATCAATCGCTAAAATGATAAAATGACTAGATTGGCAACTCAGTATTGGGAACAGGGCAAATGTAATACCTAAGACTTGGAATACATGTTTTCAAATTTGGAAAAATTTACACGGCAAACTTGAGATGATTGTGCCTTGACACACTGTTTGAGAACTACAGATCCAAGTTACTATTTTTCTTTGTTTCTTTCTCAATTCATATTTCCACATCAGCTCTGTCAGTTTGAAAAGTCCTGTTGATTCAGCTATACCTAATCTGGCCTTTCTGTTTGTGTCCTGGTAGAATCTGTGATAGCATAGTGAGTCTATCTCTAAATATAAATTGTCCAATGCTGAAGCTTATGAGCTGACGTCTAGTTCTCAAGCAAATTAAACCATATTTTAATTTCACCATATCAAAGATTTTTTTCTGTAATTTTGAGATGAATTACTCTCATCCCAACAATTGTTCAGACTATAGATCTCATTCTTATTGTTGCATCTGGTATTGGCAAAACATTTTGGCTGTTCCATTCTCTGTCCTTCAGGATAACTTCCGTAAATATGAGATGAGTCATTATTCCAACAGCAGCTAGTAGTGAGGTACCGGAATTCATATCCGGTTGAAAATCTGATTTCGCCAGATTTCATTATTATCATTATTATTATACAAATAAATAATTTCTGACCTAAAGAATTTAACTTGACTGCTTGAGTCAACTCTCTATCAGGCATGTCAGTTTTTTTAGCTTTCTTGAACGCTGCTCAAATTGAAAAAAATAAGATTGTCTATCATATGTTTATTTTCCTTTAATATTCAACTGAATTGTTACCTGAGCTGAAATAAACACCCTAAGAGATTTCTTATCGTACAACCTTCGAAGACGACAATGTTAATGTATCATTAATATATTTCCTGTGGTAATCTTTTTTCTTTGCGAAGTTTGTTCACTTATGGAAGAACAGAAAAGGTAAAACAATGATATAGTTCATTACATTTCCGGAACGGGCCATATCTACATCTTGTTTAAAAACAATAATGTTTGATTTTGTTCAATTATGGATAGTAATAATAAATAACCATTGGGGATCATTTTTGGTCATGCAGGTTTAAAAAATGGTTAGCTAAAAGCATCAACACTACTTGGTCTTTCATTTTTTAGTTACATAATGAAAATAAAGAATACAATGTAATTTAATTTGACTTGAAATAGAATTAGTTCTAACTTTTGAGGCGCACATATACATTTCCTAAATTCTTATGGTTTTTTTTCTCTTACATAATATTATACAATAAGATAAAATTCTTTCAATAAAATGAATTACTGGAAATTTTTTTTTTGTTTTTGTTATGCAACATTTGTTAGTATAATTGTTTTGTCTGTTTTTATTGTTGTAACTCTCAAGGAGTTTTTTTAAGGGGTTTTTAAAGGATTATTTTAGAATGGTGGAAAAATGACAAGGATTGTCTGCACAACCTTCAACTGTGTACTACAGAGGCTTTTCTCAGAATTTAGCAACATCTGAGGGAAAAAAAAAAACCCTCTATAAATCCACAAAGTAAAACCATGACGGTCAAGATCAATAGTCTTTGCAACTCTTAGAATCATATTTGATCCATGTGTTGTATCATTCTTGCTTTAATGAAACAAGTATTAATGGACACTACTCTTTTTTCTTCACAGACCATACACCTGATGAAGACCAAAGAATAAATTGGTTGAAAGATTGTGGTAGCAATGAAAAAACTTGAGAGTATTCCAGGATTTTCTAAGTGGTTGTTGAAACATTTTATTTCTCAGCACATTTCAGCTGATCTATTCCACAGCCTTCATCAGGTGTACAACAAAAACGTACAAATAAAATGTCCTGAAGACAAACTGCGATACAAACAAAACAGACAACAAACCATCTTGGTTGAAAAAAGAAGCTAAAAAAGCCATGAAGGTAAGAAGAAAAGCATTGACAACTGAGGTAGAGGTAATTAGGTAAGGCGTCGGTCTCACTCCTGATGTAGTATGGACAGTCAGTGACGAGGTCCCAGATTCAGTTGCAAGCATCAGCTTAGTGATCCTTGCAAGTCTTGAGTCTGGTTGAGACCAGGACTTTATACTTAAAAGTTTTTATGACCTTCTCTCCCACTTGGCAGGATGCAAGTCAACTGAAGGGATACCTCCAACCTAGAATGTGTTTAATTAGCGGGGAAATTTGTCCTGATGAAGAGTTTTCCATACTCTTTGACCACACCAGGAATTGAACCCGGGACCTTCTGCATTTGAGGCACATACACTAACCATTACACTATCTGAGAGGACATGGGAAGAGGAGGGGGTGTTCTATTTTGGCCACTATTTTCTGGTTCTGCTATATGTTGATATAGTAATAGAAAAGGAAGAAAAAGAAGAAAAGGAAGAAAAGAACAAAAGGAGGAAGAAAAGAACAAAAGGAGGAAGAAAAGAACAAAAGGAAGAAGAAAAGAAGTAAAGGAAGAAAAAAAGAAAAGGAAGAGAAAAGAAGTAAAGGAATAAAAGAAGAAAAAAGAAGTAGAAAGAAGAAAAAAGAAGCAGAAAGAAGAAAAAAGAAGCAGAAAGAAGAAAAAAGAAGCAGAAAGAAGAAAAAAGAAGCAGAAAGAAGAAAAAAGAAGCAGAAAGAAGAAAGAAGAAGTAGAAAGAAGAAAAAAGAAGTAGAAAGAAGAAAAAAGAAGAAAAGGAAGAAGAAAAGAAGAAAAGGAAGAAGAAAGAAGAAGAAAGAAGATCCTTTCTGTCCGTATGGATAGTACACCTGAGGAAGGTCGAAGTATTGACCAACCAAAATGTTTTAGTAACAACAAAAAGAATTAGCTCAATAGCTTGTACAACTTTTAGAATGATTAAGACTATTGATTAATGACTTTCTGAGAGTTATTAGTTTAGCCACCTGAATAGTTTTTGTCAGGCGTTACATCAGATGGACAAATTCCACATGGATCAATCACTGCAGAAAATTATGCTTAATGAAAAAAAAAACTGATTCATTTGCCGAGAAGTGACAGGTTGGGAGGTTACACATAACCTTGAACTATTTTTCTAAACTCCTGTGGTAATTTTTTTTTCTTTAATTCCGAGGATAATATTGACATTGAGGTAGTTAAGAATTATCACGACTGTTAATGCATAAAGGAAGAGGAAAGGGATTAATTAAACAGATAATCTTTTTGATATAAAATTGAGTGTATGAGCATGTGTTTCATATAAGATTCTTTTACTGAATTCAGCCAACCTCTGTTATATCATGTATAAGGGCAGTACAGAAAATATCCAGCCATTTTGAATATCTCAAGAACTGGTTATGTAACCTTGATACAACTTGGCAACTGATCAGAGGGGACCTTATCGTGCATGCATGAACAGATACACACACACACACACACTCTCTCTCTCTCTCATTCAGCAGTAAGATACCATTGAATGAGCTTATTTAGGGTGTGAGCATCTCATTCACAATGACCAAGCATGCCCTTTCTTCACATCTTGTCCTGGGTTTTTTTTTTTTTCTTTTTGGGAAAAGATTGCATGACCCTGATCCGTCAGTCCAACCCCCACCCCGTTTGGCTCCCAGTAACTTCTGGCTTTTCCCAGAGAGAAATGGAGGAGTTTCCAGACTATGGATAAAATTAAGGAGAACACAACAAGGCAGCTGATGGCAATCCTGAAAGAGGACTTTGCAGGCTGTTTTGAAGAATGGAAGAGATGCTGGGATAAGTATATGAGGTCACAAGGGAAGTACCTTAAAGGGACTAAGGTGACATTAGGCTATCATTTTTCATTAATATTTACGAACATAATATACATTAGGGTGTCACTTGCTCTTTAGTTTCCGATAACTTTTTTCAAACTTTGCCAAAGGGTTATGGTCCGATTCAAAGTTGTATCAAAAAGCAACTTAAAGATGGGAAGAAGGTAAAAACTAGTCAAAATTAATATTAACTTTACAATACTTCATCCAAGAATAAAATTTAAAATATTGTTGTATTAAAACAATGCTAGGTCTTAATTGTAGACATTAACAGTATGGAATAATGGTTTTAAGGAGTTGAGTTTAAAGTGTAAAATTAGCTTCTGTTTAACCATAAAATTATGGTGGCTGAATGATTAAAAGCGGCCAGGAGTTAACTGGATGCCCTCCGGCTATAAGGTGTGAGTTTGATTCTCACCGTAGACTTGCTGTATAGTTTTTGATTATGCTGTTTAATCATAGCCGTGGGATTACAGCACGATTCAAAGTTGTGATGAAAACCAACAGAAAGTTAGGATGAAGATAAAAACTAGTCAAAATTATTGACAATATGCATAGCCTAAATTTTCTGAAACAATAGATTCGATTGTTTCATTTATAAATGGTACCAGCAAAATATCATCATCATCATCAGTCTTTTAACGTCTGTCGTTGGACATAGACCTTCCCTAGGATTTGCCACACTTCTCTATCATGGGCGTCGCAGAGCCAGTACTTCCTAAACTTGTCTAGCTCATCTTTCCATCTAATATTCTGTTGCAAAATATGAACCCCAAATATAAGTTGGTAACCATGAAAATTGTTCATTATTTGAAAACTTGGCCAATGAGTAGACAACACAGGAAGACTGGGGAAATTCAGGTGTACGGTACAAACATGAACCCAAAACACTGAATTAAATGGGATAACATGAACCAGAACATCATTTATGTTTCAACTAATCTTTTCTCCATCTTTTCCACTGGTTTTTATTGCAATGCTCAGGTTGATTTTACATTTGAGTGGTGCATGATAAGAGCCCAACGAATCATTATCAAGAAGTTGATATTCTCGTTATTTTTTAGATCTACAAGGCTCAAAATTTATTGGGTTTCAACACACTGCATTGTGTTTCATTGAGTGTTGAATGAAAAAAAACTGAGCTCAAAAAATAACAAAAATACCAACTTTTTAAGATGTTTGCTAAGTACTTAGTCTCTAATTCATTCAAAGACTATTAAGCAAGCAGAATGGATTGGAAATGAATAAGTTTCAGAAGAAATTTAAGGTATGGAAGTTCAAATCTTGTAGGAAGCTTAGTGTATATATATATATATATATATATATATATATATATATATATATATATATATATATATACCTTGATTAGTGTGGTTAATTGGTTTCAAAATTCTGTACTGTTGAAGGTTTTATTATAATTTGATGTTTTTTTTAGCTTATACTTAGTTACATTATTTTGTATAACAACACCTTATCTTTACACTACATTAAAACCTGCATTAATCAAGGCATTTCTGTATATATGTATAGACATAATAAGTAGTAAACATTGGCAAATATCGACTGAAGAATTATAACTGGTCAGAATTATTGCAAGGCTCAGGTTGTTTTTAATAACAATCTCTGACCTGACAAAATTTCAGTCTGATGCAGGTTTTTAACATAGGAAACTAGTGTTCTTCCTTGGACTGTTGCTTTTTATCAAATTTTAGATTGAATAGACTTCTAATTATATATTTATTTATTTATCGTAGATTGAATGAACTTTTATTTATATATTCATTCATTAGAGACTGAATGAACTTTTTATTTATTTATCTATCATAGACTGAATGAGCTTTTATTTATTTATTGTACACTGAATAAACTTATTTATAAATGGATTTGACATTAATACTGTTTTAGACTGACTACCATACAACCAATAAGGAGTATGAAGTCTAAGTAGCCTCCAACAAGATTAACGTTTTCAACGCTACTTTTTTAGTTATACTCTCTATTGTACAACCCATTTCTTGAAACTGGGTCATATAGTTAGATCAGGGAAGTACAGGAAGTATCGTTATATTCAGTTGTTTTGGCCCAGGAAAGTTATCTCTAGAAATCTTTGCAAAAAGCATTAAATGTGAAAGGTGGCAGGTGTAATTCTTATTCATTACCAGATGAAAACCCTTGTCCATACCAAGTTATCCATCGCAACATAAAAGCCCCGACTCTCAGAGCTGAGTTGCCATCGATCACAATAAACCGGAAATTTTGAGTTAGCCACAGAACTGCAATGACTACACTTTCCGTCAACTGCAGTTGATAGGTTAATTTACATACTAAATCAGGATTTCTCTTTGGAAATTACTTTTTTTATTCTGTCTTTGTTCTACTTGAACAGTCAAAAGGAATTCAACCCAGAATGCCGGGATACTAAACAACAATAAAATGAAGAGAACAAGTCAAAAATTTATAATGAAAATACTTCATTTAAATAACCTAATTCATTTATACTTCAAGTCAGATTTTGGTATAATTAGTTACATAAAATTGTCAAAGTTATACCATTCAAAGTAAGACTTTTGAAAGCTATGGCCTATGTTAATGTTAATTCCATTCTAAAATAGGCTTTGATGCTTATTAAATCTAATAATGGTAACTAGCAAAGAAATATACCAGATTGAAAAATACCCGTCTGATAACAGCTTTATATTCATGTACTAAATGTAACAACTATTATAAAACAGAAGCAGTAGTAATTAACGTTATATCATTCAAAGTAAGATTTTTGAAGGCTATGGCCAGTGTTAATGTTCATTCCATTGTGAAATAGGCCTCAAAAGCTTATTAAATCTAATAATGGTAACTTGCAAGGAAACATACCATACATGAATTGATAAGCTCAAAGAGTAAAATCTCTTTGAAATTCATGAAAAATTAAAGTATATTTACATGATAATCTAAATTTATTTGTAAAAAAAATCTGTAAGCATGTTCCTCATCATCCGAGAGTGTTTTTCAAAAGCAGTATTTTAGCGTGGACTGAAAGGTGTACAGGCATAAATGGGATAAAGATTTGATTTTTTTTCTCCAAATTCTCATTAGACATAGCATTGTCAACCATAAATTAGTATTTTTTCAATTTGATTTTAGTTGCTCTTCAACACAATTACGCAGTCTAGAAAAAAAGAAAATTAAGATTATTATTACTACTACTAATACAACTAGTATACATAGAAACAATATCAAATATGGTACCGAGCGATTGGGGGTGGGGTAGAGGTAGAATGAGTTCAAGAGAGTTACATTTGATCATCAGCCAGCCATGTCTATTTGTATTTATGTATGCTTGCATGTACACATGAATAAACACTACTGTCAATATACAAAGTAGAAAATAAAACAAGCTTGACTGTGCTAGGGTCAAACAACCTTGTATCATTAAAATCTAAAAAGTAAAAAAAGAACAGAATTCATTTCTCCAGACAATATTATTCCGAATCTATCTATCCTATTTCAATTAGTAGTTCCAAGAAATGAAGTTTGCATGCATTAGAAAAACAAGTTGACCCGTGTTAGGCTTCAAATGCTCACTAAGTCTAATAATGGTAAACATACCATATATGAATTAATAAGCACTAAAAGTAAGCCTCTTCGAAATTTACATGCAGTCTCATTGAAATTTATTCTTCTAGAAAAAGCCTATTGAGTATGTATATATATATATATAAATCAATTTCAATACATTTTTAAGCATAGAAAAAATGTAAATGTTTATACTAAATTGGTTCCTTAGTTTGTGTCAGTCAGCAACCATGTGAGATTGAATTCTACATCAGTTTTTGTGTACATCACTGTGAGTTTGTTCTTCATGCATGACGTCACTGGTTTTTGGTCTGGTCATTGTTGTCAGCCATTTTTGTTACTTATGAAAATGAAGTCAAAACTCAACAGTGGGAGTTTGACAGAAATATTACCTGTCAGAATATTGGTTAATGAATAAAAAAAGGAATAAAATACCTTTGCGGTCAGTACCGTTTCGCTGTGGTGTAGTATCTGTATATTCACGGTGATTTGGATCATCACGGTATTCCCGAATGGTGGAGCCATATTTACTCCCCTGCCTCTGTGATCCAAAAGACATTGTGTACAAATTGATGGCAGGACAAAAAAGCTGAAATGATTAGAAAGAAAAAAATTGATGTTATATCATTCAAGTCAGGTTTTTTAAGGGTATAGCTTGTGTTAACTATTAAATTCATATATGAAACAAATGTCAATATCAAGGGAAATAACTTCTGATTGGAATTATGTCCATTTGAACTAGTAGGTGATTTTTATAGGCTCAAATGCATTTTAAATCTAATAGTGGTAACTTGCAAAGAAATATACCATGGATGAAAAAAATACCTCTGTCCCAAAACAGCTTCACATTAGGATATTACATTCTTTTTCTAAATGTAACCACTATTATGGGACAGAAGTAGTAGTAACTAAAGTTATGTCATTCAAAGTGAGATTTTTGAAGGTTATGGCCATTGTTAATGTTCATTCAATTGTAAAATAAGCTTCCAATGCTTATTAAATCTGATAAAGGAAAACAGCATCATCAGTGTCTTAATGCCCGTCCTTGGATATAGACCTATACCAAGATTTGCCACACTTCTTTATCGTGGGTGTTGCAGAGCCAGTACTTTCTGAATTTGTCTGGCTTGTCTCTCCATCTAGAACTCTGCTGGCCTCAGGTGCGCATGTGATCTCTGGGGATCCATGTTGTGAGTTGTGATGTCCATCGGTTGACTGCCATTCTTGCGACATGGCTAGCCCATTGCCATTGGAGTTTTTTTAATGGATTCTATGATGTCTCCGATTCCTGTCTTCTCCCGAATGTATTGTGCTGTCTTGTGGGCTCTCCATGTAAGGTTGAGCATAATTCTTTCATGTGGACATTGCATGGCTCTCAGTTTGTGGATCTGTCTCTTGGTTAGGATTCATGTTTCAGCTCCATAAGTGATTATCAGGAGAATGCATTGGTTGTACGCCCTTCTTTTTATGATCAATGGGATCCTTTTGTTTTAGAAGGTTGAGCTTGCTCTGTCAAAGGCTTACCATCCTAGGGTGATTCTTCACTTGATTTCTTATTAACCGGCAAACTCGAGGAAAATTTAAACATATCAACAGATAGAGACAGGCTTGTCGAACAAGCCAAAGAATTTTACCAAAAACTCCAGTCATCCAAACTTTTCACAAAAAATCATCATCAACCAAATCACAAAAACACTAGATTAAAACCTACCACTGGAGCAAGCTGGCTTTAGAAAGAGCAACTCAACCATGGACCACCTGCATTCGATAAGTCAGCTGAAAGAAAATGCAGCAGAATGCAAGCTGCCACTCACTGTAACATTTAACGACTTCAAAAAGGCCTTCGCCTCAGTGGAAATCCCAAAGGTCATGAAGGCCATCACTCTACAAGGTGTAGATCTAGTATACGTCAGAATGCAGAAACATATGTACAGTCACAGCAGCTCCTTTAACAAGCTACCTGAAGACTCAGAGCCTTTTCAGCTCCAAAAAGAGGTAAGACAAGGTGATACCAGCTCACCCAAACTCTTCACAGCCTGCCTCGAGATGATCTTCAGAAGACTAGGCTGAGAGAATTAGGGAATCAAAATAGACGGCAAATATCTGAACAACATCAGATTTGCAGATGACATTGCCCTTCTCGCAAAGATCCTACACAACCTCCAACAGAGGCTGGATGAACTAAAGGAAGAAAGCAAGAAAGTCGGCCTTCACATGAACTTCAGCAAGACGAAGATCATATGCAACAATCACGTCCGAAAGAACACAAAGATCAGAATCGAGGACACAGAACTGGAGAAAGTAGATCACTATATCTACCTAGGACAACGAATCTCCATGACTTGGTGAACATACCATATATAAATTAATAAGCACTGAAAGAAGAGCCTCTTTGAAATTCACATGCAGCCTTATCAGAATTTATCTATCTAGAAAAGCCTATTAAGTACTTATAGGTAAATCGATTTCATTAGCTTTTTAAGCATAAAAATATGTAAAGGTTTTTGTTAAATTGGTCCTTAAGTTTGTGTCTGTCATCAATGATGCTCACTTCAATTGATTAACAAGACCCGCTCTTTTTTTATACATTTCCCTATCATATACAATGGACTCCAAACTTCCACAGATAAAAATACGGATTTGGGAGGTTCTGAACCATAAAATATGCACAAGAGAAGATTATGCTAAACATCATATGGAGAGATCACAAGACAACACATCATATTACAAAGAAAACAGGTGTCAGAGATATCATTAAAAAGCTCAAATAGCAGTGGGTAAGACATGTTGCGTGGATGTCAAACAACCACTGGACATCACAACTCACTATGTGGATTCTTTGAGATCATATGTGAAAATGTGGCCAACAAAAAATAAGATAAAGTGATGATTCAAACTATTCCAGAAAGTATAGACACAATGATGCTTGGGAGCAAGATAACAGATGGATCTTGGGAAAGGTTGATGTCTAACAATGGACTTCAAAAAGATAATAATGATGATCCGAATTCTCAAAAGCAAATCTTTTTCTCCACAGATTTGTGAAGTTATTTTGTATTTCACAGTACAGCTGAAGACAGTTTGTCATGGGATTCTATTATCTGCCCAGCTGGGCTCACCCACATGTCCCTGAATCATTCAGGAAAAAAAGTTTCCTTTATTTTAAAGAAGAATAGAGATTGGATTATAACTAAGTTTTAAACAGAGTACAGTCAAAAAAACAAAAAAAGGTTTCAACGTGATCTTTTATCATATAAAATGGGAAACTTGCATGATTGAATTCAAATAATTTAATATAGGTTTACGAACACAAAAGAAAAAAAAGAAGAGAAATTTGTCACTGTGGCTCAACGGTAGAACAAGCAATTAGAAGCCATATGGTTAAAGGTTTTACTACAATACCAAGTTATTCAGGCTCCTGACAGCTTATCTAAAAAATCAAAAGGGGAATTTTCATTAGCTACAATCAAAAGCCAACATCCATAATTCTGAAGTCTGGAAGTCTGAAAAGGAAAAAAAAAAAACTATTGCTGACTTTTATTTTTCTCAATGACCAGAAGCCCAATACGTGGTGTAAGGTTTCACATGAAACAACTAATATTAGAGTATAAGCGGTGGTAAAAAAATACTGGTTTCCTTTGCACGTATCATTTTAATGAACCATCTAAGTTTCAAGTATGATTGAGACCAGGACTTCATTCTTACAAGTTTTCATGGCCACTCCCTTGGCAAGATACCTCCACCCTAATCACACAGCTAATAGTGTGCTCGGTTAGCTAATGGGTGCACATTTGTCTTAATGAAGAGTATTACATTCTTCACTCATACTACATATCTAACCACAAACCTTCTGTGTGTGAAGCAGACATGCTAACCAAACATGCCAATAAACAACAATTTATAGTGTAAATTCGGAGTCAAATGTTACCAACATTCTGATCCTGAAGGAACATAATAAAAGTAATGACGTTACAATATGGTAAATTTACTGCTTAGTCTGGCACAAGGCCAAAATGGTAGGGAGATGTCAGAAAAGAACAAAAAAAACTCCAGGTTTTTTCTTACACTAAACACCTCGTGAGGGGGGAGGGGCGTGTAACAATTGCATATCATACAAAACATCTCAAGTTTAGATAGGAAGACTTCAATATTAAACTAATTTTTGGAACAAGGCAAAGAAGATATAAGGGGTCTGCTCTGCCTTTGCAGTACTTATAGGAATCAGTCCAGTTATAGAGGCCCTTTTCGATTTGTGTGGTAAGTCCCCACATCCGAGACGTACGAGACAAACGAAGCCGCATTCAGAACGGGACCACAGAAATCGGGAGTGCCACCCTCGTCTACCGACATTTATTTATTTACTTTTCTCTAAGGGTTTAACGATATAAATATTGGCTTGGGGTGGCACAAGACTAGAAGTGAGAGGAATCCACCGAGGATCGAACTCACAATATGGTCTGATAGACTAACTTTCAAATGCTAACCACTGCATCACGGCGAGGCAATCTTCGTTTTCGGATATATTATTTCTAGATAAAAAATGAGAAATCGAAAAGTATCCTTAAATGCAAAAAACATGTCTACGAAAACGGGGAGACAGTTTTTCTAACTGATCATGTCAAATTTTAGATATAATCTTATTCGTAATATGAAAACAAGAAAAAAAATCTATGAAATCTCCGACAATATCACGAGGACATGACTAGACTAAAGTTTACTGTGAGACTTTAAAAGAATGTAATCATAGATTATCAATTTTTATTTCTTAGATATTACAAAATATCTCCCCACCCATTTTTTCAGCAGGTCTCTTATTCTTAAATTATCCATTATTTTGTACAGGTGCTACTTCAAATCTGTGGTCCACTCTGGAATTTACTTACGTCACCGAATCAAGTCACACCTACAGCTGAGCACGCAAATCTCTCTTCGCATCAAACAACTTATTTCTTTAAAAAAAATCTTTTAATCTGATTTTTAAATAAGATACAAAAGTTATTGGTTTGATCGAATTCTGATTTGAGCAGAAGACAAATTTGATCTCTCAGGATAAAACTTTTTACATTTCTGGGAAAACTTGGTTTCGTCACAAGTAGTCGAAAAAAAAGAAAAAAAAAGAAAGGTTTTTGAAGTTAAATCATTGGTCATAATATTAATTCTTTAAAATCATATTTTACTCTATACATTATATCAAAAATTATTCTATTCCTCAATGAATTTCATAATCAAAGTTCCTCTTCTCTACAATAAAAAAGATCACATGGTCGGACACTTGCTTCATAAAAAATTGTGACAGTCGTTAATTGAATTTTTTATTTTAAGTTTTCATTGATCATTAAAAACGTTCAGTGTTGTTTATTACACTTGACAAAAATTGCCAACAAGTTGTTTTTTTAATATTAGTATGACCAAAAGAAAAATACACAACAAATATTATCAAATTAACACTAAATTTGAGTAAATAAATAAAAAATAGACGTCTGTCTATTGTCTAATCTCTCAAGTCTCACGCCCATGATTTCTTAATAGACAGAGGAAAAAAATTGTCTACACAGACCACGACACTGTGTTTCTAGATCTAAAGCCAAGTAATTAAGGAAGCCTTTTTAGAATCAAAATGTTAAAACCATGTTAAAAATAGTCCAATGATATAAAACTAAATTTTTTTTAGTCATTCTGATACGTTTTTAAAAACTAAAAGGAAAGTGGAACAATTTAGAAGTAAACGAAGTTTAGTTCGATCTTGGGTTCTCGTTACCTAAGTTACTTTTTTATGTCCAATAATTCTACTTTTAATCTAATTTTAAGGTTACGAATAAAATACACTTTACAAAGATAAAAAATCAAGAAAATCAGAAATTAATTACCGCTGGTGTCTGAATACTATTTTATATGTTCCCCAATTCTTTATTGTTGAAACAGATCAAACTAACTATTTTAACAATGTCATGCCACGAGGAGGGTCTCCAGAAATAGAATATAAGAGACATGAAACACCTAAAACCTATTTATATCTATTTAAAGGGGTTTTATGATCTAATTATAACATTTTGAAAAGATAAGAAAATAATAATGGACTCAAAATCATGTATCCAACACGATCGTACCTATGTCCCACAATGGCTATGACATTTACACATCCATTCCAGACATTAAATGTAACAAAATTTATGGGACAGACGTAGCTTTACTCCCAAGTTTTACTTTCCCTCCCTGACTTGGTATTTCAAAGTCTAACTATAATACATGCATCTTAAGAATGAATCAATATGTTTTATGAAGCATAAAATAGTTATATTTTGTTTTACAATGGGTGTTAGATTTTAAAAATAGATTTGACTTCATTTTTTGATCACCCCCCTCCTGTGTTTACTTTCTCTGAGTAAGTAAATATGTAAATGAGGACATAATTATTTTTTTTCACCGAGTGTAGTTAAGAAATAACTACGGATGAGCAGATGTAAAGTAAACTGTATTTAATGAATAAAGTATAAAACTGGCGTATAAATAGTTAATGATTGGTTTGAGAGATGAAAAAAAAAATAGTGGTTACATTTTTCACGTATGGTATGGCATTGGATGGGAAAATGTATAACAAATAAATGTCTTCTTGGTGTGGGGTTCGTTTTTTTCTAGAAAAAAAGAGAAGATGAAAAATATAGGCCTAAATCTTATCAGATAATGAAAAGTAAAGCATAGCCTCACCTGTGAATATAGTTTTTTATCCTTTAAATTTTCTTTTTCTACCAGGAGAGGAAAAACGTTACATCACTTCCAGTCGCCAAGAAGACAACTGACTGTTCGATCAGGTGACATGAGACGAATGATTAATTCCCTTAGACAAGAAATGCAATTACTTCCCTTGGAGAATTTTGACCCTTGCACGTCGTCGTATTAAAACCACCTCTTCAACTTAGACTTCAGAACTTTCAACTTACTCATCAGAACTTTAACTTTCAAACACTTATAAAAAAAAATATTTTTATAATCGTGTACTTAACATTTCACGATCTGTTTCTTCTTTAAAAAAATTGATAACTGGAAAGATTATGGAACATATATGATGAGAATAATTGACTGAATCTTTATTGATTTCTAATTTATCATTTTAAATTGTTTTGATTGACCAACCAGACTTGTTATTATTAAATTTTGACTGGAATTTCTATCATCTTATTACTGTTGCTTTGTATTGCAACACCCTGACCGTCATTCTGCAGGGAAGGGAAAAGAATTGCAAGTTCAAATCACACAAATCTTATTTCTAATTCGCACTGCTTTTAACGACTATGATAGCATTTAAATACACAGATTTTAAATGTCGGGTGTAAAGCTATGTGCAGAAACAGTGGTAGATGATTGTGTGGCTGCATAAATTTTTGTTTTAAACACAAAGTGGCATCAGTAAATTTTGTATAATTTTCACTATGCCGCATTAAAAAATAATCTTACACTTTTCTTTATAATTTTTATTGATAGAAAAATTTGACATTTGATAAAATAGTTTTATGAAGCAATATGATGTTAGATTTCATTTGAGAAACCTTCTTAATTAGACTTACGAGCAATTATTTTCACTAGAATAATTTCCTCTGTGGAATTATTACATTTTCCCATCAAAACCGGAAGATCACTAAGATAAAATGCCAAATTCTTATTAGGTTTAATGCCAAATTTGTCAGATTCACATCTAAAATAAAGTCAAAAACATAAATAAAAATATCATTTTTTAAAAAATCATCTAAATAGCAATTTCTGACCTCAAGATGCAATCCAAAACATCTAAATCTAGATGAAAAACATCTAAAAATTAGATTTGAATTACCTCCCCTTCTGTCGTCTGCTATTTTTACTCTCTTGCTGTCCTGTGGTTGTATGGGGTCTTGTTGTCTGGTCCCTAATGAAAACTATATGATTAGATTTGAGCCTCTACAACTAATTGGTCTTTGTAGTCTAATCAGTAAGACAGATGCCCCAGACAGGCAGACTTCCATAGAAAAATGGGTATGAGTTTGAATCTCACTAGAGACATATTTTTTTTATATCTGCTCTGCGATGCTTATTAACAACTGTAGGGTGGCTGTGTGACAGTTGGGATAAAAAGCAAGAGAAATAGAATGAAAGAGATACTGATCAAAATTATTGACAATGCATCTAAGAAGGCTAGCTAGCAAGTGTCATTCAAATTTAGCCATATAACCATATAACCATATTTTCTACCTCCACTTTCTATGTATAGGAATTGCAATAAAAAGCTAAAGGAAGAAGATGAAAGAAATACTAGTAAAAAATTATCTTATATCTTTACCTCACATGAATTGATATCAATATCTTTACCTTACATAGCCTGTGTGTACACCAGAACTAATTATCAAAAATATTATCAAAGTTTATCTAAAAAAAGATCTTTTATCTAGAAAATTATTAAAAAAAATTCCAGATTGAGATCTGGGCACTATTAGTCCAAAATGTGACCCCAAAATGCACTTTTTAAAAAAAATTAAAAAAAAAGTTTTTTGATTGTGCTCAGTGATGTACTCATGCGAATTTTCAAGGTTGCAGTCTCAAAAATGTGACAAGGAGTGTCTACAGATCCACACATACACACATAGATAGACAAGCAAAGAGAAAAGAATCTGTAGCCCACTTGGCTGGTCGGTCAGGTGGGCCGTTTGTGGGGATATGGTAATTCGATTGAAAATGCTTCATCTAAGAGGGCTAACCAATAGAAGTCATTTTAATTTAGCCATATAGCTCTATTCTCTACTAATACTTGCCATGTATAGGAGTTGCAATAAAAAGCAAGAGAAATAAGATATAAATATATAAGGTCGAGTTTTGAAGATCAAACTCTCACTCTAGATGTCAACCTATACACAAGTAATAATTTTGTAGGATTGAAATTATGAGCAACCATTGGCTTCAAAATGAAAGATTTTTCATGGTTACTACTTGAAAATAATGAACAAATCTTACATATATAAGTGAGAAATTTGTGTGTGTTTGTGAGGTTGTCTCTCATGCTATAAAAAGTACCTAAACATGGAAGAAGGCCAACCAAATTTGACATGCCAACTAAATGGACCTGGGGGGAGATTTTAAAACAAAAAGTTTTGAGAAAAATATTTCTTGAAGGATTTCAAAGGGGTTTCTATCTACAATGAAACTATAATGCAAAGTAGAACTTTCTTTCTGCCCATATACATATCTTCTTATCTTATGTGTTTTTACATAATTCCCTGAGGAAACCCAACATTAAGGGGTCAAAAGTGAAGGGAGAATTTTTCCTCTCTGTGAAGGGTTGTAAGGACAGGAGACATTTTCCTCTTCTATGGTGTCAAAATTGAAGGGAGACATCTCCCTTTTTTCTCTAAGGAATCAACAATGAAAGGTGACTCCCCCCTTTAAGGGGTCAAAAACAAAGGAGACTTTTTCCTTAATTAAAATTAAATCAAAAAGGTTTGGGAAAAAAAGCTTTTTAAACATATACAATCAGGTCCATTGAGTTGGCATGTCAAATTAGGTTGGGCTGTACCCAAGTTTAGGTACTTTTTATAGCATTTCTTTATTTATAATGTAACTTTATATAATGCAAAACTAGACAGTTATTTTCCATTCAATATATGAATATACACACACATATATATGTATATTTATGTATATATACACAATATAAATCAGGAATGCAACATGATATAACATAATATCAAATAATATCCAATGTATGATAGGTTTATTTCATAAAGTGCTCAATGCATTCAAAATTGAACATTAAGTTGATTTAGAGTACAGCTTAAAATGTAATGGAGTAAGGGCTACTTGAAGCGAATGATGATCATTTGCCTGAAGAGGCCCAAACAGGGCAGAAACATAAAAAGTGTTTGTGTAGAGAATCCTACCTTCATTATATACATATATATCTATATATCTCTATCTATCTATCTATCTATCTATCTATCTATATATATATATATATATATATATATGTATATATATATGTATATATATATATATATATATATGTATATATATATGTATATATATGTATATATATATGTATATATATATATATATATATATATATATATATATATATATATATATTTATATTTATATATATATAAATATATATATATATTTATATACTGGCTGAATAATGTGTTTGTGGGATAGATATTCTAATGGTATACATGCATATGTGTATTAAGAAATGGATATGTAGGATCCAATGGGATGATTATGAATTGCATTATATTAGATAAAAATTTGTTTGGAGTGATCTTCCGTCATTACATAGTTAATGTATCATTCATCCTAGTCAACGTGAATAGAAGGAACAATTAGAGAGATTGTCGCTGCTGCAAGAATCGACTCTGCGATTGATAGTAGCCGCTTCTGTGTAGTGATGCTCTTACCATTGATCTAAACAGTTGCAGGTAATGTGAAGGCCTAATTAACTGTTTTCACACCAAATTCACATCTTGTTTGTTTTCGGTCTATTTGTTTCCATTTCTCAATACATAACTGTCACTTTGAAAGCAACATTCATTCTCGGTCTATTCAGACTCTAAAAGCTTCAGTCCTTTATTTAACTTCTTAAATATTTAATCTGATGGTGATAGGTACTTCAGCCAGTTAATAATAACCAGGTTGTGCCTGTTCCAAAGATTTATATTTGGAAGGGGCCGTACTTCATGGTATGCGGGACAGTCTGCTATAATTGTGATGTAAAATAATTTTCCGTCTGTCATACGAAACTACGGCTTAGAAGTATTTGTAATACTTTTTTCAGTGATATAGATATTTTATATCCAAATTTAGATAATTCTAAAGTGCAGTTGTCAAAGGAGATAATTTATAGACATCATGAAGAAAGATTTATACAGATTTGAAAATTGGCATCAGTACTCCACTAAACTCCTTCAAAGATATTCTTTTTTTGATTTTCAGAAAAAAAGCTTTTTTGACCTTTTTTGGGCCTTATTATGATAGGTTTATGAATAGCATCTAGATTCTCCAGAATCTAAATGTTTCTTTACTCTATTTTAGATGTTTTCCTGTGGATAACTCCAGTGATGTCATTAATAGAGTTTATTCTGACCACATTCATACTTCGATGGAATTTTTTTATATTACTTCAAATTGCCTTGTGTGCTCACTAATATACTTGGCAAATATCAACTTTGTACAATGGCTAGATGTTGAGTGATCACTGAGCATGCACACACTCTAAGAAACACAAACAGATCTTTTCAATTGTAGTTAGGAAAAAATAATGTTATCAGTAATCACCACTACCCACAACAGACCGGTTTTATCACAGCTGCTGGGTTTAGGATATTTATGTGTTCTGACTTCAGATATTTATATGTATGTACGTATGTATGTATGTATGTATGTATGTATGTATCTATCTATCTATCTATGGATCCAATCGAACTTTGCCCAGCCCTAACCATTCATAGTAGAAACTTGAAATTTTAAACACACACTCCCCTCAGTGAGTAGGGATATCTTTTGATTTTGAAAATTTCCCTCCAGAATAGGTTCTATGCAATGTAAGTTTATACTAAATTGGTCATTGAGACCTTTTTTTAGTGATCACAGTGTAACAAAAAGTGAGAGAAGTAACTCATTCATTGATCTACCCCTTTTTCCAATTTTTTAGTTGATCGTCTCCAACACAGCATTTATGGGTGGTGGTGATTCATAATATTCCTTGGAATGTAAGTCAGGCTATCATTTTTACGAGCATAATTAAACTCACAAATATTCATGGTGTCAGGATTAAAAGAGAGATGGTGTAAAGACAGTCTAGGATTCCAAGGGAAATTATGAATCACAGCCACCTGTATATGATGCTTTTTATCTCATGAAAAAAGCAGTAATGCTGGTAAAATCAAGTTACCTGGATGGAAATACTATTAGTATGGTTTGAATCATAAATTTATGATTTAGAAAATACAAAAATCATGGACAGAAACTAAGGGACCAATTAGGTATAAACTCTCATTGTAAATTGAACCCCTCCAATAAAAACCTATTCAGGGGGTAAATTTAAAAAAAAATAAATATTGTCCCATATTTATATTGAACAATTAGGGCCAGGCGAAGTCCAGATAGACATATGGATAGGTTCATATAAATGTGAGAACATATGGATAATCTAAACCCAGCAAAAGTGATTAAACTGGTCTGTTGTGGGTAGTGGTGATTAAAAAAGTAAAACTAATTAATTAGTTGCCAGGTAAAGGAATATATAATTGGGTAGGTAGGTAGGAAGTTGGCTTTGGTAATACAAAAATG
>OY735237.1:22106837-22224337 GCA_963457665.1 Thysanoteuthis rhombus
TTGTTGTTACACATGAAAATCAAAGTCAAAATTCAATAGTAGGGGCTTGACAATAAAACTAATCTGACCTGACTTAATCTCACCCACTGTTAGTCAGGGGATTATCCTGAGCTGGTAAAATTTGCCTCTTTTTCTCAGCAATGACATGACTTGACCTGACCTAGACTATATCTCCCATTAAGAGAAAATAGCACAAATATAAACAGGTCTGGTTAGTCACTCAATTGAAACCTTCATATGAAGGACATATTTGGCAGTATGCCATGTTTGGGGTGATCAATTAAAAAATCAAGAAAAGGGGTGATCAATGACTAAGTTACTTCTCTCGTCCTTTGCTTGGATCATTAGCAAAGTCTGAATTCCCAAGTATGAATACTGACGGACATAGACTTATCCAGTTTTTAAGTGGGTCTGGCTGGCTACGTATATGTTGCACATAACCCCCCTCCACATTGTTTTCTAGTGAGGGTTCAATATACAATGTAAGTATATGCTAGATTGATCCTGGGTTTTTGTCCGGCAGTGTTCATGTTTTGTTTTGTTTTGTTTTTGATTCAGATTTTTTTTAGTGATTACCAACCAACAAAAGGTGGGTCAAATAACTCATTCAGTGATCACCTCTTTTTTTTCAAAAAGAAGTTTTTCTGATGGTAGCAATACTATATTGTTGGATTCGGGGAAAATCCTTTTTTCTCTTTGTAGGGCTGGATTTTTATACCTTGTCTCAATTGCGCAGTGAAAGTTTCATTAGGACAATAAGGGAATCCTGAGAAAACAAGGAAAGGAGAAGATATCATCTGAATTCAACAACATAGCATTACTACCATCGGAAAAATCCAGTTTACCACCATTGCATTCAGATAATGCACCTGAAAAAGACTGTAGAATTGATTTTTCAAAATACTGTGTTAACAAAAAAACAAGAAGGATTTCAATCATTAAAAAAATTATTTCAATGTTAATGACCATAGTCAAAAACATGGACAGTATAATACAAGACTTTGAGAAATATTTAGTCAGCAATTTGCAATTTTGGAGACACAAATATAGTAATTTTAGTAATTTTCAATATAGTTATTGTGATGGGGTATTTCTTTGATTTAAAAAAAAATATTATCTGTGGTAAACAGACTTTTAAAAAATTTATGTATGTACATGTATATAGATATTCCAAATATTTGCAATTTTAATGATATACTGTATATATCAGCAGATAAGGTGACTTTCAGATAAGACGAGATCGCAATTTCTTTCTTAATTTCATTTTTTAGCTCACTGTTTAGTAACTGTTATCATATCTGGCTTATAGGATGACCCCATTTTTGGGGGTCTTTTTTGGAAGCTCCAAGTATCGTCTTATCTACTGAAATATATGGTAATTATAGTAATTTTCATAGTGTGGTGGGAATGCAATTGTTAGAGACGAGATCCCAATTTCATTATTAATTCCATGTTTTCAGCTCACTGTTTAGTAACTGTTTTCATATCTGGCCTATAAGATGACCCCATTTTTTTGTCTCTTTGAGATGCTTCAAGTATCGTCTGGTCTGCTGAAATATATGGTAATTATAGTAATTTTCCGGTGGAGAGGGAGCAATCATCAGAAGGAATTCCCATACAGTAATTATGTAAATAAATATTTTGAAAGAAAAAGTTTTTCCATGAAAATCTGCAAAAGATTATAAGAATAGGTCTTATTTTTTTTAATGTTTATTTATTTCAAATTTCTATTTGAGGTGAAATAGAACTATTTCCTAATTGCTTTTGAAGAAAAATATTCTATAATAAAATTGCACTTATGGACATCTCTGTAAACAATTGATATTATAAATATGTATTAAACATTAAGATACACATTAATTCAAGTCATAAAAATGTATAAAACTTAATAAAAAAATTACAAGCTTATCAGCACAGACAGACACATTATAATTTTTTTTCCAAAATTTTTCTATATATTTCAGCAGATAACTCCCAGAATTGCCCTAATAATTTATTTTCTATCCAAGATAATCTTGATTTATCTAAGTTATTCTTAATATTACTTTTACTTGTATTTTTTGCTTAAGATGGTAAACTTTTCCAAGATTTCTAAATTCTTTTGGGGAGAAAAAATCAATTGATTTTTCGGACATTATTTTTGCAATAGACCTGGCTCGTAAATTTGAGTTGAAAATCCAAGGAACATTTGAAACCATCGAGATGATAGCATTACTAAAACTAGCCACTGAGGAATGTAGCGAAATATTGAGAATTGACTTGATGTCAATTGATCTGCAGTGAAAGCAACAACCACCATCAACAACAACACAACAACAATAATAATTATAATTATCCATGGAGTGAAGAAGAAAGAGAGTGAAAAACTAGAAAATTACCAGAATCTGGCAAGAGAACTGAAGAAGGTGTAGAACATAGAAGTTAGGGTAGTACCAGTAATGATAGGTGCACTTGGAACCATACCAAAGACACTGAAAGTGAGATTGGAGGAACTAGGGATAAAAGAAAGGATTGAGACTATGGAGACAACAGTACTGCTAGGAACTGTATGAATACAGTGGAAAGTGCTAGAAATATAAGAACTATGATCCTAGCTGTTAGCAGTGGCCTAACAGAAGAGGAGGAAAGAAAAGAAAAAAAAAGAAAAACACCCAAATGGTGGTGGAGGTACGATTTACGGCACTGCTATGATAGGTGAGGGAGAGATGAGATGAGAAGAGGGCTGAAGACCTGAGGAGACTTACTGTCACTCAGCCCTCAGTGATAACCACTGGGCAAATGGTGTGAAACCGTGAACCACAGTACTGCCGTGGACTATGAAAGTGGGGAGAGGAGGACTGATCACTTTAGAAAACTTGCTGTCACTCAATCTCCAGTGGTAACCACCGGGCAACTGGTGTGAAATTGCTAATAATAATAATAAAAATAATAATAATAATAATTGTCACTCAGCCTTCAGCAATGACCACTGGGCAACTGATGTGTAACTGTAAACCGCAGTATTATTGTGGCCTATGAGAACTAGGAGAGAAGGGCCGGAGACTTGAGTAGACTTGCTATCACTCTAACTCCAGCGGTAACCACCAGGCAACTGGTGTGAGATTGCTGATAATAATAATAATAATAATAATAATAATAATAATAATAATAATAATAATAATAATAATTGAAATAATAATCCGAAAATGTGAAAAGCAACAACTGCACAGACATTTCAGAAGGCTTAACCAAAGAAATTTCAGATCAGACAACGTAGGCATGGTCATGTAAAGGAAACCAACAGAGAGAAACTGAATTGCGCCCGATAGCAGCCTAGAACAATGCAATAAGAACTAACTGTATAAAGGATAAAATCGACAAAACTCAGGAAACAAGGGAGTATGTGAGGATAAAGATGAGACTATTAACGACACAGTGAGTGAGTGTAGCAAACTAGCCCAGTGGGGATTACAAAAACAGGCACAACTTATTGAGGAGGATGATCCACTGGGAACTGTGCAAGTGATTACACTTCAACAACACGAACCAATGGCACATGCACAGATAAATAATCTGTCCAAGTGAATGAAACGTACAAAATTCTTTGGGACTTCAATTCAAACCGATCACCCAATCCAAGCCCGAAGACTTGATCTTGTACTGATTGAACAAAAAAAATTAGATGAATACCTAGGCCTGGGAACTGAAGAAGTTATGGACCATGAAGGTGACACTACTCCCAATAATGGTCAGAACCCTCAGAACGGTGTCCAAAAAAACTAGCAAAAAGGCTTGAGGGACTAAAAATCTGGAGTAGAACTGAGACTATCCAGACGACAGCACAACTTAAATCGGTCAGAAATACTGAGAAGAGTCCTGGAGTAGTGAAGAGACTTGCTGTCACTTGACCTCCAGTGAAAGCCAACTGCTGATTGTGATATGTAAACTGTGATGATGATGATGATGATGATGATGATGATGATGATGATGATCACTGCAGTAGTGGTGTGGATTATTAAACAATTAAAAACAGCTTTCATAATTAGAAGAATGTCCTTCAAAAACTAAATATTGGAGATAACAGAGATTAGATTATGTGATGATATCAATTACAAAAAATGAATGATTATTATATAAGTAAAGGTAAGTAATACTATCTCTGTCTCATAATAGTTGTTATGTTCAATATATGAAATGCGTTTGCAAATGTTGCAAATATTATGGGACATTGGTTGTGATAATTAATATATGATCTAGAATAAAATGTGATGATTAACGATCTTGTTGACAATGGAAATTAATCCAGTTTTTGAGTTCAAATTTATGATGGTTAATTCGGAAAGCTTCTCGGTTGGCCATAAAATGACAGCCCTGATTGTAAATGGCTATAAAATGGCTACCCCTACGGTGAATTTAGTATAAATGGCTACCTCAATGAATGGCCATAAATGGCTAAACCAATTGCAAATGGCTATAAAATGGCTAAACCGATTATAAATAGCAATAAAATGGCTGACCCGATTTTAAATCAAAAAGTTCCACACACTCGCTCAATCGATGTTTAAAACGGCGTACAACTTTTGAGCGTCGTTTTCAACATCAGGTGTGTGAAAAATTCATGGAAAAAAAGACATAGTTAATAAATTATATTGAATAAGCCACACATTCTACACAGTCGCTCACTCGATCTTGAAGAAACAACGCACAAAAGTAGTGTGCTGTTCTTAACATTGAGTGAGCGAGTGTGTGCAACTTTACGATTTACAATGGGGGTAGCCATTTTATAGCCATTTATAATTGGGGTAGCCATTTTATAGCCAACCAAAAAGCTCTAATGGTTAATCACCATGAAATTGTACATTACCAAATTCAGTTCATGATAATGTCAGTTTTGGGTTTATGGACGAACAATCCATCCGTTCGTTTTCTTGGGGTAAAAAATAGATAATCCCACTTCATTGAATCGTCATCATCATCAGTGAGGTAAATAAATAGCATTATCTTCTTTACTGTTGTACGTTAAGAGAGAGGAGTTGAGTGAAGGATAGATGAGAGCATAGAGAGAGTGGTTATTGTGCGTGAGACAGAGAGAGTGTGTGTGTGTTAGAGAGACAGAGTGTGTGTGTGAGAGAGAGACAGAGAGATAGGGGCAGAGAGTAAAAAGAGAGTGATAGTGAAAGAGATAGCCAGATAGATAGAGAGAAAGAGAGACCGATATACCGACACAGAGGGGGTGAAATCGCGAGTGAATGAAAGCTATGTACTATTCAAGATACTAGAACTACCGTGTGGATTTTTGACTGTATCAATTTTTGCCGTTGTTCAGTGTTTATTATTATTTTTTTTGTTGTTGTTCACGCGACCGACCGTCCATCGCCGCTGCTCACCCCTTCTTCTATCTTTCTCTCGTTATCACAAGATCAACAGAAAAAAAATACAAAAATAATAACGATTTTTCAGCTGGGGGAAAAACCTACATAACAAAAATAACACCCAACCTAACTACATATTCAACCAGCAACAAGCGCTTCTCGCAAATAAAAAAAGAAAAGGACGAAAGCGGCAGTTAAATGTATTTTGGCGAGCGAGAGGGGGAAAAAAGAAAGAAAGAAAGAAAGAAGCAAATTGCGCGAACACTGAAAGTTGAATACTCTTTACTTTACTTTCTTCATTGAATAATCTGAACAACATATCCATACTTGCGTAGAAAGGGTATCATAAATTGGGTCGAATCGGAACAACTGACTTACACATTACAAGACCACAAAAATATCCTTCTTTTGAGACTAATATACGCACGAAAAGCCTGAGATAATACCGAAGCGCATCTCTAAGCTGAAAAAGGCGATTTATCAAAGTGCGCCTAGGACAGACACTTACTACAGTCACACGCGGTAAGTAATCTCTTTTTCTGTAGATAAATTATTAGTTAGTCTATTTTTTTTTATTGCGAGGGACATTCTATGTACACCTTGGTATTATTATCATCATCATTATTTCACCCCAATATATTATTTAATTGCAATTTAGAAATACAACAGGTGCGCCCTCTCTTTCTCTTAATTTAAATGACCATGAAGTTGGATGTCAGATGGTCTTCGTTCGATTATTCCGTACTGTACACAGCAGTCAACAGTAACAAGTAGTACAATACGCGTACATGGTGAGCATAAAGTCTCCCCCTGATTATGTACAATCGTGTCTCAAAAACTGTGTTGGATAGAAACATGAATTTTGTAACATTATGACGACTAATTGATAAGATATTTATACATATATTGCCTGTCTTACACTGATTAGGGGGTCTGAATCTATGTTCAATAAAGAGAAATACTTGGTCGAAATTAAGGAAAGGCAATCATTCGGTATATAAATACACGTAAACGGTAAGCATAAAGTCCTTCCCTGATTATATACCATTACATCTCGAAAACTATGCTAGATAGAAACATGGATGTTGTACCATTTATGAAGACCAATTGTTAGAGTATGTAAATATATGTTACGGTTGTCTTGCAAATAAGGGAGCCTTAATTTGTGTTCTTCCAAGACACATATTTGAAATCAGGGAAAGAGTTTATGCTCACCCGGTATATCAAAACATTCTTGTTTTTCTTTCTTTAGTAATTTTTGTTGAACAACATTGACTGGGAAATTAAACGGTCGGTCGGCTAGAGAATTGAATTCTCTCGTTTTTAACCTTTCTAATTTGCTTGTTATTGTCTATTTTTCAATTAAACGTTTCATACTATCCTCAAATTTACTGATAATTTTTCCAGGATACAATGCTGTTTTCATAAAGGAGTAAAAAAGATAAAATAAAATAAATGCCTCCCTTCGACTAGGATATGAAGTAATTTAGTAAGCAGATTTTTTTTGTTGCGAACATCGTGTTTTAATAAATTTAAATAGTTATTTTTTACCTGTGTTAAAATTCAAAAGAATAAACCAACAGAAAAGTAAAGTTAATTTTTAGATAAAAAATACCTATAATATTTTTTTGTGTTGCTGAAAAATCAAAAACATGCTCTGACTTTTTGCGTGTGATTGAATCAATTTAAATTTCAATTCTTTTTTTGTCTCCGTTCAAGAAATATCAGGAGAAAATTCTGCTTTTCGTCGGATTATTTACCGTTTCTATGTTCATTATTATTCTACACGTTCATTACATTAATTTATGTGACTACCTGTTTGCTGCTAATAAAAAAAAAATTTCCTTTTAGTTTTTAAAAAATTTTTTATTACTGGGTTACCTTTTGATTAGTGTAGTTAATTCGTTCAAAGATTTTCCGGGCAAAGTCTTATTATAATTTTAATGAGTCCTTTTTTGTCAAGCTTTTATTTCTTAGTTATATTAATTTGTACTGCAAATCGTCAAAACCCGCTCTATTCATGGTACTCCTGTACAGTTCTTATTTATTTACAATCCACGTTAAATCGACCTTGTGTCAAATTTGCCCTCGTTGGTCGGTAAATAAATCTCACGCAATCCAATTAATGATGACGCTTTATAAAAATCCTCTTTCGTGTGAGAGGATCATCCACTTCTTCAGACAGGATTTTGATTTTACCTTAACTACTATAACAACTCATGACACTTAATATTTTTCTTTTTGCATGACATCTAACGGGGAAATATTACAACACAATTTCATTAAGAGACACTTTCTATTTCTCACGCCGACAGATTGTGTTTTTCCTTGCTAACACACTTTACCACGCGATAAATAAACATCTATTATTACTTATCTCAGTCTATTCTACGTAAATTATTGTTAATTGTCAGGACAGCACACCTGTGTTCAGTACGACTGCTGTCACTATTACTGTGATGGTTAATAATCCAGGAATCCAGCACACCGTAATGAACCAGTCTATACAAAATCAACATGTATACACGCGTTTATGTTTCGGTATAACTTAGAGAAGATGGTCCCAAATGGACCCCCCCCCCTGCGTAACACCACGCAGATATGCGATCTGTCGAAAAATTATGACACAAAGCTGTAACGGTATACTTCGTATTTACTGTATTTACTTCTGCTTTTCTTTTATGATTCTTTTTATTTATGTACCATTCATAACATCGTGTACGCAGATGTGAATTTTTCTGACATACACTCCCACAACTAGACGTCAACAGATTTTCAATCGGGACCACCTTGATCAAGATGTGCCTATGACAATATCTCTGTTAGTACTACTATATTGTAACAATATCTTACTTCAATGGATTCTACTATAAAATCATCACACAATTTGCGTCTTTCTGTCTTTCGTTACTTGACTGAAGATCGTCTCCTGTGTTCACAGTCTAGTCTACATACTAGACCTTATTGGTATGTGTGTCTCAACGGATGATATCTATCTATCCATCTATCTATCTTTCTATCCATTACAGACTGTCAATCAAAACTGTTTACATAGGTTTCTTCAGTTTTTAAGCTGGTCTATCTATCTGTCTGGTTATGTATGTATAGCGTGTACAGTTTGCACTAATGTTGTTAGAGGGCTAAAAATTTGAACATCTACTCTTATCATGTTGAGAATAAAACTTTTTTTGTTATTTACCCCGCCCAGGTATTTCTCAATTTGCAATGTAAGTTTATGCGAAATCAGTCACTTGATTTGTGTCCAGCCGGATTTTTTTTTCTAGTGTGATAAGTGGCTAACAAACGGCCAGAGAAGTAAATTATTAATTGATCACCCTTTTTTCTAATTTTTTTATTGATCGCCTCAACACGACATGCTATCAAAACAAGTCGGTTATGTGACGGTTTCTATTGATTGATCGGCGGACCTATCTGACTATCTATCTATCTATCACAGTTTTTTCATATGTATGTATGTATATATCTCAGTCTTCTTTCTATCTCAGTCTTTTCATGTATGTATGTATGTATGTATCTATCTATCTATTTATCTATCTCAGTCTTTTCATATGTATGTCTCTATTTCTGTGTTCTCGTATGTGTGAATCTATCTCAGTCTTTTCATATGTATGAATCTATCTCAACCTTTTCATAGGTATTTATCTATCTCAGTCTTTTCATTCATAAGAATCTTTCTCAGTCTTTTCATATGTATGAATCTATCTATCTCAAACTTTTCAATTGTATGTATGTATGTATGTATGTATGTATGTATGTATATATCGATCTATCTCAGTCTTTTGATATGTAGGAATCTATCTCTCTCAGACTTTTCAACTGTATGTATGTATGTATATATCATTCTATTAGTCTTTTCATATGTATGAATCTATCTGAACCTTTTCATATGTGTGAATTTATCTCAGTCTTTTATATGTATCTATCTCTCTCAGTTTTCCAAAGGTATTTATCTATCTCAGTCTTTTCATATGTGTGAATCTATCCCAGTCTTTTCATTCATAAGAATCTTTCACAGTCTTTTCATAGGTATGAATCTATCTATCTCAGACTTTTCAATTGTATGTATGTATGTATATATCAATCTATCTCAGTCTTTTCATATGTTTGAATCTATCTCAGTCTTCTCATATGTGTGAATCTATCCATCTGAGACTTTTCAATTGTATGTATGTATGTATATATCAATCTATCTCAGCCTTTTCATATGTGTGAATCTATATCAGTCTTTTCATTCATAAGAATCTTTCTCAGTCTTTTCATTTGTACAAATCTATCTATCTCAGACTTTTCAATTGTATGTATGTATGTATCAATCTTTTTCAGTCTTTTCATATGTATGAATCTATGTCAGACTTTCCAATTTTATCTATCTATCTATCTATCTATCTATCTATCTATCTATCTATCTATCTCAGTCTTCTCATATGTATGTATCTATGTATCAGTCTTTACACATGTATTTATCTTTCTATCTAAGTCAGTCTTTATATATATATATGTGTGTATCTATCATTCATTTCAGTTGTAGATCTTTCTATCTAGGATGTTCCTGGTGTACGTCATGAGTGTTCGGGTGGATTTACCAATAATTCCAATTAATGCAAGGAGAATTATCAGGCTTAACCAATATCCATATCCACCACCTCTCTCTCTTCAATCAACGCAGCATTTTTTTTCACCTCTGTCAATATCTCCCCAAGTTCTCGATGAATTCCAATGACATTTTGTTGATTGGTAGGCTATGGGCTAAGGAAGAATTTAATTTTGGAAGTGGATCCATGATTTTTTTTAGAGTCATCACCCCTGCATCGTAACAATTTGTGAACTAGATTTAATTCAGTTTTTAGTGACAATGGCGTTGATGGAGGTAAGCACTCCTGAGTGCTATCTAGTTCTCGATCTGATCATCGATAGTCGATGTCAAACAAATTTTCGAACTAAAACTATTCGAAGTTTGTTCTTATGGGAACCCTTTGGCTGAGTGGTGCGAAGGTCTTGATCTCCCCCAAATTTACACAATTATGAACAAATTATAATGATTTACCCTAAATTTTGCAGTTTTGCCCAAATTGGGTGTGGGGAACATTTGCCCCCAACTCCCTCATTCATGGCTTGAACACTAATGTCCATGTTCTTAATTCTTTTTTTATAATCCATTATCTAAACATTTTGTTCCTGCATTAAAGATAAGATAACGTAACTTGAATGTGATGATCAGCAGAATTTGTTGTGGCGTGGATTTTGCTCTAGGTTCCCCAGCAACTTGATCGAGCTGAACTTTGGCACCCTTCAAAGTATAATACCTATTATCGTATGTTCCTAAAAATCTGCTGTACATCAAGGAATTTCTTGTTTTCACTGACTTCAACCTTGTTTGATTTGTTCAGTTCCCCATTTATTTAGAGAGTTCCACTGCCTCAGACACGCGACAAACGCACCTAGCCTTTGGCGCCCTTGGCGACTAACCGTATTGCTGGTGCATAGAGCCAGTCCTTATTCAAACACTTTATTTCTGAATTTAAGAAATTATGTAATTTGAACTTAATGATCAGGTGGATTTTTTCCTGGGCAGGGGCATTGCTAGAGACTGGGGGGTCCAGCGAGCTTGGCCCTTTGAAGGGCCCCATCCAACATTCAGTGAGATTTGCTACTGTATAATGTCCATAGCCATGCAGCAAGGCTTTTCAGCGCCCGGGATAAAGATAGTACCTGGGTGGGGGTAAATATGCTATCTGAGGGGGGGGGTCATAATTAACACTAACAAGCATTATAAACCAGAGATAAGTTGGCGCCATCTTACATCTGTTCCCCTTCACTCCTGCACCGGGGGGGGGGGGCAGGTGCCTCCCTCTTGCAACGCCTCTTATCATGCCTGTAGGAATGCAAATGTTCATGAATCGCTCCCTTCCTCAGCTATGCCTCTGTTTGTGAGTATACCGCCCGAGTGGTCAAAGCAAGAACTAGAGTTATCAAGAAATTTGAGATTCCGACTTGTCACTAGTCGGGTTATACTATAAAAACCAAGTTTTTTAGTTGTTAGTCCGGTGCAGTTGGTCTAACAGTCAGTAACACAGAACAATAGAATAAGTCAACAGGACTCTAACCCCCATATGCCAATAGACCTATACTTAGTCCATCCTAAAAAATGTCGTACCAAGTATATTTATGAAATGAAAACGAATCAAATTACATATGAAGATGCTCGAGATACGAAACGTGTTTTCAGGGTTTTTTTTACTACTAAATTTGCATTACCCTTCTATTATACTTTCATTTACCTCAAATTTCTAATTGTACCAAAATCTGACTTCAGGCATAAATAGGTTAATTCCAGCTGAAACAGTTCGCATTCATTTCGCACCTATGCTGTTGAGAAAGGTATGAACTCATCTCTTCTCTCGTAGCTATTGAGTGTATTGCTGGACAAACTGAGCTATGAAAAATTGAAAACTCGGAATTCAAACCAGGAAAAGTCTTACACCCAGGTCAGTCGTGAGAGGCTTGCAACGGACAGACTCGGGGACGTGTTCTCGAAATGTACGATTAACGCACCTCGGGTGAAGCTTTGACGCGTCTAGCAAACCGGAAGTGGATAATGACAAATTGCTCAAGTAAAATAAAAGACAAAACCTTCAAAATAACAAAAAACAAAAACAGACAGACGTAATAAAGTGGCTGACGTATCTGTCTCCTGCGACACTTCAGATACAACGGGAGATTCTTAAAAAGTCAGGATAGTAATTGTGAAACCCAGCACACAAGCAGTGATGAATATTGAGAGGGTGTGGCTCAATTATCAGGTTTGAAGGATTGAAGATCCGGGATTCCCCCTTACCATGTACGTTAGACCCATAGCTAAAAAACATATTAACCTTAGAGAAAAGAAAATAAGTTTGAACTAGCACTCTATCATAGAAATGATTCGATTGTAAAATCCACAATACCTTCGGTAGACAATCATCAAGTTTGGCCCAAATGAGAGGTCTCATAAGTCTTGTGGTTCAGTGCTTGTCAAATTGGTAACCCCTGTCAACGAAGTTCAAGAGGTATAGGTCGTGTTCGTCTTTCAGTCCGTCTGTCAGTCGGTCCACGCGATATCTACAGAAGTACTGAATGATTTTCTGACAAGTTTTGTGGAAGAGTGGGAATTGGGGTAAGTAAGAATCGCTTAACGTTTGGGGCGGTCCCGGGTATTTATTTTTGATTGAGAGATATTTTCGTTTGTTTTTTTTATACATTTGTGTGTACGCCGATGATTGTCCACATGATATCTCGAAAAGTTCTCAATGGATTCCATTTACGTGGTAGGATGGGCAGTAGGCTGCAAAAGAAGTGGTTAAATTTTGGGATGGATCCATGTGCAATTAGCTCCCCTGCGTTACATATCTGCACCGCATGATATTGCCAAAAGTTCATGTTTGCCAGCAGGATATCTCCAAAGGTTTTTTAATGAATTGCAATGAAACAAACACACACACACCTACCCTTTTTTCTGGCCTTTTTGGCAGGATCAATGTGTGGTATCTGTTCCACGGCAGAGCCCGAGGAGTCGGCACTGACACTTGCCTGCCGACTGGGCTGGAGAGGGAGTGTGTGTCAAAGACCGAATGCGCCGGTGCAATGCGTTAGCCAATGAAGTTTTACTGAGGCTACGCACAGCTAAGCGCATTGAGGAGCCTTTGGACTCGTCCATAGGCTCTCCTATTATTACTCGGCCCAGCTGCAGGGGGTCAGTTTCCCCGGAGCAGCACTGCTCCATTGCACTTAAAGGAGCAGGTCCCTTGGTGGACGCTTTTAGTGACGGAGGTTGCTTTAGCTTCTACGGTCGCTCAGCAATCGAAGTCGCGTCGGCTGGAGCCATTTTTGGAAGGGGTTACCTATTCTTCCCACGTTGAGCCCGACCTTGTGTCAAATTCCGCTGTGGTGGGACGGTAGATAAATAGATTCCCTGGAGCAGCACTACTCCATTGCACTTAACGGAGCAGGTCCCCTGGTGGACGCTTTCGTGGTGGAGGTTGCTTTGGTTGCATTGCAAAACCGAAGCTGTGTCGGCTGGAGCCATTTTTGGAAGGGTGTCTCCTATTTTTCCCACGTTAATCCCGACCTTGTGTCAAATTTTGCTGTGGTGGGACAGTAAATATATAGAACACACACACGCACACACGCACAAACACACACTCACACACTTCTTCTGTTCTGACAAAGGCGTTAATTCTCCTCATTTCAGTCTTTTCAGTCGGGTAACCTGAAGGCAGGGCTGATCCTAGAGCTGATGGCAAATGTATGACACGCTTGTCAGTAAGTGACACGTCACAGTTTTTTCGTTGACATGCAATGGACTTGAAAGAAAAGAGACTTTTTTCTGATTTCATTTCATTACTCTAGTTTTAAAAGCATATTATGAAATTCTGAGTTATTTTGTATCAAGCTGCTAATTTTATAAATATATAAGAAAAATAGACCGCTTATCTACAACCATCTACCCAAGACTAAAATATATGTATACATGTCAGTGACAAGATTATTAAAAAATCAAAACTTTGACACCACTATTCTAGGGTTCCAAACAACTCGGACAAGCTGAATTTCGACGCAAACTAAGTCTGATTGAACTTGTTGTCGGTTATTCCCTTTCTTTCTTTCATTCTTTCTTTCTTCATTTTTTCTTTCTTCATTTCCTTCTTTTTCTTTCTTTCTCTCATTCTCTATATCTATAATGACGGAGGCAAGATGGTATACGACGTTCAGAAATTAACTTTAAGGTTAGTGGACAAAATTGTCAAATTCTTCAGTTGAATGTGTTGGTAGAGAATCAACTCGAAGAAGTTTTTCTGTGTAATTAGTATTGTCAAAGATGATATCATAACTTGGTTTGCATACAGCCTGAGATTAAAACTGACACAACAGATTTAATATTCACATAAGTGAACACTCATTAGAAGTGACACGAACAGCGAGTCACGTCTGTTGTTATGCTTACTGATCCCTCGTCATTAAATACGAAGTACGTACCCTAATGAAAGACGGCAAAGAGGCATGCACAACTAATATTTATTTCTCAACAAGATCTCTTCCTTTATCAACACTCCTTATTCAGTATTGGTGAAAATTCGTCGTGTAGATTGAACATTATACAGGGAAAATTTGATATAAAATTTCAGCTGTCAACTACGTGTCAGGCTACGGACTTATTGATCTATCCTCGTATGTAGAGTACATCACGAAAAAAACGACCAACACAATTTACAGAAAATTGTGTTAATTGCTGTCTAAACCCACAACCTCACGAGTAATCACTATCTCTCTCTCACTTCCTCTCTCTTTCCCTCTCTCTCCCTCACTCTCTCTCCCTCTCTCTCAAACACACACAAACTCACACTAACATACACATTTGTTCACTTTCTTATTTTAGTCAATATCCTGCCAACGCACCAAATTATTCAAAAGTATTATGTATCTACTATTAGAAACCGTCAACCAAAACTGTCATCAAAATTGTCAATGTAGATTTATTCAGTTTTGAAGTTGGTCCAGTTGGCAGACTGGATGTGTGTGTGTATATATATATATATATATATATATATATATTGTGTCATCCGCAGACAGCTGTTTCGATGTATTACATCTCTTCTGTGTGGCTATAGACTTTCCATTAACCCATCCAGTACTGCGAGGCAGGATTGAAACCTTCGCTTCAGATCCGGAGACCGATATCTCACCTCTGAGCTACGGAACTGGACAGTCAGTAAGGCTGATTTTAAGCGATATATTTATTCACACATAAATCCCCCACCCACCAGAGTGCTCTATTCCTATGGACAAGCATATCAGGCTCACAGGCTGCACTGATTAAGCTAGAAGGCTGAAAATTAAAACATTTTCCTTTATGTCTACGAACGAAGTTTTTGTTCTTTTAACCTCCACCACAATAGGTTTTTAGCAGTGAGTTCAATTTGCGATGTAAATTTATGCTAAATTGATCCCCTAGTTTGGGTTTGCTTGATTTTTGAAAATTCGGACTTTTTTTTCTTCAGGGAAACGCAAGAGAAACAACTTATTCATTGATCAACCCTTTTCCGATGTTTTAATTAGTCACCCCCAACACGGCAGATATCATTCCTGTTTTTTCATCCTACTTTCTCATTCTTTTCTCCCCTTTTCTTTCTTTCTGATTATTTTATCTTCCTTTTCTTTCTCTTTCATTCCTGTCTTTTTTTTCCCTTTTAAATCAGTTTATTCCTTTGAGGCAGTATTATTAGAGACCGTCAACCAAAACTGTCAACATAGTTTTCTCCCGTTTTAAAGCTCGAGGACTGAAAATTTAGACATTTACTCCTTATTATGTCTAAAAAAAAAGGCGCTTTTGTTAGGCTCCTCCAATACAGAATTTTTGTGGGTAATTAAATTTGTAATATAAGTTCATGCTAAATGAATCCCTTAGATTGTGCCTGGGAGCATTCACCTTTGTTGTCTCTTAAATTCAGACTTTTCAGTAATCGCTTCTCAACGAACAGTGAGAGAAGTAATTTATTAACTGATCACCCCTTTTTCCAATTGATCACACACGATGTGTTTCCAGAAGACGATTGGTTACATGATAGTTTCTATTGACAGACTAACCAGACCTACCTATCTTTGTCTATTGAGAAGCACTTACCAAACGCGTACAATACTTTATTTACAATCGCATTTAAAATCTTACAGACGTCAATTCCGACTCGGGTGCCTACTGTCGAGAGTTGGTTGGCAAGTTAACCCATTTATGCCTGAAGTCAGATTTTGGTATAATTAGAAATATGGGGTAAATGGAAATATATTAGCAGGGTAATGCAAATTTACTTGTAAAAAAAAAACAACAAAAAAACTGAAAGCATTTTTATCACCTTGAAAGTGTTCGTAAGTAATTTGATCCGCTTTCTTTCATCAGAATATTTTTCAATGCATTTTTTATGATCACCTAAACATAGACCTGTATAGGCATATATAGGTTAACAGCTAATCTCGCAGGCCATTGTTAGAGTGGTGAGTTTAATTCTCGTTAGCCTACTCACTATTGTAACCTTGAGTTGGACTTGAGCTCACTGAACCCAACTGTGTAAAAGAATATCTACCAAGCAAGTCAATCTTAAAAGATAAACCGATCCTTGAGAGTTCGATCCCCATGGAGTACGAATCCTTTGACCCTTTTCACCAGACTAGGCTTAACTAATAACATACACAGCTGTGTTAATCCTAGTTGTTCCTTTTTACATAACATTTCAGTCGTTGTACCCCACGACCTCTCTCGGGTGCATTCGTGAATGGGGATGGGGGAGCAGAACGTGCAAGACTCCACCCGAACCTAGACGACGGAATGAGGGGATTCTACCCCCTGCTTGCGTATCAAAGTAGGCTGACGACCCCAACATTCCGAAAACCGCCCGTTCGCGACACGACCCTGAGGAAGGCTCTGGGGTACAACGACCGAAATGATGTATAAAAAGAGCAACCAAGATGAGGAAAACTGTCCAAAAAATATGTTCGTATAGTTACCAAGTACACTTCTGTAAGAATTTCAGCATTGTTCGTTAACCCAATAACTGCAGAAAGTGGCAAATGCAATAACTATCCATTGTCTATTGCAAGTAATCGATTGCAAGATAAAGCCCTGTCACACGGATAGAACCGATTCGCCATCAATTATGATGAAACAGAAACTTATCGAGTTGACCGTAGAACTGTAATGACGCTAATATCCATCATCTGCAGTTGATGGATTTTAATCAAATCACCGTTGTCAACAAATGGCCCACCCGAGTAAGTGGGCTACAGATTCTTCTGTGTGTGTGTGTGTGTGTGTGTGTGTGTGTGTGTGTGTGTCAGGGCACCTCTGGGTCTACAGCCATGAAAATCTGCATGTGTACACCACTAAGCAGTATCTAAAAATGTGTGTTATTATGCTTTTTGGGGTCTCTATGGTCATTTTGGTTCATTAATGCCCAAATGTTATTTGTTGTTGTTTATGATAATATCAGATAAAAGATCTATTTTTCATGATAATTTTTACATAATTAGTTCTGGCGCAAACAGATGCTTATGATGATTCATTAATACGAGGCACAGAAATATCATCTCTGGAGTTGAGGTTGAACATCGTAGACACAACGGGTGTTTGCCACTGAATGTCTACGTTTATTTTTTTTCGGGTTTCAGCTAGACTCTGATATTTCGTGCGTGCATGTGTGTGTGTATGTGTGCATGTGTGCGTGTGTGTGTGTGTGTGTGTGTGTGTGTGTGTGTGTGTGTGTGTGTGTTAATAAATGTCAGTTTAAGTCTCATGTCCTCCCTCAAGGTCAGTAACCGAAAATGATTCGAATAGTTTGTTAACTGTATATTAAAAGCTACATCGTAGATTCTTATCACGATCGTCATTTCAAGGCTATCATTTACCCTACTTACCGTTCTCATTATACAAAGAAGATGAGGTTAGTCTAGTCTGCCACAAGGTCACAAGAGCAGTGCACCCAGTGAATGTCGGATTCACAATCAGTGGCTAGAAAAACTTAGTTTCTATGCAGACCAGTGACGGGTTAACCCAATTAACTGCGAACGACGGAAATTTAATTGCAGTTCCATGACTCAATGAAAATTTCGTTGTATTCTGATTGATAGTAACACGGCATTATTTGTAGCTATGGTTTTCATCTTGCAATTTAATCTGCAATTGGTTATTCTGCGATGGACCTGGGTTTTCATCTAATATAACTATTGCTCTTCGCCACGTGCTGCTGTTAATGACCCAAGATTTTGTAGGCCCTTGGATTACCCCGAGTTATATTTTCAAAAGGGAAAAAAAGTCAAAGAAAAATTTTATTTATTTTAGTGAAACTAATAAAAATCAAAATTCAAACATTTTTTTTTCTTCGTAATTCTTTGGAAACAAATTTAACGGACCGGTTTTATCAATGTTGATGGGTTTATGTTATTTTAGCTTTTACCGCTCATAGTATAAAGTTGAAATTTCGTACATACACACATGTACACACACACACACACACACACACACACACACACACAATTTTAATGAGTAGGGAAAACGCCTTCTTCGTTTTTCAAATCTCCCTCCGAAATGGGTTTTAGTGGGGTTCAATATGCAATTTGTGTGCCCGCTCGTATATCAAAAAAATTGAGACTTCTGTTTCTCAACAAAAGACGAGATAAGTAATTTACTCATTGATCACTTCTTTTTCCAACTTTTTAATTGATCTCCCCTAACACTGCATATATGTGTGGTGGCGATTCATAATTTCCCTTTGACAGCTATTTTTTCAATTCGTTCTTAGACGTCACGAACATCTCTTTGTTATAGCATATTTACTACAATATGTATAAATATATACATACAATATATAGATTAAAACACTTTTTGAATTGACAATTTAGAGTTCTTGTATTACACTTTGATTCAGCATTCACAAATGAAATAACTATGGCAGAGGAAGGAGATGATGAATGTTATGACTTATACTTGAAAGAATAGGGCGTTAATGTGGATGACTACTTTGTAAAGGTTATATCTGTAATAACAAAAGGGTAACACAACCTTAGGAAAACGAGTTATTTTATTCATTCAACAAACAAAAAAATGTTTCGTTAATGTCTTCAAGAGTTCGTATATATAAGAGTCCTTGTATTGCTTTTGTATGTCTTCGTAATGTACGTAACTCTAAACGCTTTTAGTTAGTCTCTGAACGGTAGAAGTTTAGGAGTGTGTGTAAATCAAATTCTAATTTTGTTCAAGTGGATGTAAAGAACAATTGAATTAGCTTACATTTTAGTGCGACGATTTATTTTATAACCAGATAATCACCAGATAACTTTTCACTTAATCTTTGGAGACTTTCCAGCTGGCGGAGGTCCCTGGGCTGCAGCCCTTAAAGCCTATGTTGTAATCCGACATGGAACTTCAACTAATGTAAATATGCACAGTAAATGAATATTCACATCAATTCTTGTACTTATACTGTAAAACCTCTTATTAACAGACCTCTTATCACCTGGAAATACCGGACAAAATCTGTTCATTGTGTATATTTAGACCGTAACGGGAATATCAGAAATATCTTTGAAGTGCCAAGCTTTTTTGGTTAATGTTCCCCAACTCTCACTCTTCCATCTTCATTTACACCCACTCTGGAGGCATTGTTTCACTGATTTGCCCTCTTTATAACCTCTGGATTCATTGAGATTTCTTACGTTATCACTTACAATTGTTTACAAATAAAGAGGCAGCTCTGGTATTATCAAGAAACGTGTGGCGTTATCAGTTTCTCAGAATTTAGAGCTGATAAAGAAGTGGGAAATGGATGCGTCTGCGTCGCGAATGTGAGACGAATTCAGCGTAAAGAAACGAATATACATATGACCGAAGACAAAAAAGGTTAGATAAAATGTGACTCATTTCCTTTATTCATAACTATGTCATATTCTCTTAAGATGTTAATTATATCTATACATAGTGTCATGTACGCATTTGAGCAATTTCTATTTTAAAGCAATTTTTCCTCTCTTTTTCAATCTATGATCTGGTTATATCGGAAATCGGTATCAACGGAGACACCTTGTCCGTTAAAAGGAGGGTTTTTAGTATATCAAAACCATAAAATCCTTGGGGATTCCTTAATACCCGACAATCGGCATCAACAGTCACCAAGCCCGTTAATATTGCTTCAGTCGGACAGTTTTAGGAACTTGTCAACAATTGATGATGAGTCAGTTAATAAGAGGTTTCAAGGTATATGAAAATCATTCTCTTGGGATAATTTTTTTTTCAAATGGACATAAAAATCAATTTTTTGTTAACTCACACCACAACACAAAAATTGTAAATAAGGAATTAGTCAAGTTCGTTGAGAGATTGCAATGTTATGGTGATTGTGGAATATAATTGTTCGGGATAAGTACGATGTTATGGTGAAAGGAATATTGAAGATTCCATTGGCTGTTGAATGAGACTAGTTACAATAAGTTAAGAAATCAGAATTGCGAAAATTATCGCCATTCCACCCGCCTGTGTGGCCTTATATCACACTTCGTTTTATTTATCACGAATGAATCAGGCACTTTTTCGATTTATTGGACCCAAATTTGACTCATTTCAAAAGGCCTCTTTTTCATTATTAATTCAGACTAGTTTTCACCTTGATCCTAACTTTCGGTTGCTTTTTTTTTTCACAACTTCGAATCGGACTGTAATCCTACGGTAACTATTAAACAGCGTTATCGGAAAATAAAGACCACATTCATAGGGAGGATCGAATTCCCATCCTCTATCCAGAGGGTTTCCTGTATACGCCTGCCCGTGTGAGTTCGAATCTCACCATGGGCTTACTCTTTATTTTCCAATTACGCTGTTTAATCGTTGCTGAAAGAAATCTATGTGGGCAGTTATGGTTAGTGGTTCGTAATACACTTAATTTACTATAGAAATGCACTATGGAGGATTCTTTGTATAACTGCATGGTTTGACTCGCCATGAAAATGTATCGCAATGAACTGACAATAGAAATGTATTTCAAATGATCAACCATCTATAATAATATTCTGCTTGTTCGTACCTGCGTTCGAATGTTACGTTTTAACTAATAACATAAAGGAAAGGTTGGGTAGTTTAACAGCGAGGGCAGAAAATAAACTCCGACAGTTTAATGCTCAGATGTAGGACGAAGGGAGAAAAGAAGCTCAGATGATTAAATAAGATGGCAGAAAAAGAGAGTGGAGAGGTGAAAGGTAGTAGTTCACTGAGGGGGTGGTAAAATTTTCATTTTATTTTATTTTTTGATAGATGTTTGTATAACATTCGGGTGAACCCGGGGACGGGGAAACGAAGATCGGAAGGGACAAGTGAGAAATTGAAGAGATAAAGGCGAAGGGCGGGAGATGTGCTGAGTTAATGGATAACACTCTGAAACCTTCTTTTGTTCCTGTGTAATAAATGCTATTTTCTAATTGATAATGTCTTGAAAGTATAGAAAATGTCAATATTTTCCCCCAAACTTTGCTTTTGTGATCAGGACAGTGATAACTTGAAATCTGCCTCTTTTCAATTGAACAATAATTAGCTTTTTCTTCTTCTATCATTTGAACTAACAAAAGCAATCACAAATGAATATCACTATCCTGGCTACAAAAGCAATCTTTGAAGGGAATGATAGCTATTTTTAGACTTAAACATCACTAAAAACAAATCCTAAAAAAAGTCAATCCGCTACTTCTAAGTAATGGCGGAGGGCTCAAATGACAATTGCTTCATAAAGAAGGAACTAAAATGATACATTCCTACGCAAAGCAGCCAGTCTAGAAAGAAAAAGCTTGAATATTACTTTTAATCAGTTCCAACCTTAACAAAACAGGTCTCCAATTTCTCAAGTCAACTGACCTCGAATCGTCTAAAAAATCTCCAAGGGTAATGGAGAAGTTTATATACTTATTGTGACTTTACACATCAGAAATAAAGAATAATACTCACTACCGCGGAACAAATATCGGGTTCCGCGGTGTTATCTTAGTTGCCAACACCCGTGGAATTTCCAAGGCTTCTGCTAGTACAAATGATTAGGAATGGAAGTGAATCGAAGAGATTCTATTCTGTAAATAGGCTATTTTCTCGAGAAACAAAGTTGCTGGTTTATTTATAGACCAAACAATAACCACGCGATGCACAAACAAAAAAGCTACATTTCGTAACTTGGTATTGATAGTCTGATAAGATTTAATCAATAATCAAACATATCAGTGATCAGTTGAGCACACGTATCGATCAGAGCCATCACCATTGAATCTTTATACCGTGTGCTTTATTGTATTTGACTGGTACAGGCAGGGTTGCCAGATAGCTGGAAACTCTCTGGCCAGAAACACGCAAAAATGGCTAAATGCGAAAATTGTTTATAAAACATAGCAATGCCGGAGTACACACCAAAAATAATTATCATAAAACTGCAAAAAAATTAAGCATTTTCATTCCGTAAGAATGGCAGAAAATGAGGGTCCAGTTTAGCATAACAATTACATTGTAAATAGAACCATCTTTATAACCTTGAAACTTTTTCAAACTGACAAATTTCCATGGAAATCATGAGATTACTTGAAAAATTCTTTGTCAAACTCCCGAATTGGATTGACTTTATTTTTTCTACCGCAACAAGAACAACAAGAATAATCCTCACCAAAATTAGGGTTGTGAATTGATATGTGAAATTCACATCCCCTACGGTTATTTAAACTCACGACTGATTGGCAGGAGGTTGTCTTACTGACTGAGCTAAATTGGCAAGCTTAAGTAGTAACAAAAATTTATCACGCAGATATGCAATGGCTTATTTCATTCTAACAAAGAAATATATTTATCCTAAAATGAATTGCGTTTTTGTAATTTTCATTTATTATGAACTTCAGCAAGACGAAGATCATGTGCAACAACCACATCAGAGATAAAAACACTAAGATCAAAATCGAGGACACAGAACTGGAGAAAGTAGATCACTACATTTACCTAGGACAACGAATCTCCATGAGACCCTCAAAAGAAGAAGAAATCAAATGAAGAGCTCAACCCTCAAAAATAAGAAGATCCCATTAATCCTAAAAAGAAGGGTGTATAACCAATGCATTCTCCCATTAGTCCCTTATGGGGCTGAAACATGGAACCAAACCCAGAGACAGATCCGCAAATTGTGAACCATGCACATGAAAGAATTATGCTATGCCTCACATGGAGAGACCACAAGACAGCATAGTACATCCGGAAAAAGAAAAGAATCAGAGACATCATAGAGTCCATTAAAAATCTCAAATGGCGTTGGGCTGGCCATGTTGCACGAATGGCAGACAACCGATGGACATCGTGACTCACGACATGGATCCCCCGAGATCACATGTGCACCTGAGGCTGGCAGAGTTCTAGATGGAGAGACAAGCCAGACAAATTGAGAAAGTACTGGCTCTGCGACACCCACGATAAAGAATTGTGGCGAATCCTGGGGAAGGTCCATGTCTAACGACAGGCGTTGAAAGACTACTGATGATGATGATGATGATGATGATGATGATATGTACCATGAAAAGTTGCAGTAATCATCTTCAGTTGGAATAGATGTTCAAGTTGAGTTTGGCCCTGTAGCGTCCCTCTACAGTGGCTGTAAGTAAATTGTAAATACCGAAACATAACATACTTCATATTTCCTAAGTTCAAATTAGTTTAACACTAGAAGACTATCTACGATGCTGTCTTATAACATTCAAAAGTTATTTCGGAAAATAAACTTTCTTTAACTAATTACGAAAGATATTTTGACAAAAGTATTATAGCGAATCAGCGCTGAGAGGTAAACTTCCACGCAGGGTATTTCAGTATAGTTCTGCAAGAATTAGCTGGAAGCGTCTGGTTTAGGGATTTTTTTTAAAGATCTTTTTAAGATAGGCTTGTTTTGTTTTTGTTTTTTTAAAAAATAAAATCTCTGGATAAAGAATCTATTCCACAGTCTAAATAAGGTTTCAACTTTCAAACTACCACATCCTAGTTAGAAAGGTCGGATCCAGGGGGTGAGGGTACCCTGTTTGCACCCCCAGGAGACGCCCATTCATCCCTCTGACGAAAACTAATCTAACACATTCAAAGTTGACTTCAACGAAGTCATTGTACCGCATTGGTCGCATCTCGTAATAATTGAGTGTCATCAAGAATGCATAACAGTTTCTCCCACTATCCAAAAGTAGAGCGTTAATATGAAACCTTTCGTAAGTCGAAATGGCGCAACGTGAAGAAGCTATTACCATCAATTTATATGAGATTTGCATGTTCCGAGACTAGAAAATAACCATGCGTGTTATTTTCGCTACGATTAACCGTGCTGTAAGATTCCAGAAAAGTATAACTTTAATCTTAAAGGACACATATGTTTCAAGACAGGTTAACAGGATGTTTTTTTGCCTACAAAGAATTGTATGATAAAAATAATTGCGTGAGTATGATAGTGTCCATTTGTTATCAAGAGGATTTTTTTTTATTGATTCTGTTTGTAATCTGAGGTATGCGAAAAACATGTTTGGGCATTGATTGAAATTCGGCACTTGGCTCCCATAGGCCAACAATTCGATAACATCAAGCATGGCCATGTTATATATCTTTGGAAAGGTATTGATCAGCTGATCACCTCTTTCTGACTAAGGGTCTAAAGTCAACAAAAATCGAGGTGTATGGATTTACATTTATGTATATATATATATATTCTCATGCATATCTATTCCGTTAGCTGACCAAGCAGTAATTCAAGCTTTCTATATCAGCCACATCGGACGACAAAACCTGACCCCCGACATCGAGGCAGGCAGACATAGAAGAAATGGGTAGGTTGGGGGTAACCCTGCAGGAAGCTTTAGGCGAACTTTCAAAATCAGAAGATACCTATAAATGTATATGGTAATCATTGCTTAGACGTACATGAACCTATGGCGGTGTACAACCAGTATAGCGAAGCTCCTAAAGTCAGACTAAGGCCGTAAAAAGATTTTTTTTTCATTATGAAGAACAATCAAACATATTCGTTAGCATTTAAGGGAATCGTGAAATTAATCATGATGTGTACCCTGTTAAAGATGTGCATTTAGTTTCAATAGTCAGCAGACTAGTTTACGTTGTGTTTGATCCTTAATTGATGCCCCACTATTGTGGCCTTGAGCCAGATTAAGCTAGGCTTGGTAAATATCGCTGCATGCATGTACACACACATATATATAATTGAACAAATGAAAAAATAGAAAAAAAAACTCCCATGGACATAACTAAAGTTCTTGAAAGACATGAGGATACATGGATCAACGAACTCTGTCTCCTAATGGACTTAACACCAAACTTAATTACCCTAATCAAACAGATCTCTAATTCATAAACCTCCTATCAACAATAATCTCACATCCACATCTACCCCCCTCCCTCAGATACATTCAATACTGGGAACTGCAAAGTCACTCAGACCCATAGCAAAATCCAACTTAGCCAGTCATATCATTTGTTCAAATCACACACACTCACACACACACACACACACACACACACACACACACACACACACACATATATATATATATATATATATATATATATATATATATATATATATATATATGTAGCAACCGTCAACCAAAACTGTCAACATCAATATAGGAATCTTCAGTTTTTAAGTGGGTCTAGTTGGCTATGTATGTATGTATCGCATCTACGGAACTAGAGAGCTGAAAATTCAAACAGTTACTCCTCTTAAGTGGAATTTCAACCCAGTAACGCTTTATGCAAGAGATTAAGGTGTCTCTCTTTTCACACAATTTTCTCTGTTCGTGGACATATCTTGAAAAGATGCTCCTCAAGGGTAATCCTTGGAATAACGCAGTTCCTTGGATTTCTTGAACGAAATAGCTAAAAGTGGATAGATTTATGAAAAGGTAGGTAATTAGTACGTTGTAGACATGATTAGCAACATACAACAGTATAATTATACGAGGTACTGATCAGTTATTAGCAAAAAAAAAAAAAAAAAAAAGAAGGGAAATACAACCTTTTTTTTGCTAATAACTGATCAATACCTCGTATAATTATACTGTTGTATGATTATACTATATATATATATATATATATATATATATATATATATATATATATATATATATATATATATATATATATCTGTATAGTCTGGAAAGTTTTTCAGCTTTGAACACTAAACATTAAAAAACTTTCAAAAATATATATATATATATATATATATATATATATATATATATATAGAGAGAGAGAGAGAGAGAGAGAGAGAGAGCTTTACAGCTTTAAACAGTAAACATCAGAAAGAACTCTTCAAAATTTTTCTTTGCGTCACTTCGATTACTCATTTCCCAATATCTGTCAATGCAATTTATGTGATTTTCCTCGGTGTTTCTCCACCCCTGCTTTACATATATTTTACTATTATGGTAGAATGTGTAAATGTGCTATGGTTGGGACCATCAGTTGTTTACCATGTAAATGTTTCAGGGATCTTAACAAAACAGTTATATTAACATCGCACCCCAACAGTGTTGTTCAAACACCACCTCCTTCGACTATATTTTAATATGTACTTTATGTCATACATATAGTTTGTTATTCTATATAGTGTTTTCTCCTATGTATTGTACATGGATATTATTTTATGCTACCCATCATGTTCACATTTCGGAGGCTTTGAGCCGTTCAAAATGGCCGTTCATAGAATACAAGAAACTGCGTTATTCCAAGGACTGCCCACCACAAGTTCTTAACGATATTACAATCAGGTTAGTTTGCAGGCCAGTCCGTACTGTGATGTTCTTGCATTCAAACCACTCTTAGGTAGCCTTAGTATTGTGAATGGCCACGTTATCCTGCTGGAATACAAAATGTCCTCCATAATGACGATTGGCATGTGGGACATGACTCTTCTCTAAATGTGCTATGTAAGGCTGAGCGTTTTGATTGCTTTCTCTTCCCGCTAATCTCGCTTCACCTCCGACTGAAAAAACTCCCCACACCTCAACAGACACTTCACCAAATAGATGTTCAGAAAAAAAAGTTTACTACTCTTTCTGGAGACGAGCTAGACAAATTCAGAGAGTACTGGCTCCGCGACGCCCACGATAAGAGAAGTGTGGCGAATCCTGGGGAAGGTCTATGTCAAACGACGGACGTTAAGAGTCTGATGATACTGCTGCTGCTGATGATGATGATGATTCAAGTTGAACATTTCTACTATTGTTTTTTTGGTCCAAGGTTAAATAAACGCTCCATCTATCTTATCTCTTAGAAACTGTCAACCAAAACTGTCACCAAATATGTCAGCATTGGTTGTTTTTTTTTCAGTTATCCAGTTGGTCCGGCTGGCTGGCTATGTATCACGTATACGGGTCGCATTAATGGAGCTAAAGGGCTGGAGATTTACTCCTTAGTATATCTAGAAAAAAAAAGACGTGTTTTATTTTTTTTTTAACCCACATAGGTTTTTTGTAGGGTGACCAATTCACCATGTATTTTTTTGCTAAATTGATGCCATAGTTTTTGCCCGTTTGTTTTCCAAAATTCGGACATTTCAGATCACAAAATACAAGAGAAGTAACTTATTCATTGAGCACCCCAAACAAGGCATGCTGCCAAAAGATGTTGGTCACGTGGCACTTTCTATTGAATGACTTACCAGACCTATCTATCTATCCATCTATCTATCTATCTATCTATCTATCTATCCTTCTTTTTGAAATATTGCGCCAATTTAGCTCCGTGAAGTTCTCCCTTGGGATAACTCTCTCCATTGAACCTAAAAGGGTGGGACCAGAATTTTCTACTCATTCATGCCCAAAGTCAAATCTTGGTATGACTAGAAATATGGGGCAAATGAAAGTCACAATAAATGGTTGGCAACTAATCTTGGGGGTGGACAATTGATTTCAAACCAGCCTCAAGAGGGGTGGCTCCGTCAGGATATCTCGACCATGACAAATTGTATGGTAATACAAATTTATTAGTAAAAAACAAACAAACTGAAAGCTTGTTTCTTATCATCTTGAGTGTGTTTATAAGTATTCTAATCAGTTTTCTTTCATTAGTATATTTTCTACGGCAATATTTAGGGTGAAGTAAATATAGGACTATAGACATATATGGGTTAATAATGTCTTTTATTACCGGAATAGAGGAGGGAAGCAATCGAGCAGTTAACGACTGAGAATTGTAATTGGCGAGCAGAGTTCAAATTCCGGCTGAGACAATTTATGTTCACTCTGTACTAATCCCCTTGTGAGAGAAATGAAGCCATCTCCCCCCCTCCAATCCAGTTATGAGTCAACAGTAGAGTAGACACTCCAGCCATGATTGGCTAACAGTCTAGAAGACAGACCTTGATTTCAAACCAGTCTGAGGGATATGAACTCAATCAGGCTATTTCAACCTACACACTCCTACTGGAATCATCTGTGGGGGCCAAAATGGACCAGTATTGGGTTACAGGATGTAAAAGAAAATTATTTCCTTTTTTTACAAATGAGGAAGTAGAATTTTTTTTCAAATCCTCTAATACTTGACGGAAAATAATATTTAAAAAAAGTTTTTTTTATTCGGATTTGCAAAAAACAAAACCTACCTTGAAGTAGACGAACAACTCTGATTTCTAATCAGCCTGAAGTGTGATAGTCTCAGTCAGGCTATCTCACCCTTGACACTCGCACGATGAGGTCATTTGTTGTGCCCGAATGACCCTGAGCAGGGTCACGCAATTGAAAAAAATACCAGGATATCGGAGGCATTTTCAAAGTTTTCAGATTAAAAATAACTCTGAGTCAAACTCTGTGTAGATATTGATACATATCTTATTCTCTTTAATAAAACATGCGATTTGCCACATCCGTCTTTGTTATACGAGTTTTCGTAATAACAAGTATTGTTTATTTGGACGGATATATTTCGGCTTGTCACGCCATTTTTAATGTACAGAATAGACTTATTTTACTCAAGTTTTGAGTGTGCGTCTAAATTATCGAGAATATGGGCTGGCTCTATTTAAAACCTGCGACGTAGTATTTACAATTTTCGACAGCATTTGATAGCATTTGTTTCTGTAATAGAAATATTGATAATATTGAATAAACGTTTGTATCAAACTGATCTTTCAAGTTACCCCCCATTAAAATGTCTGAGACAAAAATAAATGATCATTGTATCAAAAATAAAAGGAAAAATATCGTACGAAATGCAATATAATTCATTGGTAAAGGAAAACGTTATAAATATCTATGTATGAAGTGTTCACATTGGTTATCAACACTGTTTAGTCTGCTTTCTTTCTTCCCTTCTTTTTCTTCTTTCTTGAATTCTTTCTTTTATCTTAAGAATTAATTTTTAAAAAAACAATAATCGGACTTGGTGTGACGTAAAAAAAGATCATTTCTTTTTCTTTCTCTGTCGTATTATCACGCCTCTAACTGAGATAACAGCAAACGGACGCTGTCCATATCTGTTTGACCACTCTCTTTCTCTTTCTCCGGGTCTCTTAATTTTTACAAACGCCGTTAACCAATTCAAAACTAGTCTTAACATGAATTTTCCCCCTGTTTTTTCAGCTGTCGACTAACGTCTAAGTTAAAAAGGAAATATCGGTTAGAAATTATTTTGGAGGAAGAAAACACGTGAATATACGTGCCAGGCTTAGGACAACAAACAAAGTTATCGCGATCAACGATGATATCGCCACGTACATTCAAATCTACGAAAGGCGAAAGTTGATAAGTTTGGCTGATTTATTCATTTTTGAGAGTTTTGGCTATTAATAACAAACGATACTTTAACTTGGCAACTTTGTAAAAAAAAAAAAGAAAAAAAAAGCTTGTCATCTATTAATCAAATTAGATGTTCTTTTAATGACGTCACCCATTCTCTTCCACCCTCTTTTTATTGTTTAACGTAACTGGAACCAACGATAAAAAGAAAAAAAACTTCTTATTGAGATGTGTGGAAACATCTAAAAATCTTTTAGATTTTTTAAAAATTAGTGGTTCTCAAACCTTTTCTCTGCGTATCGTCTTGTAAGAGGAACTGATTTTGAACAACATTACAAGGCAACAGAAAGTTTTAGCGTCTTCAAATCTTAATTTGCCAGAATGATACGTGGTATAAGAGATTTAAGTTATGAGGATGGACTATAGATTATTTCTGCCATTTTATTTTTCTCGTTCTTTACCGTTATCTCACGTTCAGTCTCTTTCTTCTCGTTTGAAAAAAAAAGAAGAAAAGAAATTATGCCATTTTTCTTGCTTTGAAAAAAAAGTCACAATTAATGAAACAGCCATGTATGCTACGTGCGTTCCTTAGTTTGACCTTCGGAAGTTCGAAAAGACGTGCTTAGTTTTTATGAATTCCGTTAAACGCACCTGGACGTATTCATTAGAAAACGAAACAGGACTGTTTGGCATAACTACTTCACTTGAGCAGAGAAAATCGGAACTTTCAAGATATTAAATGGTTTTACAAAATATGGGAGTATAACGTTTAATAAGTCAGAAAGGACGGGCACTTTACGAGCAAGGTCTTTCGCAAAAACGAATTGATTTTGTCCTCCCAGAGAATTTTGAAATACTGGAATAGTTTAACAACATATGAAATAAATAGTGTTCATCATCATCTGTCTTTTAACGTCCGTCGTTGGACATAGACCTTCCCCAGTATTCGCCACAATTCTCTATCATGGGCGTTGTAGAGCCAGTATTTCCTGAATCTGTCCAATTCATCTCTCCATCTTGTTTTCTGTCGGCTTCAATTTCGCATGTGATCTCTGGGGATCCATGATGTCTATCGGTTGTCTTTTATTCTTGCAACATAGCCTGCCCATTGCCATTTTAGTTTTTTAATAGTTTCTATGATGTCTCGGACTCCCGTTTTCTTCCTTATGTACTGTGCTGTCTTGTAATCTCTCGATGTGAGGATGAGCATGATTCTCTCATGCGCACGCTGCATGCTTCTCAGTTTGTAGGTCTGTCTCTTGGTTAGGTTCTATGTTTCAGCTCCATAAGTGACTATCGGGAGAATGCATTGGTTGTATACTGATTCGCACAACAATAAATAATACAATTGTGAATAATTCTAAGAATAACTTTGACAAATCTATATATCTTGGATAGAAAATAAATGAACGAATCAGTTTTGTGAGTTATCAGCTGAAATATATAGAAGAATTCAGAAGAATCAAATATGCCTGGTAAATGTTTCTCTATACCGATAAGCTTGTATTTTTTTTAAATTAAGTTTCAAACACATTTTTATTACTTCGATTAATGTGTACTTTAGTGTTGTATAAGCATTCTTAATGTAATTGTATCCGGAGATGGCATCTTTACACTGTACTCTTACACTTCAATAAATGAATAAATTTCTGTAACCTCTGGCAATACTATTTGACCGATGATGATAGAGGATACTAGTTTATCTTCCGAATGGCTTGCAGGCGAATCCAGCTCCTTGGCATTGCGTTCCCCCCCAAATATAACCTTGAATCCGTTGAGGAACTTCGAGTGTTTGTATGAATATACTTGAGTGTTTACTAGCATTGTATTTTAGTAGACTGTCGTATTGTTTAGACCAGCTGTAAGCTGTTGAAGTGTTTCCGATATGAAGATATTCTGTCCTGTTTCGTTTTCTAATGAATACGTTCAGGTGTGTTTAACGGATAAATAAAACTAAGCACGTCTTTTCGAATTTCTGAAGGTCAAATTAAGGAACGCACGAAGCATACATACCTTTTACATTGATTGTGACTTTTTTTTTCAAAGCAAGAAAAATGGCGTAATTTCTTTTCTTCTTTTTTTTTTTCAAACGAGAAGAAAGAGACTGAACGTGAGATAACGGTAAAGAACGAGACAAATAAAATGGCAGAAATAATGATTTCTTTCCCCTCTATTTATACTGAGGCGACAAAAATATATTTGATGCAAACATTAGTAACAGAATCGCGGTTTGATTAAGCTGAGAAACATCTTCTTAGAAACGGATTGAACGGTAAGTCTGTATTATCTATCAAGAGGTTTTCTCACTTTCTTCCCCTCAGTGCACACTCACACATAACTTGCGAACTTATATGATGGAAATTATTAGGTTGTAACCAAGGGTATCCGTTGCCACTCTTCCTGGGGGAAGGGTACATATTTCCAGGGGAGGTGGGGAAATGATATATTCGGAATATATTTTTTGCAGCAATCCTGTAACCAGCGAATGATAATACCATATTTTGGTAATTGTTTGGAATAGGTTCATCAAAACAATATGTTGATATTTTATCAGGGAGATAATATTGATATATGTTATACACGATGGAAGCCTAACTTACGCTGACAATTTGGCACAATTATCAAACGAGCTTGTGTGGAGAAAACTGTCTCAGAAATGACAAAGAAAAAATATTCAATTGTTTTTTATCATCAATTCTAAATCATTTTAGAGTTAAGAATATGAAACAAAAATCTTCTATGTTGTTAATCACGTTTATCCTTTAAAAAATATCAAAAGTTTTGGTGAACCCATTCCAAACAATTACTCATCTTTTTATGTGCGTATATTGAGTTGGGGTTACAGATAAGAAATGTACAACACAACACCATTATCCTTTAAGGTTCCAACTTTTTAACCCCCCTCACCATAGGTGAGAAGGCCTGATCCAGGGATGGGGGGCAAATGCCCTCTTGGTCCCCCGTTCGAATGGGCGCTCATGGTTGTAACGAAAGTTCTGTCTGATATTTATTTGGAAACGCAAATATAATGTAGATTGAAGATAAACTTTATCATTAATGGATTCTCTTTCACTTTTGATAATCTAATTTCAACTCTCAAGTTTTTCGATACCAGATTTGTTAAATTTTGAAATAAAGAACTATCTGATTTAGACTCTTGAAGTGAATCTTCGTCCATCAGAATTGTTTCGAAATTTGCAAAACAAACTATAGTCTATTAGAGCGGAATAAGGAGAGCCAAATGTCTCTTTGAAGTTTTTAGTCACTCGAGCGACACTTTAACGTGCATTATGAAGATAAGAATGTCTCTCTTTCTGTTTACTGAAGATGAGCGTTTTATGCCCCAAAATGTTTTCAAACGTCGAAGTTGTTTGCATTTAAATTGAGACTGTTTAGTTATCGTTAAAAACTTCGGAAATGGATGATACACGCGGATGCAGACAGATCCTTGGTCTGTGCTTCCCAGGGGGCGCTCCAGAGGCCTAGCAGGGGTGAGGTACTGATTCAAAAAAAAAAAAACAACCTTAATGATCAGTTTGAAATGGGGCTTACTTTCCTCATTCGGCTTGAGCCTACCATCGACTTCGCCCAGTCCCGGATAAATTCATATCCAACTAAACACTAAACAAAATCTCCTTCACATGAAGGGTGCTTCATGGCTGAGGCATAGATATATCATTGTGACTGAACCACATGACGGTGCTTAACATTTCTTATGTTTAGAGCTTGGGTTTTGATCTTCTACCAACCATGGGGTTCTCGTAGCTCAGTTGGTAAGAGCAGCTGATACCATTTTCCAGGTTTTCCTGAGGCAAAAGCGACTTCTCCGAGTCTCACACAGAGCTTATCCTTTATACAGCTGAATAAAATGTGCTAAAAAGCAAGTAAAGAACTACGAAACACAGAGGGTGCATACCTCTACCAACATCATCGTCAGACCAAGTAATTGTGCATTGATCCGCCCAAAATCTAATCACCTCTTTCATGGCTCATTGCCCACCTTCTCTACAATAGGTTTGAAATTCATTGAGAACGTTTGAAAATATCGTGTGGACAGACATGGACTTTTGGTGATATTATATGGCGTGGACATATAACTACGGCCCATAGGGGTGATTGTACATGGATCCGTCCCAAGCTTCAACCATTATCCCTTTGCGTCGTTGTTGATCTTTCCAGTAAATACCATTGGAATCCATTTTGTACTTTCGGAGATTCAGTGTGAGCAGACGAGAAAAAAATACACAGACAAACGAGAACACTCCCCCGAATACATATACCTCTCTAACTTTATTGACAGATGTACAAATTAATGATAATAATAGTTGTAGATAAATGTTGCCAAATTTGGTACAAGGCTGCATTTATGGAGCACCCACTGAACTTATTACTATTGACTACACATACGCAGAAGTTTTAAAAAGCATAAAGCAGCTAGTAAGCTCTCTGACAGCGCATACATTTGCGAACGCCACACAATAAGTAAAAACCAAATAAAAGATTAAATAAATAAGGGAGAGATGAATGAGAAGGTTATAAACATTTTCCTTAATTATAAAATGACTTTGGACTTGAATAATAAACTCCGGTAATTTTTGTAGAGAAAAAAAAGGAAGTAATTGTTACCTTCCCCGTAAAATGGCCGCCGTTTCAGATGGTTATTGTTGTTAGTGATTGTGCTAGGGCTACTTCATCGGTATCTATTATTCTGCAGCTGTAACAGTGGCTATTTAAAAACATGATTGGTAACAATTGCCAAAAAGAACCGGTCTGGTTAGTCGCTCAATAGAAATCATCTAGTAAACTACATCTTTTTGCAGCATGCCCTGTTGGGAGTGATCAATAAGAGAAAGAATCGAAAAAAGGGGTGATCAATGAATAAGTTACTTCTCTCGCCTCTTGTTGAGTAGTGATCACTAAAAAATGTCTGAACTTTTAAAAAATTAAGAAATGGCGTGAATGCTGTCTGACACAAACTAAGGGATCATCTTAACATAAACTTGCATTATAAATTGAACCATCCCCACTGAAAACCTATTTAGGGGTAGAATTTTCAAAAAAAGAGAAAAAAGTTCTTCCCAGACTTATAATGATGAGTCAATGTTGAAGTTCCCAGTTCTCTAACTGCATAGGTGTTGCCTGCGCGTGCAACACATACCATAGCCATCCAGCCTCACTTAAAAACCGAAGAAATCTTTGTTGACAGTTTTGATGGACAATTTTTTACTAAGTAAGGGAAAAATGAATTCTGTGTGGATCCTTGAGTAGCTTCAACTTGGTGACAGCAGAAAAAATAAAAATTAGTCTACCATTCTCTGTCCGCTAATTCTAACGTCTCGATTAAATATTCATCCAGTTCCTGGTGATTGTTACCTTTTCAGCGTTAAATTCAAAACTTTTCAGAGTTAGATTTCGCCGCACCATGTTGTTTGGGGACCTTAGAACGGCATTTAACAAATTTTGAAATTTTCTCAGATCATTTCTAAAACCTTGTCTGTGAATTTATTTTTCGAAAATTTCATTTTCAAATTCAAGTAGAAAACGACACTGATTAAAACTGTATATTATCAAATTCAACTTCAAAGGATATAAGTTGGTGTTTAAGATTAGGATTACAAGTCAATTACGGAACAAGTGGAAGCAGCGAAGTTGTCATTATCGCGATGGTAGTTTCTCCACGAAAAATATAGTTTATGCCGTACACATCCTTTGAATTTAACGCGGGGAAGGTAACAATCGCCGAATAATCATACATTGCCCAAGAATCACGGTTGTTTTTAGGGCATTCAATCAAGTTCGATGGTGGCGCCAGGCCAGGCCAGGCCAGGCCAGGCCAGGCCAAGGCAAACCCAGGCTCTCAGCAGCCTCGCCCAGGCTCGCAAAACTAAATTTTGATAGACCATGTGCTGAAAACCTGAATCTTGAAGACATCGTCCTTCGTTTCGCGGTAAAAAAAACGGAACAGGGGAATGGCCGTTGTGTCATTGTAACTAATAGTAGATATTGTCATCTTTTACGTCTTATTCTCCACAATTACATCGAGAGGTGACTTTGAATTTGATTTATTATATAAAACTCACATTATCACACAAGAACTTGGCTTGTCCTCATTGTCTTTTGGATGAACCTTACACGGGTTGGTTCAAAATGCTGGCACCACCATTAAATCCGTTGAAAAAGAATACTAATCAGATCTCAGATCTAATGAAAAAAAAGGGGAATAACGCCCAAAAGTAAAATACACTCTCTATCAGCGATTTTGTACGTGGGTGTATTTAACATATAGTCGTCAGAAGCACACTTCATATTTTTGCTTCAAAAGCTGATACGTCTTTTTGTTACCCCCAACCAAACTTTTATGAATAAAAATACTAAGAGCAGTTGAGTAAAAAATGTTGGTACTGTCTAAAAAATGACTCTGAAAATGTTCTCCCTTTTTTATTACATCTGATAGCATTTTGTTGTAACTGACCGGATTCTCTCGCAAACAACTATGATAATTTGAGACGCTGAACTAGGAGATGGTCCGTCGATTTTCTAAATTTTGATTTAAAATGTAAACTTTTGGTTCTTTGTCGCCAGATAATACGATTAACTTGAAGGATAGACACCCGTCGGTTGTCATGGTACCCGATAATCTCAGCTTAAAACAAAAAGCTAAAAGATTACAGGGTTAAAAATAAGTCTATTTAAATCCTAATGTTTGACTGAGACAAGTCTGGTGTCCATAGATTTACCATATGGTATCTGAGAGGAAGATATGTCCTCCTTTTCCAATTGAAATACAATATCTTCCGTTCACTCTATGCTTCACACGCACAACTCGGTTCTATAAATGCCCAGTGGATCAATGAGCAGAATAGACTTGATGTGTAGTCAGTGAAGACCAAAATTCTCACGCAATATAGTTTTAAGTCTGTGACGTGCATAAGTTTAGTACCTGTTGTAAAACGAAGAGCTTACGTCAAAATTAGCCAGCTCCGAAAAGTATCTCTGAGTATAGGTAATGTCAGCTCGATGCTATAAGATTTCAATGTTTTCTATCATAAAAAAACTATATCTTAATATTTGTTTTACTTTGAAACGTGATTCGCTTCAATTAGTATCGGAATAGACTGTCCCTCTTTTTCATTTTTGCATCTGGTAATCCTAGATGTACATAATGGGCTGCTGGTAATCATTTTTGTCGTCAGGATAAACTCGGTCAAAGTGCCAGTGTTTATGTAAGACTTAAGCATGTGTCAAGACTTCCATCACTCAAATGTTTAGTGACGCGGCAAATGTTGACAGTAGAGGAAGAAGCGAAATAATATTGACTCAATAACTGCAAATGACGGAAATTTCCGTTCCATGGCAAACTCAGTAAATTTTCTGGTTTATTATTATTGATGATAGCCCAGTTCTATTTGTGAGCCAATGATTTCATCTTACAAATGGATAGCTTGCAATGTACTTTGGCTTTCATCCTGAGATAGATAACTATCTCTTTTCGCCACCTGTCGCAGTTAATTGGATTTTAATAATGTTTCTTTTTTTTCTTTTTTTTTCTTTTTTTTCTTTTTTTTTTTTTTTTAGCGCTAACTGCATTTTGACCCGGTATATAGACGAGGCTTTGGCCTTCTCTTTACAGCTAACCCCTGACGTACTTAGCTTTTTAATCATTTTCTGCGTTGATATACTGAATGTTTTCCTGATCATGTCCTGTATATATGTTTCGAAACATTCGTTCGGGAAGATTTTCTTTAAAATTCTACGCAGTCTTGGATTTACAGCTTTCACCATTTTCTTCACGGAAAAACATGAAAATGTAATGAGAGAGACAGAGACAGTCAGAGAGGTGGGGAGAGAACATGTCTGTACGGTGTTGTCACTTAGCAGTTAGGGACGCTAAACTAGGAGAATGTCCATCAGTTTTCTAAATTTTGAAATAAAATGTTTATTCTATCACTTTAATGTTTTTTCCTTGGATTTTTGTCCTGAATTTCGTTATACTTTGAAATGTGTCCAATTTCAATTGATTTCAGAATAGATTATTCCCCCTTTTTTCATTGTTGCGTCTGGTACCTTACTGACAAAGTGGGTGTGAATGTCTTTCATCTGCTGATAAAATGAATGAACAGACCGATTCAGGGACGAAATTTGCCGACAGACAGCGCATCGGGGGAGTGCAAACTCTCTATACTGCCATATACTGCTTTTTCCTGTTCTTCAGCCGTGCACAATATTTTTTTCCATATTGCTATTACAGCTATCCATAAAAAGTTGAAAGTATCTCATTCTTTCTTTTGGCTTTTTTACACGGAATCTTTACTATTCATGCCAATCATTCAATGCATAAATTCGATAAAGGAATAACTGATTTTCAACCTCTTCTCTTGAAGTGAATCTTTGTCCATCAAAATTATTTTGAAGTTTGCTAAACAAATTATCGTTAGTTTGAGCAAAATCAGGAGATAATGATGGCTGAATCATTTTTTGCTGCCAGTTGCCTTTCTAAAATCTTTGGTCACCCGAGCGGCACATGGACGTGCATTATCGTGATGAAGATAAGAATGTTTCTCTTTCTGTTTACTAAGGATGAGAATTTTATAACCCAAAATGTTTTCAAAACCGAAGTTGTTTACTGTAAATTTCAGTCGAGACTGCCAAGTAATCGTTTAAAAGTTCGTTTATGGATGATATATGCGGGTCTGAGCAGAGCTCAGGGCTTGTAGAGGCCTACTTAAGAGGTGTGTTAAGGAAGAACTGATAATAAAAATACATAATGAGTAGTTTAAAATGGGGCCTACTCTTCCCATTTAGTTTGAGTCATCTGTCAGTTCTTCTCCGTTCTAGATGCACCTATATCCCAAGATGCTTCGTGGTGGGGACACCGATTTATCATCGTGAACAACATGACAGTGCTTGACATTTCTTAGGGTTAGAGGTTAGATTTGATCTCCTATCAACCGTGGGGTTCTCATAGCTTAGTTGGTAAGAGCAGCTGATACCATTTTCCAGGGTTTCCTGAGGCAAAAGCGACATCTCCGAGTCTCACAAGGAGCTTATCCGTTATACGGCTGAATAAAATGTGCTAAAAAGCAAGTAAAGAACTACGAAACACAGAGAGTGCATACCTCTACCAACATCATCGTCAGAGCAAGTAAATGTGCATTTATCCGCCCCCAAATTTAATCACTTTTTTCATGGCTCATTGCCCACCTTCTCTGCAATACGTTTGAAATTCCTTGAGAACGTTTGGAAATATCGTGTGGACAGACATGGACTATTGGTTATATTATATGTCGTGGACATATAACTACGGCCCATGCCCATGGGGGTGATTGTACATGGATCCGTCCCCAGCTTCAACCATTATCCCTTTGCATCATTGTCGATCCTTCCAGTAAATACCATTGGAATCCATTTAGTACTTTCGGTGACAAAACGGTAAAAACACCTCCGAATACATCTCTAACTTAGTAGGCAGAAGTACAAATCAATAATGATAATGGTTGTAGATATTTGTTGCCAAGTTTGGTACAAGGCCGTATTAATGGAGCACCCCTGAAATTATTACGTTTGACTGCAAAGCTTATCAAGGATACACAAGGAATCAATTTTTTCCTCCTTAATCAGGGACCGTTCCCAAAACTGTCAACATACGTTTTTTTCAGTTTTTAAGTTGGTGTAGTTGGCTAGTTATCTTTGTATCACGCATACAGTTTCCGCCAATGAAGCTGGAAATTTAAACATTTACTCCTTATTATATCTAGAAAAAAAACCCAACTTTATTTTGTTTGTTTTTCTTCAACTCCCGCCCAGTCGTTAGTTGGGGTTCAAATTACAAAGCGAGTTAATGCTCTAGTTACAAAATGCATGAAGTAGCTAAAAAGCATTCACTTAATGACAACCAGCCCCTCTCTCTGCATTCCTGTTCTGTAATCAACGATTACATGTGTAGCAGTCAGAAGCGTACGTAATGATTTTTATTGGATGGGAGGGATTGCAAACCTCTAATTTGCCGACAAAATGGGCGTGTAGACCGAATAAAGGTAGAAATCTGCCATCAGAAAGAGAATTGGGGGAAGTGCGCTCCGCCTCGATACGCCCCCTGCCCCCTGCCCCGCTTATTGCTGAGTTGTTTTTACAAGACTGAGTGAGATTTAGCAAATTCGTTTGGCAGATCATTTCTACTGTAGTGAGTTCGATTCTTACTGGAAGCCCTACTCTTGTAACTTCGTGCTAGAGTCTAATTCATCCTTCAGTTTTGTCCAACAAGAAGACCAAACCGGAGGATGGACATTTCAGGCAGACTTGGGATCTCAAATCCCAAATGACACTTGTCAGGTCAATGTTTACTTGACTGATTTTATTTCGTCAACTTGATGTCAAACGCTGTATTTTTGAATGTGGTATTATAAAAATGAAAGTGACTTATGGTCGTTTTCAGAAATGGGTGAGTAAGTCACGATTCGATGTTGACTCTAACGTAGAATTAACATAATTTGAAATGGCACAGTTATCTTGATATTAGGGACTGAAATATTTACTGAGCTCAGGGTAGTCTGGCACAAGGCCAATCTTGTGAGACATCGAGTAAGGATCAAACGCTCACTATGGTAGTTGTGATAATACTGTTTTGCTTGGTTAGCTCTGATAACCATTCCATTTCGGCGAGGCAACCTTATTAAAGTATCAGCGTTTTACTTCATTTATTGTCGTCCCTTTTGTTCATTTTGGCTAAGATTTAAAACAAATGAGAGCTGAGTCAAATTCCTGATGGCCGGACTTATTCATCCACGTTGACTTGACATAAACATTAACAAGAGGACATGTCCACCTTTTTTCAATTGGAATATAATTATCCCCTTTGTTTATTTAATAGAAATGCCCCTCTGGGCATCTACGTTAACAATTTAAATACATTCTAAAAATACGTATTCAACATTGAAGTACAATTTAACTCTAAAATGTTCTCATTTCCCCCCCTGTTTTACATGCACAACTCAACACACTTTTTTATTAACACTTGGATACACCCGTCAAAAATGACGGTACTATCTACGTATGGATTAGCACTGAGGAACCTTGACCTGATTCATTAGGTAATTTATCTTTTTTATGATAAAATTATCCTAGTTTCAATGTGTGATCAAACATAAAGCCCAAAGATTTTTCTATGACGTAATATTCATTGTTTTGTCATAATAGGAATGTTATAACATAGATTGCTCTGTTCCCACCAATTCCTTATTATCTCTAAGACTTACCTTGCACAGGTTTCTGGCCCAATCTTCGGGATCAAAGTGTAGTATCTGTTCCACGGCATAGACCGAGGAGTCGGTACTGACACTCGCCCGTTGATTGGGCCGGAGATTGTGTGCAGGGTATCAAAGACCGAGTGCGCCGGTGCAAACGTTGGCCAATGAGGTTATACCGAGGCTGCGTTTGCTAAGCGCATCGGGAGGCCTTTGGACTCGTCCTTAGGCTCTCCCATTATTACTCGGCCCAGCTTTCGCAGGTAACTGCGTCGGCTGGAGCCAATTTTTGGCGGTAAGGTACTATTTCTTCCCACGTTAAGCCCGACCTTGTGTCACATATTGCTGCGGTGGGACAGTGATTAAATAAACTTATTATCTCTTAGACATTAACGTATCAGATTATGGCGAGTACACTGCAGAAATTAGGTTATATTAGAAATGTGAATATACGGATAAACAGATAAACTAATTTTCATAGATGCCTATTGGATGTTTAACTGATTATTGAGAAGAATGGATCGCACTGTAGGATGAGTTCAAGTGTTTTTGACGGATTGATAGTTCTTAAAGAATACAAAAAGTACAAATATGATGATTTGTTTTGTTTTGTTTCTTACTAAAAGAGTTGTTATCATTGATGACTATATGACCAGTTTTGCGACCTGATTCCATTCCTCAAATGTTATGAGATAGATAAAATTTGATGATCATAGGTTCCATGAAAAATGGAGGGTGTTTCTATCGATTGCGTTCCAGGATCACTCAGAATATGTTGTATTTCTGTATTTTCTGTTAAAATATGTCCTTGTAATAGAAATGTCAAATACGGTTTTTGAAACTTTGATCGAAACAAAAAATTGCTTAGGTACAGCACATGTCTATTTTTCATACTGTTTTTTCTCAAACATGAACAGACCTTCTTTCTTGTCCCTTTCTTTCTTTTTCTTGTCCCTTTCTTTCTTCTTTCTTGTCCCTTTGTTTCTTTTTTCTCATCCCTTTCTTTCTTTCTTTTTTTTCTTTTCCCCGTCCCTTTCTTTCTTTCTTTCTTCCTTCATTTCTTTCTTTTTTCTTTCTTTCTGTTTTTCTCGTCCCTTTCTTTCTTTCTGTTTTTCTCGCCTCTTTCTTTCGTTCTGTTTTTCTCGCCTCTTTCTTTCTTTCTGTTTTTCTCGTCCCTTTCTTTCTTTCTGTTTTTCTCGTCCCTTTCTTTCTTTCTGTTTTTCGTGTCCCTTTCTTTCTTCAATTTTTTTCTTGTTCTTTTCTTTCTTTTTTCTTGTCTCTCTCTTTTTTCTCCTTTTCCCGTTCTTTTTCGCTTGTTTGCTTTCTTTATCTTTCCTTCTATCTTTTTTTTCTCTGCTCGCTTGTTTCTCTCTCTCTCTCTCTCTTCGTTTCTTGTTCGTTTGTTCCTTTCTGACAAAATGTTACTCTATATGCTTATAAAACTCTCTTTACACCGTCGAATTGTCTGCAAAGTGGTTTGGCCTTGGAATTCACGGTAGCCTTCATTGGTTCTCAAGTATCCAGTCAAAATTTTAAAATTCTATTCCTTCATATATTACGAAAGAAAAAAAGTGTTTAGTGGACTGGGTCGGTAAACATGTCCTCTCATTGGTTCAGAAAAATCGCCTGGTTCATAATGTCACATGACTTCAATAAGATCCGGCTAAAGTGAATGTCTGTCGGTGGTCTTTAAGAATGAAAAACAACCGATGGACATCGTGACTCACAACATGGATCCCCAGAGATCACATGAGAAACCGAGGATGACAGAACACAAGATGGAGAGATGAACTAGACAGATTCAGAAAATACTGGCTCCGCAGAGAACGGTAGAGAAATGTGGCGGATCCTGGGGAAGATCTATGTCCAACGACAGACGTTAAAAGACTGATGATGATGATGATGATGGTGGTGATGATGATGATGATGATGATGAAGAAGAAGAAGAAGAAGAAGAAGAAGAAAGTGAATTTATCATAAATTTCAAGAGTTAATTTCTCATTGAACTACAATGCAAGTGTTGTTTCACACTCATTTTCAAAATCACAGTACTTTTTGATATTTTCCATGAATAAATAATGGCCACCTTCGTTTTTAGGACAGCAAAGAAATATGTCAACTTGCACGGTACGCCAACTGTAAAAATTAATTGAATTAAACGAAAATACTTCAGTAGTCAATGTACGAAATTTTTAATATCAGCCAACTGATTTATTTGATCATCCCTGTTCTCAACCATCTGTTGCATGTTGAAGTCTTCTTGTAGTTACAAAGACTTGACAAAATATCAATTTCATATGTCGTCATTTTTCATTACAACGGGTCTTGTCAGTCACTCAATAAAAACTATCACTTGACCAATATTTTTTTGCAGCATGCTTTGTTGAGGATGATCAATTGAAAGATATGGAAAAAAAGGGGTGATAAACGAATTTATTCCTCTCACATTTTGTTCGGCAGTAATTACTGAAAAGTCCGAACTTTAAAAAAAAAACAAACCAAAAAACAAGCGTGAATGCTATCAGACACAAACTTAGGGATCAGTTCAGCATTACCTTGCTTTGTAAATTGAACCCCACTAACGACCTATTAAGGACGGGGTGTCAAAAAATTTTTAAAGTTTTTTTCTAGACATAATGAGTAAAGCTTTTATTTTTCAGCTCCATTGTGGCAGCCTGTATACATGATACATAGATAGCCAGTCAACCAAACCCACTTAAAAACTGAAGAGACCTATGTTGTCAGTTTTGGCAACGGTTTCAAATTAAGGAAGAAAAATTGATTATTTGTGTATCCTTGACAGGCTCTCACTCAGCAACAGTTAAAAAAATAAAAAACGAGTCAATTATTCTTCATCCGCTTTGTTCAACATCTCGACGAGGAGACAGGTCGATTGCGCCCTGGACAGCTGTGTCCCGGTCAAATGCATCCTGGACAACTATGTTCCGGTCATTGGCGTCCTATCAAATTGCGCCCTGGACAATTATGTCCTGATCAAATGCGTCCTTGGACATTTGCTCCCAGTTTTTGCGTCTCTGTCATTCTAATATTCAGCTCGACAAGTGTTTTATAATTGCTATATTTAGCTTAGCTATGACGACAAAGAGTTAATGTCATCCAGAAGTTTAATACCAGACAAAGACCGTCATGTCGAGGTCAACGGTTTGGTTGAAAATATCAACTTCTAGAATTGAGTCGTAGTAGAGACGCACCACTGATTTTTTTCCCGACACCACTGGCTCCGCAACTGTGCCAAACATAGTTGCCTGCTGCCACTTTTCAAGGTGTGGCGGTGCAAAAAGATAGATCTCCTGGGGATGGAAGGGGGATACAAAAGGATATATTTGGAATATTTCTTACGGCAACTTCGTTACTGGCAAAGAATAATAGCATCTATTTATACGAGTACATCAAGTTATGCAGCACGATTTTCCTTCATTGACTATGAGGTTCCAGCTAGGTGAGAAGGCTTGATCCTGGTGGGTGAGGGGTCAAAAGCCCTGTTCTGACCCCCTCCCAGCGGATGCTCATGGTTCTAGATTATCCATTTTGCTGGACCAAAAGAGGTCTAATAATAATTATAATAACAATAATAATAATGATAACAATAATGATAACAACAATAATGACTATAGTAATAATAATAACAATAACAAAAATAATAATAACAATGATGATAATAATAACAACAATAATAATAACAATAATAACAATAACAATAATGATAACAATAACAATAACAATGATAACAATGATAATAACAATAACAATAATAATGACAATAGTAATAATAATAACAATACCAATAATAATGCTACTGATGATGATGATATAATACACCACTGACACACTAATTATGCACATCTTCAATCTTTAATGCATTGGTTTCGAAACTGGGGTCCGCAGACCTCTGGGACTTCATCAAATAATTCTTGGGCGTCCACAGCAGCATTTTCTCTGAACCTGACATTGCAAATCTTTTCGTAGAAAAACGTCGTCATCCGTTGCACAGATATCAAAAATATATATAGTTGCATACAGACTTGTACCATATATTCGGATTCGAATAAATGTGATCCATTTTAAATAAATATGATCTTTAAAGGTCAAAAATTGCTTTTATTGTAACTCGTTAACTAGACCAAAACGAAATGTTGAAAATAGGGTTACCTGAATATTTCCTTCATGAGAGAGATTATTCAGCTTTCAAAGTTTCGAAACCACTGCTTTCAAGCTTTAAAACACATCACGGTCTCAACATTTCTGCCCTTCCTTGCATCAATATGGACTTGTGTTTATACTCTATACAACCACTGACACTTACAGTATCACTGAAAGCCATTACTAAGGGTAAATGTAAGCAAAATGGGTTCGGAATTTCAGAAAATCTATGGAACAGTAATAACCACTGCAGTATAAACAATTAAGAGATGGTTTCACAAACGATGCAACCTGTGGCCACTTACTGAGGTAGTGTATGAGCTGTGAGAAATTCAAGTGTCTGCTTGTAATTTTGGTCGAATTAAAAGAGGTTTCTGACCATCGAATCGGCAGTGTATTTGCATTTGAATTAGGTGAAATTTATGATCATTTTGTGGAGCAAATTCGAAACTTACATGATCATTACAATTACATTTGGAAATATTTCCCTTCCTCTTATACTGTAGAGAGAGATTTGTGGTGGTTAAAAAGTTAGTAGCACGAAAAATGGAATCATTGAACTGAGTTCAAATTAGGGCTCAGGTAGTTAGTTGATCCTTCCTTCGCAGTACCAATAGTTCAGGATCACTCCTAATTGCTGTTAGCTGGTACTATTTTATCTAGTACAAGCTGTTGCTTGCTACTTCGAGAAGAGATCGCAGGTGACGTTGTCTTTTCAACGGTAACTGCGTCGGCTGGAGCCATTTTTTGGGGGTAAGGTACTATTTCTTCCCACGTTAAGCCCGACCTTGTGTCACATATTGCTGTGGTGGGACAGTGATTAAATAGTTACTTCGAGAAGAGATCGGCACCGCCAAGTAATCTCCACTGCCCCGAGAAATGTTTTTAGAGAACCAGCAGGGTACCATGACGATCTACTACGTCTTGAGATAATTAGAAGAACGCGTACAGGCCGCACCAATGGTGCTAGAGCGCTGAAAATTTAAACTCCTAATGTCTAGAAAAGAGCTGGTCTCTTTTTTCTTCTCTTTTTTTTGAAAAACCTTCCTCCTAAATAGATCTTTATTGGGAGGGTCAATTTACGATGGAAAGTAATGCTAAATTGATCTCTTAATATTCATCCGGCTGCATTCATGCTTTTTTTAAAAAAATTCAGACTTTTTTTAGTAGTGGTCACTGCCCAGCAGAGGGCAAGAGAAGTAACTTATTCATTGATTACCCCTTTTCCCCAATGTTTCTAATTGATCATCCCCAAAACAGTATACTGCCCAAAGACGTTGATGACGTGACGATTTCTATTGAATGACTAACCAGATATTTTTGATTTTATTCTCATGTGCAAAGAGGGTTAAAAGTGGAGTATGAAGATGAAAAATGGTAATTCATATTCAGTGGGAAAAGCAGACAATTAAAATAGCAATAACGTATAAACGATCTCTTCCGTTACCCCCCACCCCAAACTTATGTCCATTATTCTGAAGTACGGTGGTCTAAACAGTGATCGGGGCCCAGGGTTGGCCCTGTCTATCACTTACCATTCCATTGTCACACTCCAGTACTAAGTCTGGAGTTGACTTTGATTTCCTACCGTAACAAGAACAACAAAGACACAAACAATCCTCTGCAAAATAGAGGGGGGGTTGTAAGCCGACTAGTAAAATCCGCATGATTTGAATTCACGACCAACTGATTGCCAGGAGGTTGTCTCACTAAATTTGCAAGCCTTGGATATTAACTAAGATTTATCATTCAAGTACGCATAGACTTATTTCACTCTAATAGACAATTACATTTAGTCGGAGTGGAGTTTGATCCTGCAGCAGTCAGGCTTGTCTCTCTCTATGTTTCTATGCTTGATGTGAATGTTTTATTGATTGGAATATTTTTTTCATCATTGTCCCATTTTCTAACGCACCTGTTGCAGATTATGTAAAGTATATGTGTGGGTGTGAATATGCGGAAACAACACAGCCACTTTTACAAAATAACTTGCATTCCGAGGGAAATTATGATACACCGCCACCCATGTATATTGTATCTTTACCTTGTAAAATTAAGCAGTGGTGGTGGTAAAATCAAGTTACCTTAATGGAAATATATACCTAGAATGGTTTGAATCATGAACTAATGATTAAAAAAAAAAAAAAAAAAAAAAATGGTCGCAATCTGAGGGATCAATTTTGCATAAACTTTTATTGTAAACTGCCCCCCCCAACTATTTCGAGGCATATTTTCAAAAAATAAAAAAAAAGGTTTTCATTAATCATTGAGGGGAGTGTGTGTAGAAAATTCCCAATTTCTGCTATGAACGGATAGATATATAGTCTGTCGTGTGTAGAGGTGATTAATAATGACCAGTTTACAAAGTAAGCATTAACTGCCCTCAAAATCCAAACCAAATGTTGAGTTTGTTTTTATTTTTGGTTAAATAAGGAATTTAAGAATTCGTAGGCAGTTACAAAAACCTGGTCTGTCTTGAAACTGAGACATAGGTTCCCCTCCAATCCAAAAGTAGACTTGGTATGCATACTTTTATTAGCTGAAATGGCATTAAGCGAAGAAACAATTACTATCAATTTATAACCGTACCTCGGATAAATGACCGCAGGTGTACCTAATTATCTAAAAAAAATAGATTTTTCAACTAAAATTATCTAAAAAAATACTAGCACAAAATTTGAGCATTGTTGGTCCCCAAATGACCAAGAATGGTGCCTAGTGGTGTACTCATGCAAATATTCGAGATTGTAGCGCCCAAAATGGGACTAGGAGCACCTGAAGACACATACACGCACAGAAGAATCTGTAACCCAATTGGCTAGCTGGTCGGTCATTTGTGGGGCTACGGTGGTTCGGTATAGGAAACACTTTTGAGCGTTCTAAGACCCACAAAATAACCTTGTGTGAGATTTTTCATTTATGATTGACTGTACTGCAATGATTCTGAGTTCTCCTTACAAAAACGTTCCACTTGGGCGCAAGCAATGACCATTACTTTAGACCAGGGATCCCAAAACTTTTTAGACCATTGACCCCTTCATGGGATCATCAACCCCCAGGCATGTACAAAAAAGGCAAATAATGATAAAGTAGTTGTGAAGTTTCCATAGGCGATTGTGAAGAAAACTGCATACCAAAGCAAGCTTTTCAGTTCTGGACACAAAGGAGCAACTTCCGATTGCATCTCCGCAGAGCTACAGTATCAACTAGAATATTCCTATAAACAGAACAAAAAATAAGTAGACAATAAAATCTAATTACAGTGAAGGGATTGTCTGGTTTTTTAAAGTTGAGCTTGCTCAGCCGAAGGCTTGCCATCCCAGAGTGATTCTTCGCTTGATTTCCTCCCCTTTTGAAGGTCTCATGGACATTCATTGTCCTAGGTAACTGCAGTGGTCTACCTTGGCGAGTTTTGCATCTTCCATCTTGACAGTTATGTTTTTATTCTCAACATGATTGTTGCACATGATTTGATCCCAATAATCCTGAAAAGAAGAGTATACAACCAATGCATTCTCCTGATAGTCACTTATGGAGTTGAAACATGGAACCTAACCAAGAGACAGACTTACAAACTGAGAAACATACAGTGTGCGCATGAGAGAATCATGCTCAACCTTACATGGGGATATTACAAGACAACACAGTACATAAAGAAGAAAACGGGAGTCCGAGACATCATAGAATCTATTAAAAAACTAAAATGGCAATGGGCAGGCCATGTTGCAAGAATGAAAGACAACCGATGGACATCACGACTCGCAACATGCATCCCCAGAGATTACATGCGAAACCAAGGACGACAGAACACAAAATGGAGAGATGAACTAGACAAATTCAGGAAATACTGGCTCAGCGACGCCCATTATAGGGTATTGTGGCGGAACCTGAGGAATGTCTTATGTCCAACGACGGACGTTAAAAGACTGATGATGATGATGATGATAATGATGATGATGACAGTGAAGGGAAACGAATATTTGGACACTTACAAAATGTTCATATTTCGAAACATATAATGCAGGATAAAATATAGTATTTGGACTCATGGATTTATGGCGGTGTCACTAGTTTTCGCGCGTAGAGGTTGTAAAGGTGGGAGCTCTCTTGTCTTGATAGTACTGGCGTCGGAGTTGTAGCGGAGTTGTCTGAACGCGTGGATTCCGTATGGTTGGATAGCTCCAAGATAATACGTGGAAACCGGGTTCAGTGTGTGAGCCTTACTGCCAAGTAAGTGAGTTAACTTGGGGGCTATTCTCAGACGTTGTTAGACTCTCGACGAACAGACTATGAAAGACATAATAGAACGTGGAGTTTTATCCATGCGTGTTTCCTGAAGTGAGGATGGTGGTTAAGATCGGATCGGCCAGTGGTTTGGCGACATGATAACGATCTTAGAGAGAAGGAAAGAGAGTGGCCGGCTGCAAAGGCCGGGGCCAGAGGCATAGCCAGCTAGGAATACTTGCGCCAAGGAGCATTGGGCTAGGGAGAAGGGAAGAGAGAGAATGGCCGGCTGCAGAGGCCGGGGCTAGAAGCGTACCCAGCTAGGGGTATTGGAGCTAGAGAGCATCGGACCATGTGCGTCCAGGGGTTCTATAGGGGTCGTCAGAGGAAGTGACGTTTTGGATATCTAGCTAAAAGAAGAGTTTCGTACTAAATTCCTAACTAAAAGTATAGGGGGCACTACAGATTTAATGCTGTGATACTTTGTTACATAGCCCTGATTTGCAATTACTGTCAAGAAACCTTTTTCGTAAACACTCTTTTGAAATTTCGGACCACCCTTGCAACATACCTTCAGGTCATTAATTGTTCTGAACAAACCACTCGAAAGTTATTTTAGCTGTATTCTTAGGGTCGTTATCTTGTTGGAAGATCTAACCTTCTTCAAGCTCCAGTTGTTGCGCTGAAGAGACCACATTACCTTCCAAAATACTCCTATACATCGCTCCATTCATGGTTCCTTCAATCTCGTGAAATGCCCCGTACCATTGAAAGAGAAACAATCCCAAACCAGGATATTTCCACCCCCATGCTTCATTGTGGGGATGGTGATTTTTAGATCATATGCGCATCCATACTTTCTCCATGCATGACGCATTGGGTTTCTACTAAATAGTTCAATTTTCAATTAATCTGACCAGAGAACATTCTTCAAAAAATGATTAGGCTTCTCTAAATTGCCACGGGTGAATTCCATCGGAGAATCTCGGCGTCTTTATATCGACAAAGATGTTTTTTTTTGTGGCGTACAGGATTTCAAGTCATTCCTGTGTAATTCATTACTAATAGTTCTTTCAGTAACCGACTTACCAGCTGCTCTCAAATCATCTAGGATCACCTTTCGAGTTACCAGTTGATTCACTCTGACTGTTCTAGGCATTTTTCAAGTTGTTCATGGAGACATTATTCCGTGGAGCGTCAGTTCGGGGCGAGTGGGGGGGAGGATTTAGATGGTGCTAAACTTCTTCCACTTCAGAAAAATCGATCCGATGGTACCGACAGCGATATTTAACAACTTGGCAGTGTCTCTGTAGTTCAAACCTCCATTACGTTGCTTAATTACGACATTTCTAGTTCAGTTGAGAGCTACTTTATTTTAACCATGACTGCCTCGTTTCAAGACGACAGAAGTAGTGAATGACGACTTAATGACTTGGTTAATTAATGCTGGAACATTCCAAAACTTTCTATGCAGGTACAGAAAGGTCTAGACTTGCATTCTTTCTTGAATTACATTTTTATGGTGGATTTTTGATTGAGTCCGATTACTTTTTTTTCCGCTGTAACTTTTGCATTGTATGTTTGAAATATGTATTTTTCCTTAGTACATAATTATTAATTTTATATCAAAATACATCGCCCGTGTAACTTAAAAGGAAATGTGAGCATCAGAAGTATATTGAATGAATATTTTGTATTCTATATCCAAATCTTGTTCATTCACTGTCAATATCTGCTTTATTGTTTCTCAATGCGGACAATTATGTTATCAAGAAATGTATACATAATCCAACAGAATAATAATGTGTCGGCTTAATGGTAACAATTGCGCCGCATTAAGACATCTTCTTATCGAATGCAGGTTTGATTCCTGCAGCGGCCCACTTCTTTGATTGTTTATTCTATTTACGCTGTCTTGGCCAAATGACACATTCACCGTGTAATAATCAGAAGTCAGTTCAAAACTAATGCATTTGTGATTATTCTGTCGGATTTTATATCATTTGTTATGTATACTTCTCTCACACGCTCACATATATATGTGTACCGCTCTAACATACGTACATATCTCTCTCTCTCTCTCTCTCTAATACATGCACATATATATGCCTCTATCTCATACGTTCATATATATATATATATATATATATGTGTGTGTGTGTGTGTGTGAGTGTGATCCACAACTCTTATCTCTTGTCTATTAAAACTCATCAGTGTGGCTATAGACTCAATATCCCTTCCGGTACTGCTAGGTAGGGTCGAAACCTTCACTACGGACCCAGAAGCAGATGCTCTACCCCTACGCAGAACTGGACTGTAAGTAGAACCGAATTAAGCAACGTATCTTCTTACGCATATTTCCTCATCTACCAGAGTGCTCCATATAGCTTATATGCTTATAGCAGATGGGTGCCCTACTTGAGAGTGCTCAACCCTAAAGAAAGGAGCGTTAATTATAATTGATAATTGAGTCATCCACAGACGGTCGTTTCGTTACTTTCTTTAAAAAGATGTATAACCTGCTACTTAGTTTCCCACTGTTTATAGGCTCTATATCTTACTACAATTCACCAAATGTCTATCCTCGCATAATTCAAGGACATCTAGAATCATGGCCATCAGATTTCTTGCGGCAACTAATGGTTAAACAGACCATATTTTTAGCATAATGATTCTTAAAAATTCCCAAACGTTTCATGTTTTTGAGTGAGCTGTTCAATTTATACTGTTAGTATTATACTAAAAAGGGTCCTTACTTTGTGTCCATCAATTTAGCTCAACCGAATCTTCATCTTATTGTTTAAACTTATAAAGTGGACATCTAGCTGAAATCTTGTTCATAGGTCAGGTTTTTTAGCTAGCGTATTCACATTGTGAGAAATCAAAATAATTTCAATTTCATCATTTCTTGCCTGACCTGATCAAATTCTGAACGATTAAACAAACAACTTCTCTGCTGTTTTCACAGACATTTTGTTATCAGATATCGGCCATATTAGTCATAGCACCATTTTTTTTTTTTTTTTAATTTTATTTTCCTAATTTTTTAAAAGATATTCTTTCTCTCTGTCTGGTTTATTTGCACACATCAGTTGCTTAACGCATGTAACCATTATTCAAAAAATAAGAAATAAAACAGGTCTGGTTAGTCACTCGATAGAAACCGTTATGTGACCAATGTCTTTTGGCAGCATGCAGTATGGGATATGGAAAAAAAAGAAGATCAATGAATAAGTTACTTCTCCCGCCTGTTGTTAGGCAGTTGTCAGTAAAAGAAAAAAGTCTGAATTTTCAAGAAACAAATGTGTATGCTGCTGGACACAAACTAAGGGTCCAATTTAGTATGAACTTACAATGTAAATTGACTTCCCTCCCCACAAAAAAGCAAATTTTGGAGGGAAATTTTTAAAAAGCAGAAACTTTATTTCTAGACATAATAAAGAGTCAATGTCAAGTTGTCAGTAAGAAAGTATGAATTTTCAAGAAACAAATGTGATTGCTGCTGGACACAAACTAAGGGTCCAATTTAGCATGAACTTACAATGTAAATTGACCCCTCCCCCCCCCAAAAAAAAAAGCAAATTTAGGAGGGAAATTTTTTGAAAAACAAATTTTTATTTCCTAGACATAGTAAAGAGTCAATGATGAAATTTGCAGCCCCCTGGAGCAGGCTATATGCATGATACATACATACATAGATATCCAGCCAGACCAGCTTAAAAACCCAAGTCAACTGAAGTTGACAGTTTTGGATGACGGTTTCTAATTACTGCCTGCCTGTTGCCTCGCACAACAAATGGTGTTACTGATAAACAAGATCTCCAGTTGAGACATCAGTGTTTACATTACCACAAGCGTTACTTCTAAGCTGTCCAGTTGTGCAGCCATGTGCACGAAAAAAATTAGGCAGCCGATAAAAGTTTTAATGCCACGCACAAATTTTGAAAGTTTCAGGCGGTGAAAAAAAGTTTAAACCTTCCTGACAGTCGAATAATGGCTATAGATTTTGCAGACCTGTTTTTACTTTGATATGTATAACTTAACCTAGCTGATCTTTGTTTCATAAACCTTGGAGAAAAAAATTAATGATCTTTGAAGAAATAACCAGCCAGAAAGTCATGGTATATGTGCACTAGTTTGATCTTCAGTGCCTTTAAAAGCTCCTTCCTTTACAAGTCCCTTCCTCTCAAAGCTCCCAACTTTAAAAGCTCTTTCCTCTGGAAGCACCTTCATTCAACAGCCTTTTCCTTCAAAGTTCTGTTTGTCAGTGTCAGTCAGTCAGTCAGTTGGTCAATGACTTAAATGAGCTAAATATTGTTGTAAGATAGAATTCCATGTTCTGATGAAGTTTAAAAGAAAAGAAGAAAGGTTTCTTCAGTTTTCAAGTTTGTCTGGCTGACTGGCTGACTGGCTGGCAATGTATGTATGCATGTATATATCATATGTACTTGCCACACCAATGGAGGTAGGGGGTTGAAAATTCAAACATTTACCTTATTATCCAAATGTTATGTTAAATTTTTTTTTGTTTTTAGAAATCCAATAGATTTTGAGAGGGAGGTTCAATTTGCAATGTGTGTTTATGCTAAATTGGTGTCTAGTTTGTGCCCACTTGTTCTATTTTTTTTTGAATTAAGACTTTTTAGTGATTACTGCCCCAAAAAAGATAAGCAAAATTTGGACTGTATGTTGGAAGGCTGACAGATTTGGGTGATGCAATGTTGTGCCCCCACCCCCAAAAAACCTGCATGAAACGTAAACAGTTGGGCAAGCTTTGTCGTTGCAAATGCAGTGGTTTTATTGTACACATGTCCACTCAATGGCATTTTACTACTGACTGAGTAACCCAATGTGAGAATAACTGTTCATGCATACACAGAAAGGTTCCCTTTGAATGGCTGGATACTTTCCACACAGACCTATTTCTGCTAATCTTTTTCCCCCCATTGTTAAAATTGACATTTGTAACACAGATATCACTACAGAAACATTGTATAGGCCAGAACTTTCATTTTTTAAATTTTCCTGCTTTGACATTCTCGCCTGGAAGATTTTCCTTCTTTTCACCAGCAGGGATACCCAGAGATGCCTGGATTAAAATAGCTCATCTGATCATCATTAACCTTTATTGCTGATGCATTCTTCATAGTTCTTATGGTATGGGAAGGAAAATAAGTCCTAGGTACATTAGGCAGACTTTTTTTTTGTCACCATTTTTTTCTTAATTTAATTTAAGATTCTGCTGGATAGTGGGCTGGAATAATGTCTAGCATTAAGAAAAAAACTGGTATTGAAAAAAAAAATATTCCACCCTATGTATATTGACTTATTTTATTCCTAAACTATGTAATATCTGTACATAGAAAGACTGTAGTCACCAACTTTCTTTGTTTATATGTTTTTTTGTCTGTTCATGTCATGATGAAGACGAGTTTTATTTTCTTCATCACTTCAAAGCTGATTTTAGAGAAGAAAACTTATGTGGCCAACAGCTAAAGTGTGACTGACTGCTGCAGGTGACACATGTACACAGGTTGCTGTGTTTCTTCTCTTTAAGGCTGATTAAAGAGAGGAAGACTTATGTGGTTCAGCTAAAGTGTGACTGACTGCTGAAGCTGACCCATGGACACTGTTTACTGTGTCAGCATGTAAGTTTGACAGGGAAACATAAGTTGTTTTCTCTTCAAAGCTGATGAAAGAGAGGGAAAGGTTGAGACTTATGTGACTGAAAACAATGTTTAAAAATGAAAGTATTCTAAAGTATATAGATAACAATAAAATCCTGTCATTTTTGATGGGTACTATGCTAGTAGGTTTAATAATAAACCCCACAGGACATTATTTCCACCTGCTACCTGCCAGAATTTTAAATTAGTCTCTTGGAAGATAAAAAAACAGGTTGCAAAAAAATCTACCCTAGCACTTAGATCTATTTTCTCTCCCGAATTTCAAGTTTTCTGACTCTCTGTTCTTCCTGACTTGATGTGTGTATTTTATGGATTATAATAAGAAGCATCTTTTAGATATATTAAGATACATTTCTAAATAACCAATGATGATGGATATAAACAGCTGTTTTTATCTCCTGTTATTAGTTTTGTATTAGAAATAGAATTCAGTGTCAAAATACATTTTTTGTTCTTTCCTGATATGATCAAAGAGTTCCTTCTCAGTGAAATGAAATAACTAGATTTATGTCAATGTATCATTTTCCGACACTTTCAACAGCTGTTTCTTGTAAATTTCCTTTTTAGAATGGTGTTAATATGCCAGCATGTTTTTTCAATAAAAAATTTCAAGTTGATGTTACTTCTGCTAATACTACTAGTGTACATAAAAATAAAAATGACAACATCAGAAAATATGGTACTGAGCAATTGAGAGAATAATAAATAAGATTAATGTTTAGATTTGATCTCCTGTCAGCCATTGGGCTCTTGTAACTCAAGCTGTAGAGCAGCTGGCACAGAAAACCAGGCTTTACAAAGCAGAGGTGTTGAAATTTTAGGTCTCAACCGGAGCTTATTCTTTATTTCCGATCTGCACTGCTTACTCACTACAGTAGGCTAACATTTTGAGTAGTTGCGATGAAAAGTAACTGAAATTAAGATGAAAGAAATGCTAGTCAAAAATTACTTATGATTGATAATGTATCCCGCTAAGTTGATTTTTTTTCAAATTTCTTTTCATTAAATATTTGCACCACCATGTTTTTTCATTTTGATTCTAACTTTTTTCTTTTAATTTTCATCCTTTCAGAACAAGGAAAAGATGGATCTCAGACCACCGGGAGACCCTCTTTATACGCAAGTTCCAACCCAAGGACCAAGCCCAAACCACGTACCTATGCCTCCACCACCACCTTATCCAAATGAACCACCTCCAAAATATGAGCCCCCGAAGGGACCTTACCACCAACCACAAGCTGCGAATTTTCCCAATCCTCCGGGTAAGCATTATTTCTTGCTCTTTAACGCTTGACGATAAAAATAATGATATTGGCTCCTCGAGTACTTTGTACAGTCCTGGTCACCATAATTCGAGAAAGATAAAGATATTTAAGGAAAAGTCCAGAGATATGCAAGAGTTATGAGGATAGGTTAAAATAGTTAGAGTTATCATCATGAGAAAATAGGCGGGGTCTGGAAGACAATAGAAATGTTTGAGGTTATGTGTGATTTAGAATTAGTAGACCCTAATGTATTTTTTTCACTTGAAGGGAGTACATGAGTCTGAGTGGCCACACACAGAGTAAAGAGAAGTAGAGTAAATATCAGAAAATTCATTTATAGCATTAGAGTGATGGGTCTGTGTAGTGCTATCAACAGATGTAAATGATTTTAAAAAGAATTATGATGTTTATTACACCTATATTTAAGGCCCTAGATACTGTATAAATATGATTGTTATATGTACTTTTATATACAATTCTTATGCTTTTTTTCTAAATGTTCTAATGTTCTATTGGTTCTTCTTGTTTGGAGTTGACCATGGCATCAATTCTGAGTAGACAGGGTTTGAAGTCATTGGTAAATAGTAGAGCAGAACAGTCTTGCTAGCCTTGGTCTTACCTCAGTTATGGGTAAATAGTAGGGTAGACTAGGTTTTGTTATCTTGGTCAACCAGTCTAGGTGATAGACAACTCTGGGGATGGAGCCTCTAAGGTAGAGTGGTTCCACTTCTTCCAATAAGTCAAGTCAGGGATTAGTCCTTGCTGCTAGTACCATGTAACTCAGTGCAACCTGTTGTAAGTTATTTGGAGAGAAGATGGGCACTACCAAGAAACTCCCATTGCACTAAGAAATGCTATGAAGAGGGAATAGTTAGCATGGCATCCCGAAGATCTACTACTTGATCATTGATTGGACCGGATCAGCATCTATCTCTTCTGTCTTATGATGTCACTGAACTGGGTGTATATTTATAAGATGCATGATCCATGGATTTACATCCGCTCAGATATACCTCTTAGGACAAACTTTTTCGGAGTTGTGTCGGATTAGAAATGTTTTTATGTCTTGCTGGTGAAAGCGAATGAAAAATGAAACAATGCTTATACCAGGTAATGGGAAGAATTTGTTTCTTTTGATAACCTCATTCTTATTCTCATTACAGTTTATATGACTATGTAAAAATCTATGTTTTATCAATAATTGAGAACTGAGAATTTCTTTTTTGACAGTAGGAACATACAAAATACTGTTTTTTTTGTGGTTTAGATCTTGTATATATTGATAGACCAGGAGGAATGCATAGTGTTGAAACCTTATTTTCAATATTGACTGGCTTCCATCTTCATCCTAACCTTCAATTGCCTTTTTTTTAATCACAGTTTGAATCAGACCGTAATCCTATGGCAATGATTAGATAGCATAATCAGAAAAATAGAGAGCGACTCCACGGTGATATTCGAAATCATACCCTCTAACTAGAATGCCTGGCCGCTTTTAACCATTTAGCCAAGAGGATTTTATAGTTAATCAGAAGCTTAAAGGGCATGAGTTCGATTCTCACTGTGGGTTTGCTCTTTATTTCTGGATTGCACTGTTTAATCAGTACCGTAGGATTATGGTCTGATTCAAAGCTGTTATAAAAAAAAGCCGCTGAAAATTACGATGAAGGTGAAAGCTAGTCAAGATTATTAATAAAATTGCAATACTTCATCCAAGCATGCATTTGAAAAAATAAAAACAGTATTGTTTTAAATGAAAAGTCTAAATTGTAAGCATCAACAAATATGGAATATCGGTTGTAAGGAGTTCAGTAAGAGACAAACCCGCAAACTGAGAAGCATGCAACGTGCACATGAGAGAATCATGCTCAACCTCAAATGGAGAGATCACAAGACAGCACAGTATATAAGGAAGAAAACAGGAGTCAGAGACCTCATAGAATCTATTAGAAAACTTAAATGGCAATGGGCAGGCCATGTTGTAAGAATGAATAACAACTGAAGAACATCACGACTTAAAACATGCATCGCCAGAGATCGCAAGCAAAACCGAGGACAACAAAATACAAGATGGAGAGATGAACTGGACAAATTTAGAAAGTATTGGCTCAGCAACGCTCATGATAGAAAATTGTGGCAAATCCTGTGGAAGGTCTATGTCCAACGACAGACATTAAAAGACTGATGATGATGATGATGATGATGAAAACATGTTCGGTTATAAGACACTGATTTATTTGGGGCCATTGCAGAAATGAGATTTTTTGCTCTATTTTTCAACACTGAATTTTACTACTCAGATACCAAAGATAGATAAGGAAAAATTAGGATTTTAGTATGCATTGTTACGTATTCAATGAAGTTGACAGAGCGGATAAAATGAGGTGGCAAACCAGATTTACTCTGCGGGCCATAGTTTGCTGACCCCTGCCTCTGTTATGGTGTCCCTCTCCTCAGAACTACCTCAAGAGTCTTGTCATTCATGAACTTATGTGACCGAGACTAGGAAAAAACCAAACAATGCAGAAGACAAATTCTGATTCTAACATAGTATACAGGGGAAAAGTAAAGCAGCCTCAACTTGCCGATTTCTTGTCATGTTGATGACTGATTGGTCATCTACTGGTGAAGCTGCTACTGAATACACGATCAATGTATACTACACACACCCCGGTTCTCTGAATCCGTCAACCAGAACTATCACTATAGGTTTCTTCAGTTTTCAGGCTGGTCCAGCTGGCTGGCTATGTATCATGCATGTAGGACCCACAAACGGAGTGAGAGTGCTGAAATTTGCAACATTTACTCATTACTGTTCGATCCCAATAATCCTAAAAAGAATAGTATACAACCAATGCATCCTCCCAATAGTCATTTATGGAGCTGAAACATGGAACCTAACCAAGAGACAGACTCGCAATCTGAGAAGCAGGCAACGCGTACATGAAAGAATCATGCTCAACCTCACATAGAGAGATCACAAGACAGCACAGTATATAAGGAAGAAAACGGGAGTCAGAGACATCATAGAATCTATTAAAAAACTTAAATGGCAATGGGCAAGCCATGTTGCAAGAATGAAAGACAACCAATGGGCATCACGACTCACACCATGCTTCCCCAGAGATTACATGCGAGATCGAGGACGACAGAACACTAGATGGAGAGATGAACTAGACAAATTTAGAAAATACTAGCTCTGCGATGCCCATGTGGCAAATCCTTGGGAAGATCAATATCCAACGATAGACATTAAAAGACTGATGATGATGATGATGATGAAATCAAAAGAAAAACAAATTTTTTTTGTTTTTTGAAAATCTCTCCCCCATAAGTTTTTAGTGAGTGAGGGGTCAATTTGCAAAGCAAGTTTTTGCAGGATTGATCTCTTATTTTGTATCTGTGCTTGTTTTTGAAAATTCAAACTTTTTTAGTGATCACTGCCTGACAAAAGGTGAGAGAAGTCATTTATTCATTGATCACACCGTTTCTTCAATTTTTTTAATTGATCACCTCCAACACATCATGCTGCCAAAAGGAATTGATCAGGTGACTGTTTCTATTGAACGGCTAACCAGACCTGTTTTGTTTTTTGTCTACTCTTGCTCACCCTAAGCAAGATATTCTGGCCACATATCACATCAAGGGTAGATAAAGTAGAAGTTATTTATGGTACAGTATTCAAGACCAGTAAAAACATGTTAAAATAGCTTACTGATGCTAACATAGTAAAATTTGGTAACACTAAAAAACATGTTTAAAATGAAGACTAAAAAAGCAGTTAGAGAATTAAAATGACTAAGAAGTGATGAAAAAAGTTGTTATAATCTTAAAATGGCTTAGTGTTTCTCTGAATTTTTGAGATGTGGTATTATCATTATTTCTATTATTATTCGGATTATCCTCATCTTGGTTGTTTTTCATACAACATTTCGGCCGTTGTACTCTACGGCCTTCATCAGGTATCATCTGGTAGGTGTGAGGGAAGTAACAAACTGAGCCCTTTATTTAACCGACGGGGGTATGTAGACCGCACTCCCCTCTTAGCAGTAGTAGTATTTTCGAATTATTATTATCTCACACTGGGATTGAACCTAGAACCATTAGATTACTTGCAGTAATTCTGTCTGATTCTCTAACCCCCACGCTATATGTCTGTTACTTCCCCCACACCTACCAGATGATACCCGATGAAGGCCGTAGAGTACAACGGCTGAAACATTGTATGAAAAACAACCAAGATGAGGATAGTCAGAATAATAATAGAAATAATTAAAATGGCTTATTGATAGTAGAATTATTTAAGTAAAAAACACTAATTCATGACACATTTAAAATGAAGGAGTTACTAAAAAAGCAATAAGAGAATTAAAGTGACTAACATTGGTTAATGCACTTGTTCACCCTAGATTTAAAAAGACTGAGATTGTATTCGTTCATCCCAAATTCACTTTTGCCCCTGGGAAGTGTTTTGGATTCACCACAGACACTCAGTTATTGATTTTGCTTTGGTATCAATTTAATGATCTAATGTTTTGTTTATTTGTAAGGATTCCTCGTGGAGCATAGGGCCTTAATCACTCTGTTGTGGTTTCAGTTGCGTGTAGTTTTTAGAAACCATCAACTAAAACTGTCACTCAAGGTTTCCTCATTTTTTCTGGCTATGTACGTGTATATGTATAATGCTTACAGGTTGCACCAATGGAGCTAGAGTGCTGAAATTTTCAACATTTACTCCTTATGAAAAAAAACGTCTTTTTGTTTTTAGAAAATTCCTCCTCAAAATAAGTTCTTAGTGGGGGGGATCAATATACAATGTACATTAATGCTAAATTGATCCCTCAGTTTATATACAGCATCATTCAAATTTATTTTTTGAAAATTCAGACTTTTTAGTGATCACTACCCAACAAAAGGTGAGAGAAGTAACTTATCCATTGATCACCCCCTTTTCCAATTTTTTAATTGATCATCCTCAACATGGCATGCTGCCAATAGACAGTGGTCATGTGTCTATTGAGTAACTAACCAGACCTGTTTCTTTTATTCTAAAAAAAAAAGATTCTAATTTGATGGAATTGCTAACCCCACGTCAAACCCTTTACCTGAGCTTAAAATCAGTTATGTCGACTGCCAAGTTGTAGGCCTTTTGTGTCAGAGTAACCTTCTAGATGAAGTGCTTTACAGGTCTGAAGAGCTCAAATCTCCCTCCTATTCGTCTAATTATGATAACCCTACCTTTTTTAACCTATCCTCATAACTCATACTTTTCAATACTGGTACTAACTTAATTGCTGGTGGGAGAAGTGGATACATGCCTTTCCCAAGGAAATTAGAGCAAAGTGAGCATTAACAGCTTCAGTCAAAACTTGAACTCCATTCCATTTTTTGTGCTGATAGCTGTTACACCACTCAGCACTCCCATAATTTAATGTCAGTTCCTTGCTACCTTTGTCCCATTATAGATGTCACATTAAAGAGTAATTTTTCTATGCAAATGTAACAACTATTACTGGACAGGATTCTGTCCCATAATTGCTTTTACATTTAGTAGTAATTTTCATATGCAAATGTCACAACTATTATGAGACAGAGCTCTGCCCCATAATAGATGTTACATTTAGTAATGATTTTTTTATTTGCCAATGTAACAACTTTTATGGGACAGAGGTGGTAATTGAACAATAGTAGCCATCTAAGATGACAAAGGGTTCTATCCATTTTTTCATATGCGCATGTATTTGTTTGTTTATGTGTTTGTTTGCGTGTACCAGTGCTCCTGGCCATACCATTTTGTCTATAGACTTGAAAATTTGTATCAGTACTCCACTAGATCTCTTGTTGAAATTTTTTTTGATTTTTGGAAAAAAAGCATATTTGACCTTTTTGGGACAGGTTCATTAATAACGTATAGATTTTTCTGAATCTAAATGTTTTAACTCTGTTTTAGATGTTTTCCAGTGAAACATGCCAGTGATGTCATAATTAGAATTTATTCTGACCATATTTATTTTTCAATTGAATTTTTTTTACATGACTTCAAATTTTGATGCTAGGGTTGTTCAATTATTGACTTTGATGGCAAATTATTTTCTGTTTTGATTTTGTTTTCCAGGTCCTTACCAACAGCCATATTATGCCACAACAACAGATTCCTATCAACAGGGACCTCCTGTTATGTCTCAGCCAGTTTTTGTGGTCCATCAGGTCGGGTTTGGAGCTAACCCTCGTGAAATGGAGTGCCCCTACTGCCATGCTTATGTACGAACATCGACAGAATACCAAACTGGTGCATTAACATGGCTCGTATCTGGACTTCTCTGCTTATTTGGGTAAATGAAAACTCTTTTGTTTTTTGGTTTATTTTCATTTTCACTTTCCGTACTGAAAATTACTTTTGCGAAAAATGGTTAATTTTTTCCTGAGACTACCATGGACATTATGTAGAGAGTGGAAGGGTGGTAGTTGAAAATGTTCCCCTGGACACTCAATGGAGGTGGGGTCTGCTGGAATGGATCAGAAGCCCACAATGGTTTCGGCCAATACCTAAAATCGGCCTATCAATCTGAACATTGATTCTGGCAAGTGCAGTAGATCCATACAACTATAGCTTGAGGGGTGTTGCAAACTCCCAAGAAAATTTTTAAATTTGACTAATTACAGAACATTTTTAGGCCATATGAAATGAGTATTAGAACATATTGTAAGGTCAATATTACTTCATACCATGGGCTTATGATTTGATCACTGAAATTGCCTTGTTTTAATAGCAAACAACTAAAGAAAATAAGAATTAGTCAGATCCAATACATGCTTCATGTCAGATAACTCAAATGGAGATTAAGTTAATGAACAGATCTCAAATAGCAAGCTAAATAAAGTTGAGATTTTAGATGTGTCCACACATCTTAATAAGATGCTTTATGGTCGGTCCGTCAATCTGTCAGTCTCTTGGTCAGTCCCTGTTACAATGTGGTGTCATTAAAGGTGTGACATCAATGAGAAACCCACAGCTGTGATGTCATAATAGGATGTATGAGTTCTGTATTTTTGTATTTTGAAAAAGCCAAAAAATGGCCATTCATGATTATTATCGAAAATAATTTTCTTGGAATATTTTCATATTACAATATTTTACAAGTATGAGAATCAATTGAGGAAGAAAGGCTACTTGCTCTTCTTCCTCCTCCTCCATCCAGCTACTATTACCACGGATGGTGAACGCATCATTGAACTTATGGTTCTTGTTTATATTTTGAGATGACACTGAGTAGTCTAGATGTACCTACTTTATTTGCAAATGCATTGGATTTTAGAACTTGTTTTCATCAGTCTTGGAAGCAATGAGGAATATAATACTTAACACGGAAAATTGGAAGAAAGCGTTATTATGATATTTTCTTGACATTATTCGAAGCGTTGAAACGCATTTTCCAATATCTATTACATCTCTTGATAAGAACTGCTCACAGAAATTTTGAAATATGTATTTTTTTCTATTAAAAGTACATTAAAAAAAAAAGCTGTACATGAGGTAAAAAATACTCAAGAAATGTACATATACCAATATGTATCATTAGATAGCAAAAGCAGTTATTTGGCCTTTGCATCATCGCCAGTTGTTTAGCTCAATGGTGAGAGCATCGCTACATTGAAGCAGCTACCCTATCGGTGGCAGGTTTGATTCCTGCAGCAGTACCATTTTCTTTAATTAATTAAATTAATTAAATTTTATTTATTTGTCTAAATTGAGTGAGATATTAACCGTGTAACAACAAGAGATCATTTCAAATAAGTTCCTATATAATATAACACAATCTATAATTCATATATATACATATGTAAATATTTATGTGGTCGGCTGTTTGAGTTGCTATACAGTTAATTCCGGTCCTGGACAAAATATGCTTCCTAATATAATATCTCTACAATCATTATATATACCAACGTATATAGATGTAAATAATATGTATATATATAGAGAAAAAGGCATTCAATAATTATGAATACACTGAACAAAGTTGAAATTTTATAATTGTGACCTTATCAAATTTACTTGCATGCATATAGAAATAAAATGATTGCTTGATTTTACACAAAACTGAAATTATTAAGCAATGATAACTCGATTACTAAACAGAAGTTTATATGCATGTACAACATGATAGTCTTCATTGAAGAAGGAGAATGTTATATATAATATGCAGTCATTCAAATAGATAAGTTGAGGGAATTTTTCTATATCTATTAATACGTGTAACTACTACTACCACCTCTACCTATCATGTCATGCTAAAGACCACACTATAAGAGAGAGAGAGTGGAAAGAGAGAAATGAAAACATGGGAACAGGGTCTGCTGTACGATGCCCCTCCCCATCCACTTCCATAGCAACTCCCAACCCACAGTAAAAAATGGGTGGGAGAACGGCAAATGATTATTTTGTTAAAGAGTAAAACGCAGTTCCCCGCAAGCATAGCAATCCCGACCCATTATAAGAATGGGCAGAAGACAGTCAAAAGATTATTTTGTTAAACAGTAGAATGCTGAATTCAAAAGTATTTGATTGAAAGTTGAGAATACAGTTAATACTGAAAGCAATGAAGAGTAAAATGAAATAAAAAATGAAGGAGGAACGAAATGAAGAGTGAAGAAGAATCATAGTAAAGAAAAAATTAAAGAAAAAGAAAGAAGAAACAATTGTATCGTAGAAAATGATGATTGATAGATAAGAAGGCATAGATATCAGGTCGATTATTTTTTTAGTCGTGGAATTTCCATGTATTCTAAAAGTAGATCGTTTAACAATCATGAACAGAAATTATGATTAAATTTTACATATCATTTTTTAAAAATTTTTCTACTGTGAAAATTCAATATTCAATTAATAATAAATTAGTTACCATTATAGTTTTAGAAACAATCCAATCTGGGTGTTTTTAAATATGGACTTGAATAAATTGCAAACAGGAAAAACTGCAAACGATTTTTCGCTTCAAGTGGGCATTATTCTGTGTAGCATTTTTCTCTCTGAGCTTTTTCTCTGTGTGGGCTTTTTTCCCTTTAGGCTTCTTTCGGAGTGGGTATTTTTCCTTTGTTTTCTTTGGGGGTTTTTTGTGGTGAATTTTCGTTCGGGTTTCTTTCATGTGAGCAATTTCCTAGCCAAATACAGATGCCAAAGTAATTTTATTTTCATAAAAATTTCATGGTTAGTCTATTAAATCAACCAACAGCAGATTCTGCTTAAATAAAATATTATTGCAGATCGTTTCGGTTTGATGATCTGCAAATTTCTCTTATCAAAAATCTATGAAGCTTAAATGGCTTTATGCTTGATTTCAGATATATAAATATTTTAGAGAAAATATATAAAAAGTTTTGAAAATCGAAACATGTGATTTATAAATCATTCAAGCACTTCTATATTCACCTGAATATGTTCCACCTGGTAGATCTCAGGGTTTAATATAAAACTCTACCAGTTTGGTCTGCATGACCAGATTACAGACAAATCCACGTCATTGTACACTGGATTATCCTCGTTAAATTAGGTTGGTTATCACGAAAAATGGTTCCCAGATTTTTTACCGACAGCCATTTCATTGACAGAGTATCAGTGGATGTTTGGTCAATGAATGGACATTTTGTTGACAGATGGACATCTTATTAACAAATTTTTTGTCCATGGACAATTCGTCAACAGATGTTTTGTCAAACAGAATTTTAGTTGACAACCTTTTAAGGGGGGATTTACACCTGACAGATTCTTTTGTCATAGCTACCTGTAATTGTCACAGTTGTTTTTTATCATATTTGATTACTTCAAAAGCCAATTTTAATTAGTTTTGGTCCATTTTGTTTTTTATAGATGTATATTTTGTAGTTAGTTTTGAATTTTTGGATATTTTGAGTAAGTATATTTCGAACTTTGGTGAAAGATTGAAATTTGAAATATGAATACATTATTCAGACATATATGTTGATTATCTTTCTAGGGAGAGGGTTTTTTTTAAAAATAGAATGAGGAGGGGGACACTTTTTGGAAAAACTAAAATAAATATCAAAATTTTGAATTTTTTCAAGTACATTTTGGAAAAAAAATTCCAAAAATGTACTTTTGGAAGTATCTTGTGAGAACAATTCCCTACACAATGACATTTGTTTCATTAAAATCAGTTTTCAAATAAGGGGGGAAACCTCACCTAAGTTTGAAAAATATAATTTTGGAAAAGAAATCAAGTTTTGTCTTTATAAAAAAAGATCTCAATGTATGCATTACATTTATTTATTCTTCATTATACAAAATATTTACATAATTTATATTTTGCATGCAGTATTTACATTACATATTTATACAATATACTAAATGACATAAACATTTTTTTTATAAAAATATCACAACTGCTATCTTCTAACTTTATGTTATATCCTATTTATAAACAATGCCTGAATATTTCTTATCAAATGCTTTATTATATACCAATTGAAAGGAAATCTATTTTTCTATAAAATGATGTAAAAAAAACAAAAGTCAAAATTTGATCAAATTTCCTGTGAGTTCCCCCCTTGATTCATATTTTTCCAAAATCCAATCTTTGAGTCAGATTTGAATGAGGGATATTTCATTTTTGAAAGAGTTTTACGAACAGCCATTAATTCTTCTGTTGAGACACATTCATCATGGTGTAATTGGAACAGTTTATTTAAACTACAATGATTAGCATTATCTAAATAGCAATATGAAAATTGGGGGAGACACTCTCATCTCTATACTGAACAATGACTTCAAGAAGCTCTTTCATCTTGGCCCAACTTGTTAGCAATATTCTGTGATCCAAAATTCCTTCATATAGCTGCAGTCACCTATTTTTCAATGAAATTAAAGGTCAATAGAACAGTTTTAGTTATTGGTACAAATGAGAAGAGATAGAGATTGCTTAGGCATTCTCTCTAGTGGCAAATTCTTGACATGGGTAAGTGAGACTAGGGACAAAGCCAGGTTCTGAAATCTGGGAGAGCAAGCACATAAAAAAGGGCACAAAGATAAGTGTGTTAGAAAATGGGACAATGATAAAAATATTCAAATCAATAGTGTTTACATCAAACACAGAAACAAACAGAGAGGCTGTTGCCGCGTTGAATTCAACTCCTACTTCTATTCTCAATGAAGATGATTAACGCAACTTTTGTACTGTTTGTATAGCAAATAAAAAAATCTGAAAAATATAATTCTTTTTAGCATAAATGTATCTATTTATTAGAATGAAATAAGCCTTTGTATATCAGTAAGATAGATTTAGTTGATACATAAAACTTGTCTGTTTAGCTCAGTTGGTTGTGATATCAAATCACGGTAGGGAAATGCTAATTTTATACATATATTCATTTATCAAAAAAAAATAAGCCCTCACTTATCTATAGCATAGATCTTGATAGAGATTTAGTTCAGTCAGTAAGAGACACAGTGACCAATCTTTCAAATCACAGTGGGGAAATGTTGATTTTTACTCCCCTAAATTTGGTGAGGATCGTTCTTGTTCAATTTAAGGTAGAAAAACATAATCAAGTCCAGGTTTAAAAATCAAAGTACAATGAAATACAGTCGGGTTATAAATCTATGTTGTATTTAGAATCAAAGCATAACAAAAAAAAACATTGTATTACTTGGTTAATTAACATTTTAAGAGTAAAATGAAAACAATGAAATATGGAAAGCGTATTAGACACACAGTTCTAAACAATGGGATATCGGTCAATAACATTAATGAATCCAGAAAGTTCTTCCAAGGCTATCAGATGAAGTAAAAAAATACCAATAAAACAAAGAGGCATTAGTCAATATATTTTTGATTTCAATTTATTCTTATCAGTGGATGAAGTATTTTAATATTATTAATAATTTTGACTAGTTTTTACCTTCATCATAATTACTAGTTGCTTTTTATTGCAACTATGATTAAAATCTGTTTCAAATATTTTGAATATTTATGATAATGTTTTGATAAAAACCAGCTAAAAAAATGAAGTTAAATATTAGTAAAAATTGATAATAATGTTACAATACTTCATCCAAAGAACGAATCGAAATCGAAAATAAATTGAATATCGTTGCATTAAAGTCTCTAATGTAAACATCAACAAGCATCAAATATCAGTTGTTAAGGGTTAAGTTCATTGGTATAAATCATCAGCTGTTCAATCATGGAGCCTTATAGCTGAATGGTTGAAAGCAGGACTGGACTCCCACAGGTCAGAGGGTGTGAATTCTATTCTCAACATGGGCTCCCTCTTCCCAATTACACTGTTTAATCCTTGCTGTAGGATTATGTTCTGAGTCAAAGTTGTCGCCCCCCCCCCACTTTTAGTTAAGAATTAAATACGAAACCCTTCTTTTAGTTAAGTATCAAAAACATCATTTCTTACAATGTTTCCCTATAAAAGCCCTGAACACACGTGGTCAATAGCTCACTGGTGCTGACACCTCTAACTGGTTACATTTTGGGCCCTGGTACTTGTTACCAGTTACTCTCTCTCTTTCTTTCCTTCTCCCTAAGATCGGTATCATTTCACTGACCTCCAGGCCAATCCAAACTTGACCATTTTTCCATCATGACCAATCTCTATACTAATATTGTCCATTTCAGTTAACCAATGTATAGACATCTCACACACGCACCATTACACAGTTACTCAACTGTGTCCCCACCACGTGCTTCAAACAGATATACACCTTTAATTTTCATGAATGAAATGGCAATGCTTTTTACTATCCGATAGTCATGATGATCTCTTCTACTTCTCTTTACTTCGGGAAACACGCATGGATAAAATTCTGTGTTCTCTGTCTTTCATGGTCTGTCTGTCGAGTGTCTACCAGCGTGGGAGAATAGCCTCCAAGTTGCACACACAATATGGCAGTTTAGCATACACACTGAATCCAATCTCCATAACCATTTCTTGGTACACTCCAAGCCATATGGATTCAAAAGTAGTTCAGACACCCCCACTTCAACTCAGACGACTGTACTATCAATGACGTCTCTTTACATGATCGATTGTATTAATGTTATCATTACATGTATTTCATTTACATTCATTATTTGTCATTAATGTTCTTGTATTAATTGTCTGTTTTATTTGTCCATCCAAATACTTGTATGTGTCCTTTTTACTTTGTTTCGTCTCCGTGTCTATGTTTACACTTGGCACACATTCTCTTCGTACATCTCCCTTCCTTCTTCAACATTTCCAGTGACATTGGCACTCACACCGAACCACGTGGAAGCAAAATCCTTTGTCTCCAACATCTGCACACTACCCATTTCTTAAAAATAACTATACATAAGAACCATATATCGTATAAATTTATGACAAAAAACAACTGAAAATTAAAATGAAAGTAAAAACTATGTAGTCAAAATTAATTATGAAATCAATGAAATCCAACTTAGTGACATCGGCACTAACACCGAACCACGTGGGACCAAAATCCTTTGTCTCCAACAACTTCACGCCACCCATTCTTTAACAATAACAATAACTATATATAAGAACCATATATCGTATAAAGTTATGACAAAGAGCAATTGAAAATTGAAATGAAAGTAAAAACTATATTGTCAAAAATAATTATAAAATCAATGAGATCCAAGTTTTTTGTACAAAGGAACTGAAGAATTAGAAAGTTGTTGTGAAGGAGTCACTCTTGAAGAATGTATTGAGGGTAGCCAAGTGCTCCCCTGCTCCTCTTCAAGCTATGCTGCTGAATGAAACTGAATACTAGGTGAGAACTATCAACTGCTGATGACAGAACTACCTGTTGTGACAATGCTCACCCTCTGTAGTATTTTAAGATTGCAGGCTCAAAATAGAATGTAGGATGGATGCAACTGGAGTTATTAATAATATCGACTGCCATAAGGCAGATACATAGAAAGACTAGCATTTCGAGGGAAATTATGAGTCAGCGCCATCAATAAATGCTGCTTTTTACTTCGTAGATCAGGCAATAGTGATGATAAAATTAAGTTAACTTGATCAAAATTCTACTATGATTTGAATCATAAATCTATGATTCAAAAAAATCAACAAAAAAAATAGATTCGAACTAAGGAACCAATTTGGCATTGTAAATTGTGACCCCTTCCCCCCTAAAAACCTATTTAATCATCATTTGAGGGAGGGAATTTGAAAAAAAAAACGTTTTCCGTACTCTTCGAGAGGTGTGCATGTTTGATATTTCAAGCTTCTACTATGAACATTTAGGGATGGGCAAAGTCTGAATACATAGATACATATGGATGCCAGAACTCATTATTAACCTAAACCCTAACCCAGCAACAGGGATTAAACTGGTCTGTTGTGGATGGTGGTGATTAACAAGTAAAACTAATTAACTCTTAACTAGGTAAAGGAATATATAATTAGATGTATAGGTAGGAAGTTGGGTTCAGTAATGTATAAATTAGCCAGTAAAGATAAACTTGTTGACATTGGATATTGTGGTCTGTTCATTATTTTTCATTGTGTGCATGAGAAAGGAAAAGAGAAAAAAAGAGAGGGATAGGCAAATACATGAAATCTCTCTTTGTCTCTCATTATATATTCATATATTTACATCTCTCTTCAGAGATAGATAGATAGATATGTGTGTGAGTGTATGGATTCATACTGCAGATATTAACAAGCACACATGTTATACACGGGATGGATGCTGAAAAGTGTTCGCCTTGAGAAACAATGTCAGACTGGCTCAGCCCACTTCCCAAAAGAGAGTTCTTTTATATTGTAAAGTGCCAATTTGTAGAATCCTTGTGCTTATTTCTTAGTTTGTTTCTAGGTCATTCCTTTCGTGGATGGGCCAAGAACTTTTCAGCGCAACCTCCTATATGCATACGTAAACATTTATATGAAAAAATATTGCCTGTAAATGCCAAATGTATGCATCTTTTTACACACACATAAATCTACATGTATGAATAAGGATAGGTTACATAGAACTCTATTGATATATTATTATATTATGTTATACTGCTAGCCTGATTTGTACCACATATACTACATATATATATATATATACATATATATATATATAAATATATATATATATATATATATATATATATATATATATATATATATATATATATATGTATATATATATATGTCTGTGTGTATAAATATATATATGAATATATTTAGGGAAGATTTGTTGTCTCTAAAATGTATTTCTCAATATTAATAAAACTAGAGCTCATATAAATAAGAATATGAGATATATTCACAAAACAAATTTGTTTCATACTTTATCGTACTTATCGATTGGGAGAAATCTGATAAGTACAATAAAATATGAAACAAATTTGTTTACATATATATATATATATATATATATATATATATATATATATATATATATGTATATGTATATGAATTTTGTGGTTTTAGTTCACTGTTTTGTTGATGTTTTCATATCCTGCCAATAAGATCACATTTTGTGTGTATGTCTCCAGTTCCATCTTATCCACAAATCTTGTCAAGGCACTCAAGTCAATGCTTCTCCATTCATCGCACATAGGTCAAACATATGGAAATTTCTGATCAAAATTCAGATGACTGTGATCCAGCTTGTTATATATATTAGTGTATGTTCTGTTGTGCATGTTGGATATTGAATATCATACATAGCAATTCAAATAAGATCATTAGACACTGTCAACCAAAACTGTTAACATAGGTTTCTTCAGTTTTTTTGTGGGTCTGACTGGCTATGTATCACGTGTATAAGCTGCAGCACTGTCAAAATGAAAATTTAAGCATTTACTCCTTATTTTGTCGAGGAAAAAAAGTTATTTTTTTGTTTTTTGAAAATTTCTCCCCTAAATAGATTTTTAGGAGGAGGGTTCAATTAGCAATGTGGATTTATGCTATACTGATCCCTTAGTTTGTGTTCTGCAGCATTCACACTTCTTTTATGAAAAATCAGACTCTCTAGTGATCACTGCCTCAGAAGAGGCGGAAGAAGTAACTTATTCATCGATCACGCCTTTTTCCAATTTTTTAATTGATCACCCCAAACACAGCATGCTTCCAAAAGATATTGGTCATGTGATGGTTTCTATTGAGTGACTAACCAGACCTGTTATAAATAGCAATTCAAAAAAAGATTATTTTGTGATATATCATGATTTTTTTTTTGTGATATATCAACCAAATATTGACTAAAGTTTGACAGCCCGCTGTTCTTAATCTCTGACAGAATGGTACAACATTTGTCTCTTCTGTGGAATGGTAATGGCTGCCTTCTTGCATGTCTTTTATTGATTTCTTCAAATGAAAGACTCTATATAGTAATGACCTGCTCAACACCAATTCACTACAGCACTCTTTTTCAAATATTTTTCATAATGAATTTGGTAATTTTGAATTTCCGAAATAAATAATGAATTATAAAAGACAGTGTTATGGGCAGACCCCCAAATAACTGTATATTGTACACTTTTGTTAATGTGCCATGTACATGAGAATAAATACATCATCATGATCATCATTAGTCTTTTATAGTCTGTTGTTGGATCTTCCCCAGGATTTGCCAGACCTCTCTATTATGGGGGTCACAGAGCCAATACTTTCTGGATTTGTCTAGTTTGTCTCTCCATCTTGTATTCTGCCAGCCTTGGTTACATATTTGAATTCTGGGGATCCATGTTGTAAGTTATGATGTCCATCGGTTATCTGCCATTCTTGCAACATGACCAGCCCAATGCTATTTGAGCTTTCTAATGGATTCTATGATGTCCCAGCTGCTGTCTTGTAATCTGCCCATGTAAGGTTGAGCATGATTCTTTCATGTGCACATTGCATGGTTCTCAGTTTGAGGGTTAGTCTCTTGGTTAGGTTCCACGTTTCAGCTCTATAGATGATTTTGTTCACAATAATGTATTATGTAGCAATATATATCAACATCTAATAATATTTGACCAACTCTGGAAAGTAGCTACCAGATTAGATACTCAGCACACTAATCCATTCCATCATGTTGAGGCTCAACAACAGCATATACTTTAAAATAATAAGAATGACCCTGACTGAGATTACAGCAACAAAGCAAAGAGAGGGGCTCTAGACATGCTATTTATGCTATCTTATGATGACCCTGTATAGTGCTGAATTCATGTTATACGGCGAGCAGCAACTCATGAAAGTTTCTGTTGGTATGTTGACACACTCTGTATTCAGATATTGGCTTCCTATTTCCGTTGTCAGGCAGAGTGTTTACTCAAAGAGTTTTCAAAGACCGTGCACTTTTAGGTTATACTGCTGATTTCATTCTTTCCTGTATGAACTCATATTTGAACTGGTGCAATGTCTGTCTAGAAAGTATTTGGCCATTTTGGATATTTTGAGAACCAGTTGTACTGCCTTGATGTAACTTGGCCATTGATCAGAAGGAATGTTACTTATAAACCAACATCTTTTAAAGAAAAGTTAATAACAGGTCAGCTTAGTCACTCAATGGAAACTGTCACCTGACCAATGTCTTTTGGCAGCATGCCATTCTGGAGTTATTTTCCTCGCTTTTTGTTGGGCAGTGATCACTAAAAACGTCAAAGACATAAACGTAGTTTAAACTTACATTGCAAATTGCGCCCCTCAATCTTTTTAGGGGTGATTTTCAAAACACAAAAAATTTTTTTTTTATTAACATAATAAAGAGTAAATGTTTGGATTTTTAGCCTTCTAGCTTTTGAACAGACACTCTCCTGTGGGACATCACATTGACAATGAATGAGTAATATGTAGGTGCAATATCTAGTAGACGTGGTGGATTCATTGAGACTTAACTGCCAAGTGGTTACAATTTTTGTCTGGTCAGCAAAGGAATGTGGTCTCGTATCATCCTTAAAGAATATTGTCCCCTTTCTCTTGTCTTATTCTTGACATTTTTTGTTGATTGTTGCCCACTGGCAAACCAAAGGGGTGCCCTAAGAGGCACCATCAGAGGAGTGACACCTTGATGCTTTGGCAGTGCGAAAATTCAACATTTGCTGCTACTTAGAGCAATAATTTTCAGCTATTTTTAGCCAATCTTTAGTTATTTTCTAGCCATTATAGATTATTCTGGCTATTTCCAACTATCAGAAATGTCCGCAAAAAGGCTAACAATGTTTTGCCATTTTTTTTGCCGTTTTATAAGTCAATTTAGCGCAAAGAAATTTTCGAGTCAGCAACACTGGGGGATGATACCTTGAGTTACTGTATCAGATGACCAACCTTAGGTATGCCTCTGTTGCTGCCTTTGATTAGTTTCATTGAATGCAGTTCTTTGGTTTTCTATAGAAGCTCATAGAACAGGACTCCTTTTCAAGCCACCATATATACTATATCACTTTCTTTGAATGAAGGTTGGCCTTTTGCTTAGTTGTGCTTCGTTTCACTTGACCCCTGATATCTTGCATTCTACATTGTTATAAAGCAGGCATGAGTAACATTTTCGATCTAATGTCTTTTTTCAGGCCATACATTCACTCAAAAAATGTCGAACATATTACAGAAAGCATACTTAATTTCAACAACATAAAAATTACAATTATGAAATTATTGATTTGTGAAGCCAAGACAATAGTAATTTTACAATATGAATAAAGCAATTCAAGATTTCTAATGAATGCCTAGATTGGCTCCAGGCCTCAAAAAATCTGGCCTGCTGGCAAATGGTTGCCTATATGCGTTGTGAAGTATCCATTTTTCATTGACTGTCCCAATTTGCTTTAAAAATTGCAAATAGAAAAATGGTGCAGTAGGTTTATTTAACTCAATTCATGCGGATGCCACACATCAAAGCAACTAACATAACCAAGTTGATGCAAAAGATTTTCAGAGCTTGATTTGGTTATTTTGAATATGTTGGCCTTCACATGCATGGTATTATGTTGATTATCGTGAAGCACCATCTCGATTTGATCACTATCCACCTCAACTGGTCCTTCTGACTGTGAAGCATTGTTCAGAAAGAAATTTCCTCAATGGAACATTACAAAAAAGTATCGATATGTTTGGTCATTCACAGTACCTTCTCTATAAACTGTTCAAATCATTTTTGCATTTGAGTTGCATTTTTACCTCTCCTAAAATGATGAAGAATGATATAGCAAAAATGTTTCTTATTTCATTTCACCTTGAATACTGAAATCAATGAACAAAAATAAGCCGATTTCAACAGAACTTTCAAGAATGCTTGTTGATGTGACAGCTGTTGCAATACAATCATAGTTGATCTTTTTGAATAAATTAGTTGAAATGAAATGCTTCTAATGCTATCTAATGACACAAACCAAGCAAAATTTTAGTTACACAATGTAATGAACCAATCAAAATTCATTGAATAAATATATGAATAAAAAAGTTAGCAAATACATTTATGTTTTTTTTTTTCACATAAACTTCTATGTTATTAATATTCATGAAAAATCTCGAAACAAAATTGAGTCCTGTTCCTGCAAAGACAGACAGTACCAGCTGCAGAATGTTAAAACAAATAAACTCCTTGTCTAAGGATTTTATCTTCGAGAAAAGAATTCTTTGGCATACTTCCATTGTAAATCATAACTAACTATTTGATTTACCGGATAATAATGTCATTTTTATTTTAGGAAAAGTCGAACCTACTCTATTTGAAAACATTCATCATCCACTCAATAACATTATTGCCATCATTATTTTACCCAGATTTCCATAATGAAACCAACTTTTCAATCCCCTCTTTGTAAAAAAGAGCTGTATTTGATGCAAAGAAGTTTGATAGCCATGTTTGACCTCACCAATATTTTGGCGTAGGAACTGGTATCTGATCTGGAGCCGTTGATTTATCCACTTTCTGTTAACAAACAGAACCCATATCTCATCCCCAGTAACAAGTCAATGACAAAACAATTTCTTTTCCTGTCTGCTCCACAAAATGTTCCAGATTGCAGAACGTTGGGCTCTGTTATCAGCTGTAATTTCGTATGGGACTAGATCTCCTTGTCTGATGACCTTGCCGATCTGCTGAAGATGATTATATATATTAGACCATGCTGAATTCAGTTATTTTGATAATGCTTCAATGGTTTGACAAGGATCTGCCTCTACAACTGATCACAGCAAGTCGTTATCCAGCTCCATTTCCTTTCGTGAATCATCATCACCATCATCGGTCTTTTAACATCTGTCGTTGGACAGAGACCTTCCCTAGGATCTGCCACATTTCTCTATCATGGAGGTTGCAGAGCCAGTATTTTCTGAATTTGTCTAGTTCAACTCTCCATCTTGTATTTTGTTGGCCTTGGTTTTGCATGTGGTCTCTGGGGATGCATGTTGTGAGTTGTGATGTCCATCGGTTGTCTTTCTTCTCGCAACATGGCCAGCCCACTGCCATTTGAGATTTTTAATGGATTCTATGATATCCCTGACTCCTGTCATCTTCTGGATGTATTGTGCTTCTCGTGATCTCTCCATGTGATGTTGAGCATGATTCTCTCATGCACACACTGCATGCTTCTCTGTTTGCGGGTTTGTCTCTTGGTTATGTTCTATGTTTCAGCTCCATAACTGACTATCAGGAGGATGCATTGGTTGTATATCCGCACAATGAAACTTTAGTGAATGATGGGCTTCAATGAGGTCGAAATTATCCAATTGGAATTTAATGAACCAATGCTGATATTTGCAGACATCTAATTCATTTGGATGAACTCTGTAAATTCTTCTAGTGGCTGTCATTGCATTTTTACCAAGATTAAAATCACAGAGCATACAAAGATGGATATTAAAGTCTTCTAGTGTTTTGTCACTCATCTTGTACGATAGAAAATACTATCATAATTTAAAGAATATCAGCTAATTCATCTGAGAGAATATCTATTTAATTTTTGTGCTGTGTTAAATACTTAAAAAACAAAGGAAATAACACCTAAGGTTATGTTGTATAAAAATAAAATTACTTTTTGGTATATCTATCATCCAGAGATTTGTTGATCAAGAGATCCCAGAAAGTAAAGAAAGGCAATCGAACCACTGTAGCCCTGCAAATGGCTCAATCAACCAGCCAAGTGGGCTACAGATTCTTCTCTCTTTGAGTGTCCGCGTCTATATGAATATATGTGTGGCTGTCTATGTGTGGGTGCGTATGTCTCCAGGTGCTCCTGGTCACATTTTAGGGGCTGCAAACCTTGAAAATTGAAAATTTGCTCGAGTGTGTACTCAGTGTGTAAATACTTAGTTTCTCTGTAAGTGTTTGATATTGGGAAAATTTTGGACTTTGGACTCTTTAATATTACATCAATGTTATGTCTTGAGTGAGACAAATAGATACATGATAAAAAATGTAGGCACTATTAGAATTCTTTTCAAAAAAGTGCTTTTTAGGACCAACGATGCTTAAATCTTGTGCTGGTATTTTCTTTAGATGATTTTAGATAAAAGATCTATTTTCTTTAGATAATTTTAGATGATTTTTGAGGTAATTAGTTATGATTTACATGAGGGCTATGGTGATTCACTTATGTGAGGTACAGATATTTATTTTGTTTTTACTCGGCTCTGTATAAAAAATTTAGTTGCACAATCAGTTGAGCAGCTGTTTGAGTCTCGTCTGGAGGTTATTCTTTATGTCTAATCTGCACTGTTTAATGATGGCTATAGACTAACATTCTGAGTTGTTGCAATTTCAATACCTTTAATACCTTTAAATAGGTTTTAATGACAGCTGAATAGCGTCATGAAGCCATATGCGGTCCACCAACCAATCTTGCACAACCAGACAGATGGGGTGGGACTGGAGGCAAGAGTTTCTTCACTGAGAGCATTCCATGGTTTGGTCACTCGAGTAGAGAAGAAATTCTTTCTCGGCTTAGTGGGTGTCAACCTGGAGTTTCTGACCATGTCCTCAGGTTTCTATAGATAATGATGCAGTAAACGTGCCCTTGTCTGGACACGAAGAGCAGTGACAGTTTTGGCCTAAGGCATGGATGTAATTTTGAATATCATCATCATCATCAGTCTTTTAACATCCATCGTTGGACATAGACCTTCCCCTGGATTATCTATCATTGGCGTCGCGTAACCAGTATTTCCTGAATCTATCCAGTTCATCTCTCCATCTTGTGTTCTGTCGGCCTCGGTTTCTTTTGTGATCTCTGGGGATCCATGTTGTGAGTCGTGATGTCCATCGGTTGTCTTTCATTCTTGCAACATGGCCTGCCCATTGCCATTTGAGTTTTTTAATAGTTTCTATGATGTCACGGACACCCGTTTTCTTCCTTATATACTGTGCTGTCTTGTGATCCCTCCATGTAAGGTTGAGCATGATTCTCTCATGCGATTTTGAATATGGGTGGCATCAAACAGATCAGCACATTTACGGCAGAATTCCAATTTTACAGTTTACTCAGCCTCTCTGTGTATGGCGAGTTTAATTTTGGAAAGATCTTGGTAGCTCTTCCTTGAGCTCTTTTTATTGCATCAATATTATATTTCAAGTGAGGTGACCAGATACGTGATAGAAACTCTGGATGTAGGTGGACAATAGCTTTGTCGAAGAGCAGGAAGTTTTCTTCTTTTATATATTTAAAGGTGTGTCGTATATAGCTATCCATCTTATCAATGTTGAGCAACTAGGGAAGATATACATGTCAAAATTTAATAATGGTTGACAAGGCTTCATTTGATTAAAAAATGAATCAAGGTGATGCAAGTACTAGTAATACTAATAGTGTATATAAAAATGATTACATATGTACTGCTTAGCAATGAATTTCAAATGCTGATTTCCTAGATAGGTAGACCTGCCTCACTGAAAAGATTTACCTTATACAATCTTCCTTACTTCATTTCCAACCTTTTGGCCAAGTGCCAAATTAAGCTTAATAAACATATCCCTACTTTGCATAAATCAATCACTGTAGCCTGTGCATGTACCAGAGCTAATTATCTGAAAAAGATTAGCTAAAATTACTTAAAAAATAGATCTCCAAACTGTCCACAGAAACCCCCAAAAGCACTTTTTTGAAAAAAATGAAAAGTGAAAAAAACATTCTTAGATAAACAAAGAGAGAAGAATCTACTCATTTGTTGGACCACAGTGAGTTGATAAGAATGAAGTATGTCTGAAAAAGCATTCTTGAAATATGAAGTAAGATAAAAAGAATTGGATAATTTGTTTTCTTGATGATACAATAGAATCCTGTGTCCACACTCTAACAACAGTATAAAATTGCAGGCAAGGATAAAAATGATGGCAAAATTTGTTGTTTTTTAGTCATTAAACTATCCAACTTGAGTGAATGTACTTAATTAAGGATAAACATTGAAAAAAAGTATGAAAAAAAAGCACAGATTTAGAAACGCCATTTTCATTTCTTTGCCTGACTCTATTACAAACCGTCACTCAAAACTGTCACCATAGGTTTCTTCAGTTATTAAGATGGTCTGTCCGACTGTATGTATCATGCGTACAGGCTGCACCAATGGAGCTAGAAGGCTGAAATTGATCCTTTTAGTTTGTGTCAAGTAGTCTTCATGCTTGTTTTGTTTTTTTAATTGAGACTTTTGATGATCACTGTCCAACAAAACCCAAGATAGGTAGCTTATTCATTGATCACCTCTTTTTCCAATTTTTTCATTGATCACCCCCAACATGGTATGCTGCCACAAGACATAGGTCTTTTGACAGTTTCTATTGAGTGACTAAGCTGACCTGTTTCTTCTCATCCCCCTTGCTTTCTTTTTTCTTCATTTTCCTTCTTTGTCCTTTTTTTTTCATTTTCCTTTCTCGTATTCTTTCTTTTCTTTTTCACTCAATTCTTTCTTTCCCTTTCCTCTAAGCTTTAGAATGATTTGAAACAACTAGCTGAAAATCCACTCTAAGGGCAGGAGTCTCAGCTAGATGTCTATCATATATGATTAAGCAAAAAGATGAATATTCAGTTCTGATAACCTGATGGACACAAAGTAAGGTCCCAGTTTAGAATTATGGTAACATTATAAATCGGATCCCTCACCAGAAATTTTAAAAGTTTTGGAATTTTCAAAAAAATATGCTCCAGGGTCCCATTAGTGTCTGCAGGAAATTTGTTGGCCATAACTCTAGCCGTTCTTGAGTTATATAATGACAGACAGACATTTCATAGATTATAGTAAGATCCCCAGTGTAATGAAACTGATTAACTTTGAAAGAGAGCAGTTGTTGGAAAATATACCTTTATTTTAAGATGTCTGACATTATATTCTTTATTTTTTAAAATCTTCAACATGTACTCGAGATGTCGTAGGGAGGTGAAGACAACATTCACATTGTTTCATCCCTTGAGTATTTATTCTCCTTTATTTTTTACTTGAGCAATTTACTATAATCCACTTCCTGCTTGCTAGGCCTGTTGAAGCTTCTCCACAGCCCTGTTAATTGTACATTTTGGGAATAGGTCCCTTACCCATCTGTTGCAGCCTCTCACAAAACTGGATGATGGGTTGGACTCTCCACATTTGGAATCAGTTGTCAATTTGCTAGACTGGTTACCAACCAAGGCTGAAGAAGTCTGACTCCTATTCACCCATATGTTGAAAGAGAATAGATGGATTTATGCTTTCCCCATGGGCATTAGTGCAAAGTGAATGCAAACTGTCTCAGCCAGAGTTTGAACTTGGTTTGACAATTTCTTTTTGCTGTGCTTCACTTCTCTCTTCTTTCCTTCTCTTCTTTTTCCTTCTTTTCTCTCTCTTCCTTCATTTTCCTTCTTTTCTCTCTCTTCCTTCATTTTCTTCGTATTTCTCCATCCTTTTCTTAACATTCTCTTTTTCACTCTCTTCTTTGATACTCTTTTTTCCTCAAACCACTTCCCTCTTATTTTCTCTTCCTTTTCTTTCCATCATTTCTTCCCTCTAATCATTTCTCTGGTTCCTCCCCTCTATAACATCTTTCACTATCTTCCACTTCCTTCTCTTTCCTTTCTCCCTACTTCCATGTTATCATTTCTTTCTTTTCTCCTTTCTTCTAACGAAAGAGTCTATTTGAAAGAGAGTCTTTGACAACAAATCCTTATTAGACTTAGAGTTTGAACTTGGTTTGACAATTTCTTTTTGCTGTGCTTCACTTCTCTCTTCTTTCCTTCTCTTCTTTTTCCTTCTTTTCTCTCTCTTCCTTCATTTTCCTTCTTTTCTCTCTCTTCCTTCATTTTCTTCGTATTTCTCCATCCTTTTCTTAACATTCTCTTTTTCACTCTTTCCTTTGATACTCTTTTTTCCTCAAACCACTTCCCTCTTATTTTCTCTTCTTTTTCTTTCCATCATTTCTTCCCTCTAATCATTTCTCTGGTTTCTCCCCTCTATTACATCTTTCACTATCTTCCACTTCCTTCTCTTCCCTTTCTCCCTACTTCTGTGTTATCATTTCTTTCTTTTCTCCTTTCTTCTAATGAAAGAGTCTATTTGAAAGAGAGTCTTTGACAACAAATCCTTACTAGACTTTCGTAGAGTCAAATGAAGAACCACTTACTTTCGTTTTTTTCCCTTCATTTTTTTTTGCTATTCAATCATTAAATTCTTTCAAGCGTGTTGGTGCAGGCAACCCAGGATTTATTCTTTTCTCTAAAACCCTGTCTTCTTCACAACTGAACTCTGGGGAGAATTTCATTTACTCGGGAGAGACCAAACTCATACGAGTTGTATTTTCTCTCTCTCTATCCTTTTTTTCTCCTTCTCTCTGAAACCCTGTCTCTTTTCACAACTGAACTTTTGGGAGAAAAAGAAAACTCATCTTTCTATTTACTCGGGAGAAACTGAACTCATGCAAGTTGTATTTTCTCTCTCTCCATCCTTTTTTTCTCTTCACCTTTTTCTCCTCTCTTTCTCTCTCCTTCAGAAACCTTATTTTACTTCAGCTGCCCCTTTTTCCACCTCTTATTTCTTATTCTATTCCAGCTGCCAGTCTTCAACAATTTTTCTCTGTACCCCGACATTTTATTGAAGGACGTTTCATTGAATATGCAAAATACATACATACACATAAGCACATACCAAAAACTACATATACTAATACACACATACCATGAATGTATACACAGGCCATATATACGCACCCACCACATACATACATGTATGCACATACCACATACGCTTGTGTGCTTTATGGTGTGAATGTGTGTGTGTGTGTGTGTATTTCGATGAAACATTGTTCGAGGAAAAGTCGTGCCACAATTTCCCTCCAAATATAAGATGTGAGTCTGAAATTTCCACTCGGTTTCCTTCCTTGTTCTATCTATCCAGTAATTCTTTCTTCATTGATTTGTGGATTGTAGGATTTCTTCAAGATTTTTTTTACTTTTTGAATGAAAACGACTGGAATTTGAGTTTTATTGACTTTCCAAACAGATTCGGGTTTTGAAAAAAATAGAAGGGAAAAATCCTTGACTTTTCTGACCCTCCGTTTGGTCCTGTACTTTACAGCTTGTTTCATTTTATTCTGATCTTGCATCTGTCTCGCTTTGTCTGTTTCATGTGTACACAGTATAGCCTGTTTTTATCTATCTCCGTCTACTCATATCTATCTATCTATCTATTGAGCTACTGTAGCTATCAAAGATGGTGGAGAGTTCTATCCTTTCTTATACGTGCATGCGTTTATTTGCTTGTTCCAGTGGCAATCGGAGTCTGCACTCCACTAGAGCCCTTCGAAAAATTTTTTTTTTTAATTTTTATCTTTAGGAAACAAAGCTTTTTTGACCTTTTTGGGGCCTTATTCTGATGGGATTATCAATAACATCTACATTCTCAAGAGCCGAGTTGTTTCTAGATATTTTTTTTTCACTGTATTTTAGATATTTTCTTGTGGAAAACATCAGAGATATCATAAATAGAATTTATTCCGATCATATTTATTCTTCGGGGGAATTTTTTTGTATGACTTCAAATTTTGATGCTACAGTTGTTCAGTTATTGACTGTGATGGCAGGTCTATCGATATATCTATCCATCTATCTCTCTATCAATAAGGGAGAAAAGAAAGTCTGTTAGTTCATTGATGGCCGTTACTGATACTATAAGTGTGACAGACGCTTCTCTCATCATATATATGATCATGTGCATTATGTCAATAGTTAATCATTTCTAACAGATTTCAACTATAAGTTACCCTACATCAGTCCTTCTTAGCAGTAACAATAATACCTCGACAGGGGCAAAACTTTAACTGCGTGGCATGATATATTGTCACATAAAAAATGAATTTTTTGCTGAAAAAAAATGGGGCAGTCTTTTGTTTTATAGTATTACGGTCAAGAATCGAGTGGAATTTAGTTTCACATGTTGAATTAGAGAATGTATATTTTTTTTTAAAATTGTTTCAATTATTGATTTACATCTCTGTTATCATCAACGTAAGTAAAATGTCATTTTAGTTTCATTTACAATTTCTTTCAGGGATGATTGCTTTAAAAAATTGGGTGTGGGGAAAAAAGGTTGAGAGACCCTGCCCTAAATATTTCTATTTGATGCTTAACAACGGCATGAAAAAAAAAAAGGAAAAGTTGAATTATTTTTGTTTTGTTTTCTATTTGGTCGGTGCAGAATTAATTGCAGTTTTTAAACTTCGATGTTTATTTTGGAATAAACTATGTCCACAAAATTTTGCTCTGTTTATTTGAACTGAACGATTTCTTTTCACTGTTTATTCTGGTTTATTGGTGGCTGTCAAATTGGAGACAGGGAGAGAGCAAATTCCAGCATTTTTGCTGTACAAATTCAAAATGGAACGTAAAGCTGTGGAAACTACTTGCAATATCGGGTATTTGGCCGGAGGACCGTCAATGAATTTGCATCTCAACAAAGGTTCCAGATATTTTGAAATCGAGATGAGATCTTTAAAGATAAGATTGATGACATCCAATTGTGGGCCATTTATTGGATGAATTGTGACATGAAAAATGGATTCTGTTCAACAATCAATGGCATTCAGTACAATGGCTGGACACGGGTGAAGCACTTAAACATGTCCCCAAACCAAACTTGCTTTGAAAGAAGATTATGGTCACTGTTTGATGGTTGGTTAGAGGAATCATACACTACAACTTCTTGAATCCTTCTGAAACCATCACAGCAAAAAAGTACTGTCAGGTAATCAACAGAATGCATCAAGAGCTGCAACATTTACGTCCAATATTGGTCACTCTAAAAGGACCAATTCTTCTCCATGATAACGCCTGACTGTGAATGAACCTGCAGGAATTGAACAATCTAGTCTATGGAACTCTACATCACCCAACTCACTTAACAGACCGCTCTCTGACTGACAACCACTTTTTCAATCATTTTGACCACTACCTGCAAAGGAAGGTCTTTAACATCAGCCTAAAACGCCTTTTAAGAATTCATTGGTTCCACAATCCAAAAATTCTAAGCTTCCAGAATAAATGAACTGGTTTCTAATTGGTAAATTTGTGTTAATTCTGAAGGTTCTTATTTTGATTAATATATTTTATTTTAAGCTGAGATAGACTGCATTGAATCTGATGGTAAAAAAACGCAATTATTTTTGCACCAACCTAATAGTTAATTTTTTTGTCTGCTATTTTTCCTTGCAAAATACCATTCTTTGCAGGTGCGGAATCTGCTTCTTTGCGCCATTCTGCCTTCCCCCATTGTGGGATGTCAAGCATCGGTGCCCAGCATGTCAGCGCACTGTAGGGACATTCAGGAGGCTTTGAGAGTTCCTTGGTTCCATATCAGCCAATCGACCCAACCCAACAGGCGGACGAGCAACAACCTTACCATTTGATCAAAATATGTCAAAATACTCTCACTCCCTCCTCTCATATATGCGCTGATTCCTGCACTGGCTTGTGGCACAAGTTTTTATCTCTGCCCTACCCACAATTCGTAGCTTCCCATTCTGATGTTTGTGAACGGTATAAAGACATTTGCATTCTGGAAAACTCTGCCCCGGTCTACTCATCCAGATTATAGACATCCCTGGACATTTGCGTTCATTTTTATTCTGTATCCCAGATAATTGTATCCCAATTTATGTATATTTCATATTGGATCTAATCTTTTATATTTATATATTTGTGTCCTGAACATTTCCATGCCAATACATATATGTATATATATATACATATTACATATTTGATATAATTTTACATATTCATGTGATTTTTTTATCAAAAAGATCTTTATTGAACAAAAAAAAGGATTGTAGCATACATTGTATTGATTTAAAAACTTAATTTTGAAGTCCAAACTTGAAAAGTATACATTTTGTTGGCAATCCCTGATGAGAAACTTAATATATATATATTCATATGGAAATGTTCTGGACAGAAAAAAATTGCATCCAATATGAAATATACGTATATTGGGACAGAAATGTGTGTGGTGCACAAAAGAAACTGATTCAAATGTCTAGAGACACCAAAGACACCAAAAACCAGAACACAGTTTTCCAGTACATGAATGTTCTAGTGACCTTTGTCCAAGCCACAATTCCTATATCAAGTCTTTCATGGGTCTGGTTTTCTCTAAAAGCTTGAAGCAATTTTTTTCCTCCAAACAAATCCGAATTCAGAATCATCACAGTAAACCCTATACTTGAAATGTCTTAGTTCTCTGATCGTATAAACTCATTAATGGTACTTCCAGTGCTACAGGATTTTAAAAAAACAAAAACATTCCAGCATTTTCAAAATAGTCTTTCATCTACAACAGAGGTTCTTGATCTGGGGTTCATGCACCCCCAAGTAGTGTTTAAGGCAATTTTTGGAGGTGTAAGAAAAGGGTGGCAAAGAAAGTTTTTTTTTCCATCTTATTACTGATGTATACAACTTTGAGAAAATGCAAAGTACCCAACGCATTTAATATTTTTCATTGGAAATTTCTTTTTACAAACTTTTGATTTTGACATCTAATACCTTTTAAAATTTTGTTATTTACACTTTTTTATATTAATCTTCCTAATTTTGACTTTTTTAGATTTGATTTTTTAGGCTTAAGATTAAGGGGTACGAGAAAGATTTTGAATTCTCAAAGTGGTGTGAGCCTTGAAAAAGGTCAAGAACCGCTGATCTGTTATCTTTTCAATTCATCACCCATTAACCACTTAGCTTAACCTAAAACTTTACCCTTTAATGAAAACCTTTTATTAAAAAAAGATTTGTTGAAAATACAAACTTTGAAGTCTGTTCAAGGCCAACTTACAGAGCAATTTGAAAAAAAAACCCTTCCATTTTACTAACTTTGCAATTTACATTAAATGAAACAACAGAATTTCTATGATAAAAAAATTTGCTAACATTTAAAAATAGGTGGGAATTTTTTTTTAAATCCAGTGTCTAAGAAGACAGGATCCTTTTGGGGATAGAGGGATAAAAATCTCTGAAAAAAAAAAAGCTGTAGGTGAGACTCAAACACATCTCTTTTATCTTCATGAGCTGGCCATGCAAATAAGTAAAGCAACAATAAAAATGTAAGATAAAAGGAAATACTAGTCAAAAATTAATAATGGTTGACCAATGTTTGATCCAATAAAAAAATAAATCAGGATGATATTACAACTACTACTACTACAAGTACTGTGCATTAAAACAATAACAAATATGACATCTAGTTATTGTGAAAAAATGAAGATTTTAAGGTTTAGATTTGATCTTCTGCCAGCCATAAGAGCTCTTTTAGTTCAGTCGCAAAAGCAGTTGCTGTATATAGGCAGCTTGCCAAGGTAAAAAAGATGTGCATTTGAGTATTGCCTAGAGCTTATCCTTTATTCTCCACTGTTTACTCACTACTGTATAACTGACAGTCGGAGTAAGTTGCAATAAAAAGCCACTGAAAAATTCAAGATAAAAGAAAACACTAGTCAAAAATTGATAATAAAAATGGTTGACAATGCTTCACCTAATTTCTTCTATTATATAAAACAATCGTCTATGTTTGTCACAGTGTTCCCGCCTGAAACATTAGTGCAGCTCAACCAAATTTGATATACATAGTCATTGGATCTAGATCTTTTACAGTAAAAAGTTCTCAGAAAATTTTCTCCAAATAGTTTTAGAAGGTGATTCGATTTACAATGTAACAATAATACTAAACTTAACCTTACTTTTCATTCAATATACATATATATGTATACATACTAGCTGGAAACCATCCAATAGAGCAGGTTTCAGCTGGTAAAAAATAAATCAAGATAATTTTACCCAATCACTATTAGTTGAGAATTAAAAACAAAACTCATTTTTTAGCTAGATATCCAAAACGTGGATGCTTGTGAGCGTGGTCTTGTACCAAGAGAGAATGGCCGACCACAAAGGCTGGGGCTAGAAGCGTAACTAGCTAGGGATGCTGGAGCTAGAGAATATTGGACCATGTGCGTCCAGGGGTTTTATAGGGATTGTTGGAGGAAGTGACATTTTAGATATCTGGCTAAAAGATGAGTTTCGTATTTAATTCCTAGCTAAAAGAATGGGGGCACTACACTGAAAACCATGTTGGTGTGCTACACTTGTGTTCCCAGATAAACCCAAACTTAGTATATTTTTTCCTTATTCCTTGGTTTCTGGTGGTAAGGGATTCTTTCTGTTTGTTTTCGGATATCATTTTTTTCCTAAATTAAACTTTATTATTATTGAATACCATTTCTATTCTCCAAACATTTTTTTGCAAATCTATATACGAGGGTGTAAAGTCCGTGGCCTTGCATGTTGTTATTAACTATATTTTGATCTGAAATTTTTTCTCTATGATATTTGATGTATGTAATTAAATTCACCAGTGAAGAAATGATATTATATTGGAAAATATCTATCTATCTATCTATCTATCTATCTATCTATCTATCTATATATATATATATATATATATATATATATATATATATATATATATATGTAGAGAGAGAGATGCTTATGTCAGTGGTATATGGTGCTTTGTATTACAGGTGTGCTCTGAGCTACAAATGCGAAAAAAAATTGAATCTTTTTTTCCTCCTCTTCTATGTTCTATGGCACATTTGTTAATTACATGAATTTCAAAGTTTTAAGCCACTTAAAGACTTTTCATTAATTCCCTTATTTCTTTTTATTTGTTCCCCGTTTGTAACATTGAATGAGCGAGTGTGTGAAACTTTACAATTTACAATTGGGACCACATTCCTTGCATTGTACCAAAAAAGATTTTACAATGTTGCTTTTTATAGACATTAAAAATATTTGGGTTTTTTTTATGCATTCGTAGCTCAGAGCACACCTATGATGCAAAACACCATACAATTCTGATTTATATATATATATATATATATATGTATTGGAAAAAGATTCTCAGGTAAGTTAGACAATGTATCATAGTGGTGGGTAATATCTATAATAATCCATTTTAAGAATCTCAATAAAAAAATGAGTTGAATAATAGCTTGCAAATACAGATTCGGCATCTCAAACTTGGCAACTTCAGGAGCAAAGGTGTCCTGGTTGGCTTGGGTCGGTTAACGTCGGGAATTGCTGGGTGTGTTGGGTCACTGGTACCACTATAATTTGCTTTGTCTCAAAACCAGAGCACGGCAAACTTGCACCCAGTGCACTAGCCCAGAATTTTTGATGATGTTTAACGGGGTTTATTTAAGTATGGATCAGCATTAAAGAGTCTAAAGCTATTTTATCAGGTGACTTATTTTTGATAATTCAAATATTCTGAGGTTTTTAAAGTCTCAATTCATCTCAAGCTGTTTTAGCATATGATGATCAGACACAAAACCTTAAGAGTTTCTATGATGTGATTTTTATTGTTATATCATAATACAAAGGTAAATTAACCAATAAGATCATCCAATTTGCAAAGAGACAAATAAATAAACAGAAAAATTCGCATAGACGTTCATTATAAAAAAATTTGCATAGAGATTCAGATGCTCAACCTGTGTATCTGAATCTTGTCAATGATCATAAGTTTTCTTTTAAAAGGTTCCTAAACTATTTCTAATTTTGTAACAAAAATTGCTCACTACTAAGTAAATTTTGTAACTGGTCATTCATTCAACTATGTTAAAATGATATATATAATTGTAATTTATTGGAAAAACCATTCAATTTTTAATTAAGCAAAAAGGAAACCGTTCTTCAAAAATACTGATACGTCCACCAAACAACACTGGCATTATCTACGAATTCTCTTGCACTTTGGGAGATTGTGTCCGCTATGATAGATAAACATCAAATTCATATGTTGGACATACAACAACTTTATCATATAGATTAACTTGCCATCTGTCGGATCAAAGTGCTATCCTTACTCTTATCAATAAATACATATTGCTAGCCTCTGATACTTCAACAAACATACATCATATGCTTGTGAACAATACACACATGATATGCAACATTAATTGTAAAAAATGGCTACAAGTCCAGAAGCAAATATAATAAAATCAAGAAACTCAAAACTATACAAGATCTTCTTTGGTTTGGGAATTGGGATTTCAAGGAGCAGAAATGCATTCAGCCCTGCGAAGAATTTCTTGTGCTTTTTAAAAGCCGAGTTGAATAATATCTGGTATTTGGAAAATGTTCAACATCCACAGTTTTTCCTGGTCTTGAAAATGGTCAGTAGTGCTGCTGAAAGTGCTTGATCCTATGCATTGGATCCAGGGACACATTCTCTTGTAGGTAAACAAGAAAAGTTATCAAGAAATTGAAAAATACATTCCTTATCAAAAATTTTATCGAACATGTATCAATGAGAGATTGATGCCTAAATATACAAACATATGTATACACATGAATAAAATCATAAATTTTATTTTCATAAAAATACCTATTGATTATCATTTATAAAATAGACATTACTGTATATTTATAAATAATTATATATCATTAAAAATTATTATGATTATATTTTTCTCTAAAATTTGAGGAAAAAAATTTTATAACTGATAACATTCGCTCAAATGGAGCTCTTTGTCCTGGTGTGGGCTATTACAGTGGAAGAATTTATTACAGATACTCGTTCACTAACATAACTTATAGATTTATACAAATTATCATATACATTTATAAATTACTATTTTTTGAATGATTCTCAAGAACTTGGATTTTCTTTGAATCTACAAAAAAAACCCCGTGGACCAAAATGACCAAAATTTAGACTTTCTGGTGTATATTGAATCTCTGTAGCCCCACAAATGACCTGCTTAATCAACCAGCCAAGTGGGCTGCAGGTCCTTCTCTCTTTGTTCATCAGTCTGTGTGTCTCTGAATGCTCCTAGTTATATTTTAGGGGCTACAGCCTTGAAAATTTCCATGAGTGCCCCACTGAGTGCCCCCTGAAACTGTTTTGTATTTTTTGTTGCTGTTGTTCCAAAAAATTGCTTTTTTGCGAATCTATGGTCATTTTGGACCAACTAACAATGCCCAAAATTGAGATATTTTAAAGAAATATTTTAGATAAAAGATCCAATTTTTGAAGATAAAAAAAGTTCTTTAATCTAAAATTCTTAGGTTATTTTAGATAATTTCTCAGATAATCATTCCGGTACATGCATGGGCTATGGTGATTCATTTATGTGAGATATAGATATGAAAATGTCTTTTGCTTACTCGATGAAATATTTGGACTGATATCCTCATCTTTCTTGTTTTGACTACTATGTTTTTGCTGGTCAGCTCTCTGGCCTTTCTCAGGCATATATCGCATCTCAACTCATTTGCTCCTGTGTTGTGCCATACACAACGCAATAATTTTGTCTCTATTTCTCAAATGATCCACATAGACCAAATCACTGTTTGTAGTAATTGTGGGTTTTCTTGGGGTCAGAGAAGGATTTGTTTGGTACTGTGAATTTTGAAAAAAGAAGTGGAAGATTACTAAATACAACGTACACCAGAGGAAGGGTGGTGAAATCAAAGTAACAAAGATGAGGATACTAGTCAGAATAATTTATCTGATAACAATTACACCTTTAGAACTTCACGAACAATTTTTTGTTTAACTTTTGTTCAAACCTGAAGTTGTCTTTATTTTCCTACTGTAACATAAACAAAGAGAACAATCCTCTCCAAATTTTGGGTTATAAAAACTTACTTATGTACCAATATTTATGTTATAAATTTTCAAAGGCTTATTTCATTCTAGTAAATGAATACCTTCATAAATTTAACATTCCTCTGTGATTTGAAATCACGATTGATTGGTAATGGTGTCTCTTACTGACTAATCAAAATTTTCAAGTTTTGTATACCAACTGAAATTTATGTGATAAATACGCAAAGGCCTATTTCATTTTAATAAATAATTATATCTATAAAATTAATATTTTCCTACCATGATTTGAAATCGCCACCAACTAATTGGTAGGCTAGTGTCCCACTGACTGAGCTAAACTGACAAGTCTTAGATATCAATAAAATTTATCTTACAGAAACACAAGGGTCTATTTCTTTCTTATAAATAAATAAATACATTTATACTAAAAAGATATATATTTTTATAATTTTTTTATCTATTTTATATACAATACAAAAGAAGGCGTTGGGTTTGACCTGCAGCAACCAGGCTTATTGTTTTTTATTTTCTTTTTTTATTTCTTGTTAAGTTCCAATAGAAAATATCTTTATTATTCATTGAAATTTTCCAGACTAGTGTCTTCATCTTGGTTGTTATAGTCATAACAATGTCTTGGCCAATATAACCTTCAGCCTTCTTTAGGTGCCTATCATAGTTGGTAACCTGAAATTCCAAACCAAACCCTATTCAATCCATAAGGGTAGATTGTTCTCATTCCACTATTCCACTGTATATGCTGAAGGATATCTTAAATGGATTAATTCTTCCTCGCCACTGAACTATAACTTTTTTGCTCCTCCCGATTCCGAGATTGAATTCATGACTGCCAGGTTACTGGATACGCTTAACCAATACTTTTATCTACTACGCCACCAATGGCAAACATTTATAGCATGATGAGTCGAAATTTTGACATTTTAATAGTTCAGGTAAATACTTGTTAATAAGCTACCTATTTTTCTTTAAACTAGGAGTATAATCAAATGTATTTTGAAATTTCAAAATATTCTTATATATATATATATATATATATATATATATATATATATACACGAGGATAATACAATGAAATTAAAAATGTATCACCTAAAAACCTGTAGCAAGTCACTGCTGGAAACATGTGTCATAGGTTCGTCATCACTGTACTAGGCCATTGTTCTGTGGGACACTAGTACAATAAATCGGTGCATAATAAGGATAATTCCTCAGCTCAGAAATTTAGACCAGAAAAATTTTACATTTGCTTTTATCATCAAGCTATAATTGAGAATTTAAATCTAATTTTTTATGTAGAAGGAAAGAAGAAACCTTTCTGAACAATCTTGGAGACTGAATTAATATTTACTAACAAGTTTTTCTCAAGGAAAAACAATGTCCCAAAGGACAAAAAAGTAATTACTAATCTTGTAAACAAAGTCTTAATTCTATTTTATTATTACTACAGTAATCTCCCTTTTTAACGTGTGTTCCAAAACAGACAACGGTTAACTTTTGTAATGGAATCGCGGATAACCAGAAGTCATTTACAAGTTCACTGGTGAACAATAGTGATATTTTCATCACAAAATCCAAGAAATTATGTGTAAAACACCATGTAGTTATATATCAATTGATTGCAAATTTAAGAAATTTATTATTAGAATTAAATTAAGTAAGTCTTTTGATGAAATTCTGTTTTTATATGTGGTTTGTCTGGACAAGTTTGTGATAATGAATACCAAAATATTCGCTACCTACCCACTTTATATCACAAACCATGCTATAGTGGGCTTTGTTATATCAATGGACTCCAGTATTATTTATTAGGTAAATTACTATTGTTGAGATTTTGGGCTCCCTTCTTTTTAAATTTTTTTGTATCTCATCTTGCCATTTCCTACATCTATCCTGTAATCTAGTGCAGTGTCATTGGGGCACCACTGATGACCTATTATGGACTATCTCTCTCTATCCGTCCCTGTTCCCTGTAGTTCTCAGAGATTAGCTGATAATCAGATCCGTCCTCTCTTTGATGTTGTCCTATCATCCCTTCCTTTGTCCACCCCTCCCTGCTCCTCTTTGCTAACCTGTTTGATCTTGCATTTTGATACAAAATACTAAAAAAAAATTGTAGCAAAATCTCATGACACTCAACCATACATACTTGCATACCCTATGGTGTAAAAAGTATTATATATCAATATATGTAAAATATCAATGCATATCAATATATGTGAAAATAAAAGTAACAATATATATATATACAATAAAACTATCAATATATAAGTAATGAACATACCAATATATATATATACTAGGTGGGTGCACAAGTTTCCATTGAAGAATCAGTTTTCAACTGTGTATTTAGTATCTGGTTTTCAAAAAAGAGTGCTGAAAAATTTTGCACATACCTAATGAAATAAAACATATCAATGCTTATCAATATATGTGAAAATAAAAGTAACAATATATATATATACAATAAAACTATCAATATATAAGTAATGAACATATCAATATATATATATATATATATATATATATATATATATATATATACTAGGTGGGTGTACAAGTTTCCACTGAAGAACCAGTTTTCAACTGTGTATTCAGTATCGGGTTTTCAAAAAAGAGTGCTGAAAACTTTTGCATGCACCTAATGAAATTAAAAATATAAATACATATCAATATATGAGAATCAATGTATTTATACCTGGCCAATAGTAATTGCTTGTTAACCCAATGGTGACAATATTCGATTTTTCTTCTTTAAGATCAAATTTTAAAAAGGTAATTTGATTTTGAATCAAAATGATTTACTCTTATACCAGACCAATTGTAATTGCTTGTTAATCCAATGGTGACAATATTCAAATTTTCTTTTTTAAGATCAAATTTTTAAAAGTTAATTTGATTTTGAATCAAATGATTTACAGTTCGTCTTCTTTCACCCTCTTCTCTTACCCCAAAAAGTAAAAAAGAGTTACATGAAAATTGCAGTGTTAGTTGTATAGTCAGGGCTGGCTTTGAGCCAATGGAGCTAATTGCTCCCTATGAGGGCTTTCACTTGAGTATGTTCTCATCTTGTCAAATATACACAATACCACATTGTAGATGTACAAAAAGAGATAAAGAGAACAGAAACCATACCGATTTTCTTCTGAATTCTGAAAGATTTTGCAGTGTTCATTTACATTGTCTATATTTCAATTTTTTGCTCCAGAAGTGGAAATGAATTACATGAAAATTGTAGTGTTAGTTGTATAGTTTAAAGCCAATTAGAACAATTGCTCCCAAAGGGGCCCCATACCCAAGGGGGCACTGCATTTGGGTATATTCTAGTCTAATCAAATACACACAACTCTACACTGCAGATGGACAAAATGATTTACAGAGAACAGCAATAATATTAATTTTCTTTTGAATTCCAAAATATTTTAATAGTTTGTTTACAATGTCTGTATTTAAAATTTTTTTTCATTGTACTTGAATCAAATAATGATAATCAGTTACAGAAGAGCGTAAAAAAATTATTTCTGTGAAATTTTTAGGTGTCCGTTATGATTGTTCTCCATTGTGCCATAGAGATATAAAGTTAATTTAAATTTCTAAGATCCTACAGACGTTGACTGCTAACCAGGGGATCTGCAAAAAATGTTTCCAGTTGTGCCCCACAGCTTCTAAGGCCAGCCCTGTGTATAGTATGCCATGTCCCTTCAGAACATGGGTAATCATGGCCCTCCACAGTTTCCCCTCCTTTGTGGCTTTCAGCAATGCTTTCTCCTTTACGTTTTCTGATATTCGTTCTACGATCCATTTGCTTGAACTAGTCAAGTAGGTTACCCATTCTCTCCCTCTGCTTCATTCACCTTTTATGTGAGTGATGAATTCTCAAGATTGACACAAATTGTAATAATCAATATTTTTCGAAGTCAATTTTTAATCTTGACATAAGTTTCTGATAAGAAAGTTTTCGAAATTTCAAATGAGTTTAAAATCTCTGTGAATGAGGTAAATACATTTTTACCTTATTCAAACATCTCCACACACACTCTTATTACCACCTGATAGAGGTAGAAGAAACATGCAACCACCTAAAGAAGAATTAATACATCATAATAATAACAATAATAACAATAATAACAATGATAATAATAATGATGATAATAATAACAATAATGATAATGACAATAATAATAATGATGAAATAATAATAACAATGACAATAATGATAATAACAATAATAATAATAATAATGACAATGACAATAATAATAATGACAAAATAATAATAATAACAATGACAATAATGATAACAATAATAATAATGATGACAATAATAATTATAATAATGACAATGATAATAATGATGACAATAATGATAATGATGACAATAATGATGATAATGATGACAATAATGATAATGACAAAATAATAATAATAACAATGACAATGATAATAACAATAATAATGAGAATAATGATAATGATAATAATGATAATGACAATAATTATAATAATGACAATAATAATAATAATGACAATAACAGTAATGATAATAATAATAACAATAATGACGATAATGATAATAATAATGACAATAATAATAATAATTTTGCTTACCCACAATTCAAATTTCACTTAAAAACAATTGTCTCCTTTTGTTTTTCCCTTCATTTGTCTTTTGAAGGAGTCCAGAAAATTGACAAAATATCAGGAATAAAATTTGAATGATTCTGAAGCAAAACTTCTAATATTGTCATTCAATACTCATACCAGTCTCTGTAACAAATGATATCTGATCAAATTTGATTATTATTAAATTAACTTTCACAACTCCTGAGATATAGATATCCAGTTGTGTTTATGACTGTTGGGATATATATGTTATATAGATCTTTTTTTAGGTGTCTAATGAGATGTATGTGTTGTGAAATATACAGTAAATGAGATTTTCCTGGGTTTTACAACTGTAGACATTGGCATTATCATAGAGTGAAACCTATGCAGAAATTAGTTTGTATTACGTTTGAACAGGGAAGACATTTTGGACAAAGTGATCTGCTAATTCCTTGTTTTTCATCTACAGTTTGATAAATATCTAATTGGACAAATGTATTCAATCATGATTTTAGTTCTTCAAAATATGGAAAAATTTTGTTCCAATAAAAGAATATTCTTCTTTTAAAATAAAAATCAACACATTTTTAGCTTTTTATATATCTTTCTAAAAATTTAGGCATTAAGCAACTTACTAGGTTGGTTTTAAAAGGATTGATAGATAATTTTTCTTTAATTTCAATAAAAAGATCAAGATTCACACAGTTTTTAAGATTGATTATTATAGAATCTTTTGATTTTCTTCAAAATAATTCATTTTTAACATTCCAGTTTTAGAAAAAAAATCTCTTTCTTCTCTGCTAACTAGAGAGAACTCAGTACCTGAACATTTCTATAGAAGAATGGTAATTTCACCTTCCAAGCACAAATAGAATACATAGAATCACCCTTATCATAATTTGTGTGTATTTACAGTGAGTGCTAAATGTATGTGATGTATTTCAGAAAGTCCATTTTAGCATTCCTATTCATCTTCAAAACTGGCAGACATTGGACTAAAAAATTGAATTAAAAAATACAAATATCAGAAAAATATTGGAACAAGATTGAACATATAAAAGTTATGCACAAAAATCAGGAATTTTTGGTCTAAATTCTGTCAATTTTAAAGGCGTATAAGTATGTTAAAATAGACTTTTATGAATTCTATCGGATACTTTTTGTAGTAATTGTACACGGACAGATTTCTGCTTGATGCCTTAGTATGTAAATGTACCTGAGAAATGCTTAAAACTTCCATTGAATTTTTTTCCCCAAGCATCTCTCCAAGCGCTTGTATAGATGTATCAGGAAATCAATCATTTTTCACCTCAGATCTTTCTTAACCTTGTTTTTTTGCCTTTGTTGAAAGAAAAAAGATTAGCAAAATATTCTTTATATAATCAGGCATTTTTTCTACAATGCACAGTTTCTTTAAAAAAAATATTGATAATCTGGTGATAGAAAGACGGAGGTGAAGTAAATCAAATTATTGATATACAGAGATGAAAAAGAAATTAATTTTATACTTGTGATCACAGGGCTGCCTAGAATTCATGCTTGCTATTAAACAGCAGCTTTGATTTGCAATATGATGCATTTTCCAGGTACAATGTAATTAATTCTGTTTTTAGCTCTGGTTGTGAAAAATGAATTAAAACTGTTATATCAATAAAATTATTCATGGAAAAAGTCAATAACTATTCCATTATTTATGGTTTATATATTCAGTATATATGTATATATGAGGCAAAGTAAATTGAATTTGTTGAAATCTAGTGAAATAATTTGGTGTCCATGCTTTTTATGATTACCCAGTAATAACACATAATAATAATTGAATAATAACCAAGTAGTTATCAGATTGTTATATGATTTACTGAACGGTACAGATACTTTTTTTATATTTCTTTTGCTATATATTTTTCTTTATTTTTTCATCCTTCTTTCTTGACTAAAAACAAAATAACTTTGTAATATATATCTATATATAAGATATTGCACATCCTATTTATATACATGTACGTTTTTATTTATTGTCAAGTGCACTCCTTTCACCTTTGAGATCAATATCACATTTTCCTTTCTCTCTCTCCCACTCTGTCTCTCTTGTTCTCTCACTATTATATATTTACTCACACACACACATACACATACACTCTCTCCCTCACACATATATATGAGAATATAAGAGAGATGTGTATGAATATGTGTATACATATATATATGCGCATATTAGTCTATGAGAAAGATACTATTTTTTCATGTGATTACATATATATGTGTGTGTAGGGATCGGTTTGTTATCAATTTTGGGGAATAAGAAATGATTACTATATTTTATATGTATAAACATAGACTAGAGCATAAACATACACACAAACACACACACATACATGCAATCTCTCTTTCTCCCTTCCTTTCACCTTCATGCACCATTCTTACACATACACATGAAGGTTTGTATTTAAATGGAAAAAAATCATGTTCCTAAACTGTATGATATTCAAAAAAAAAATACTCTTAATGAAGAAGCATTCATTAAATTCATTTTAATGTCTAAATTATAATGATTCAGGGTGTATGTGAAAAAATGCTACATTTAAAAGGGAAATAACTCATTAAAAGAAACTTTAGAGTTTTTTCCATCTAATTTAGTGTTAGCTGAATGACTGATACACTTAGTTGTATTCTCAATTAAGTGTATCAGCCAATCAACTGACAATAAATTAAAGGGAGGCAACTCCAAAGTTTCTTCTTGAAATGTTCCGTTTCCCACATACACCCTGTATATAAATTGAAAGAAAATAAAAAGGTTTATTTTTTTGTTTTGTTATATTTATAATAACCCCCAAAACGATATAAATTTGAAGTGTTGGATATGATGTTACCAATGAATAATTAGGAAAATACTCATTTTCGGGGAAAAAAATTAAAAGTAGTTGAAGAAAAATACATTATGAAAACAAAGAAAAGTTTTTGAAAATGTTGAGTTTTTTCTCTTATATGCATAATTGTTATACATGTATATTTATGCATATATATATATACATATACGTATATATATATATACACATTTATGTATGTGTGTGTATATGTAAGCATTTTTGTATGTGTATGTCTATGTGTGTATATTTATGAGTGCATATTTGTGTATATTTGAGTATGTATATATATGTAATTATTTTATGTGTGTATATTTATGTATGTGTATATATGTATGCATTTCATGTGTATGTATATATGTATTTTACATATGTGTATATTTATGTATGCGTATATATGTATGTATTTTATGTGTGTATATTTATGTATGTGTACATATGTACGTATTTTATGTGTATGTATATGTGTATATATTTTGCGTGTGTATATTCATGCACGTGTATATACGTATATATTTATGTGTGTGTATATTTATGTATGTGTATATATGTATGTATTTATGTGTGTATATTTATGTATGTGTATATATGTATGTATTTCATGTGTGCGTATATGTATGTGTATATATGTACATATTTTGTGTGCATGTATATTTATGTATGTGCATATATATGTATGTATTTTGCATGTGTGTGCTTATATATGCATATATATATATATAATGTGTGAATATATATTTATTGTCAATTATCTATATGTACGTATATGCCTTTATCTATACATACATATATAAATAAATATAAAAATATGCATTTGTGTATAATGTTCTTTTTTTGAGAATGCTATAAGTATAATGAAACATTGGACAAGGACTATTCATTTTGTTCAACAATATATATATGTATATATATATATATATATATATATATATATATATATATATATATATATATAATTCACTATTTCCCCACTCTCTCAAGAGTATTATATCTTACACCACTTCTGTATGTTATTATGTGCAATGAACAAAATAATGACCCAGTGAATTTTCTAATGAGAGCAATAAACATGACATTTTCCAAATCATCATTCATTTTTCCTGGTTATTATTTCTACCAATATTTTATGGAATATGTACATGAGCGTCCACTGCCGCTTTCCTTTTATATATATCCCCACATGAGGGCAAAAGAATATATGCGGAATACGTCTTAGTGACAACCCATTACCCTTTATTGACTAGAAGGTTCTGACTTTCAACTCCACTCTCTTGGTAAAAAAGCCTAATCCAGGCTTGATCCAGCAGATGCCCATCGATGTGTGTAAAAATGCTGCCCTCCCATTCATTTTCAATTTCAAGCAAGGCAGTAAAAGGACTATCTTGTTCTTCAATTTTTTTGTTCTTGTTTTTACTAATCATCACCTTACTCTTTGACCTGGTGAGAGATAGGGTCCAACACGGCAGTAACTTTTATCCCAGCCACTCTCTACCATTTTTTGTCACTCCCTGCCTCATGTCAATGAAATATTTTGATACATCAAACTATTCCTGACATTTCTTGATACTATAACCTCTCAAATGTTAATGAAACTTGTGGCAGGGAGTTTGTTTATGTTTGAAAACAAGTAGTATAACCCATTTATGCCCCAAGTCAGATTTTGGTACTATTAGAAATTGTTTGGTAATGGAAAATATAATAGCAAGGTAATGCAAATTTTTTGTGAAAATAAAATAAAAGCATGTTTCTTATCATTTTGAGATTGTTTATATACTTTGATTCATTTTCTTTCATAAGTATATATAATTTCAATGACAATCTTACTAGATTGACTAAATATAGTCCTACAGGCATATATGGATCAAGAGGTGGTAGGGAGTGGGCAGGATAAAAGTTCCACCAGGCTGTACTGGCCTAAAGCAAGCTGCTATGAGATGATCACATCACGAATGAAGAAGTGTTCAACATTGTCAGACAAGCCACAGGTTACTACAAAAAGCTCCTCACAGCAGACAATACCCATGACCTCGCTCTTATTTCACATAGTTGCATGTTCATATCAAATATCTAGTGGTTGTTGCTGGTGTTTGTGAGAGAGTAAGTCATTTGGACAATCTGGACATCGTTATAAGGAAAACATATTTTAGTGGTTAAATATCAAAATTTAATTATTTTTCTGGTTGAATATGAAAATTTAGCATCTTTCAATGCTTGGACATTTGAATCTAACATCTTTTACTGCCTTGATAGACTTGGACAGTCCTGGACAGCTTTTAGAAGCATTATATTGACTGAATAGTTGAATTGTTGGTGCCAATGTTCCCTCTGATTTTTTGTTGTCAGTTGGTACAAAAATTTTATGTTGTGAAAATATCTTTCCGTTCATAAAATTTTGTGCCCACTTTTGAATTAGATATAGTGAATCAATATTTTTTCAATGAAAACTCACTAATCTATCTACAGAATTTGAAATCTTTTGTGCAAACGTTGATTAGCTTTGTGTGCTGGTTGCAAAACATGTATGCATACACAAGTTCACAGCTAAGAGGGAACTATGATTGGCACCTATTTTAATTTGGCCTTGTTGGCACTTGACTGGAGTATATGTGTTCATTGAAGCAAGAAGTCTGTTTATGAGTCATTTGTGTGGTTGTCTTTGTTTGCTTTAATGAATTATCAATATGTACAACAGCTTTTAGCCTTTGTTGGCCAAATAACACACCAGTTTTTCAATCAATTTTGACTCATCTTCCTTTTTCATTGATTTATAGCTATTGTGAAGGGGTCTGATATATTCAAAATGAAAATAACTTTTATTTATGGAAAAAAAAACAAAATGAAAGTTAAAGCAATTTTTAGATGCTCTAGCATCTATCGCAGCAATTGCCGTCACTGACTGACAATCTCAAAAATCGACATAACAAGCACCTCATACCATCTCCACAAAGCATTCCTCCTACTCCTTCTACGATAGAGAACTGCTTGTATTTGGGGTCATCAAAATGACATTTTGTGATTATGTCATCAGAACATGAAAGATGAACATGTGTCAGTTGCATGGATGAAATTCTATTTCATATGTGTGAATTGATTTTGACTACTATTTACCTTCATGTTAATTTTTAGATACGAGAGGATCTCTTGTACTGATTGCTAACACTGACTGACTGACGCACCGAAACAAAATTTGCTTATTTAGCTCTTTTGAAGCTAGATTTCCTTTCTTTTTGGTACATTTAGCTCCTCTAAGTCACTGACTGACTCACATTTTTAAATTTTAAAGAAGGGTATTTTAAAGGAAAGGACTGCTAAATAAAGTTATTTCAAGAGAACTTTTGAAGGTGGGAGCTTTGAAAGGAATAAGCCACTAAAGGTACTAAGGATTGAACCAGTGCATCAATGGTTTAACTTGAGGATGAATATTCTGCTAAACTTGACTAACTCTGAGGGTTTTGTATAGTTTATCCTGTCAACTATCAACTATACTGGGATGCATTTGTAGGGGAACTCTCCAAGATGGAGACTAAGTTTCAGCCATTGTTCCCATCCATTAAGCTCATAAGAAAAAAATCAGTAAAATTTTAATGTAGTCCACAGATTTCAGAAGTTTCAGATAAAGAAAAAAAGGATTCAATTATGTGGTTGAAAAAAGCAATCATCATATCGCTTTCACTCTAAGTAGTATCATTTGATTGCAGGTTTATGTAAAGATTATAATGTAAGGTGCATAGATAAAGAAAAATATAAGATTAAGTAATAATGAATAAATGATAAAGAACAATGAATACACTGAATAAATCATGTCTTTTATTATGCAATTTTTGTTGTAAGTGTGTTATCAATAACTAACCATTGTTTCATAAACTTTGGACAAAAAATCTTTGATCATCTTAAAAGTAAAAATGTTTTCTGCACTCTCCACTTCTTCAGTTGCTCACTGGCTTTTTGGTCCTGCGCAGTCAATGAAAACATTGGTTTCAACCGCTAAAAAGTGTTTTATTATTTAAAATGGATCCTAGCATGCCATCGCCCCGGCCAATCAGAAATCAGTACAGGAGTAAACTCATTTTCTAACCAATCAGCTTTTTCTCTACTGTAACTTTCTGTTTGCAAGTGGGAAATCAGTTCAAGTGGTTGACTGAATCCATGGGGAAAGAGAAGAATTGTGAGGCTGAAGCTCAGTCAAGAGTGAGACAAAAGCAGCCGGACTGACCAGGGTCCAGCTGAAGTGAGCTGCCTCTAACTGAGTCTGCTAGCATGATGTGATTACAGTCCTATGCTCCACAAGGAATCTACAGAAATAAACTAACAAAGCTTCCTCTTGTATCCTATGGACAATCATAAAAAGGACTTTGAATTCATGTCATTAGTTGGTACTTTAATTGACTACTCAAACACACAAATCCCTCTGCCAACTGATCTTTCCTGACAGCAACTTTCAGCTTTACTCACTGTTTCCTTTATCTGGATTTCATCAACCCACAACTTGTATACACCTGGCCCTGACATCTCCATGAACTTTGATTAAGTGATCATCATTCACAGAACATATAGTTTCTTTTCTATAAGAAAAATGATCTCACAAAAATTAAAATATATCAGTGAATTTTTTCATGAGTAATAAACAAGTTGATAATAATAGTCAGTTTTGTTAATATTTCAATCTTTGTTCATATCATCCACAAAATGTTATTCTAATGATGTGAAGAAAGATAATAGAATGAATATTTTGCTAAATTTGAATAATTCTATTTGTATAGTTTTATCAGTTGATATTAAATCCAGCTGTATCTGTGTTCTCCACTGAGCAGGGATACATTTGTTGGGGAACTCACCAGGATGAAGATCAAGTTTCAACCAGTGTTCACACTCTCGAAGCTACACATCAGCTAACAAGAAAAAAATTTGCAGTGCAGTAAAATTTTAATGGAGCTACGAATTTCAGAAGTTCCAAATGAAGAAAAAAGGGTCCAAATATGGTGCTGAAAAAGCAATCATCATATCCCTGTCACTCTTTAGGCACCATTTGAATGCAGGTCTATGTAAAGATAGTGCAGGAAAACAGAATTCACTTCTTCTCAGACATACCTGCGCCTACCTGGAATAAACCATCAGAAGCCACAGTCTCTTCTCCAAATATAAACATATTCATATCAAATCTCAGAAAAGATCTTGGACACCGAATGATTCTGTATGAATTAATAAACCGCAGTAGAACTCTATTAGTTGACCTGACAAACCTGATATTGTCCGGATATAGACACTGATTGAGGTACAAATAAAATATTAGCAAAATCAGCTAAACTTCTTTTAAATCAATTATTGATTACCTCCAAGCATTTTTTTTTTCTGAGTAATTTGCATTCTTTATGTTTTGAAATACTTTGATAGATATATCTGTTCTAATTGTTTATGTAATCACTGGTAGGATTCAATAAGTATCTATTTTAAGATTCTACTGGGTAATCGGCTAAAATAATGTCCTATGGGGATCTTTTTTAACCTTGTATTACACCTACTAAAAACACAGACCTGGATAGTGAAAAAATTAAAAAACGCATAACTTTTGAAGTAAACGACATACAGAGACAAATGAACACATTTTTCTATACAATTTTGACCCAAGGAATTCAGTGCAATGGTTATTATTAAGATTCAAATATATCTTTTATCTATTTCAGGATAAAAATCTTCAAATAAACATTTCAGGGGTTGAGAAAAAAAAATGGTGGAAAAAAATCCACCCTATGCAGCTGGACCTATTTTTCCTCCTCAACTACTCAACATTTTGATTTGATGTTGATGAAAATTGAAGATTCAAATGAATCATCTGAAAGTATCTTTGCAAAATGTATTATAACTAGACACACTTGTAATTGTACACCAGGGCCACCTGGTGTCAAATTCAGGAACAAAAATCATGCTGATTTTTGATTAGAGGTTTATCAACTCACTCGTTAACTATAGAAAATGGTGAAGAGTAATAGTTATCCATTGCAAGATAAAAGCCCTTTACCAGTGCAAAATAATCCGTTGCAAGTTACTCGCAGCAAGATAAAAGCTCTGACTCACAGATAGAACTGGGTCACCATCAATCACTATGAAATGGAAATGTTATTGTGCTAACCATAGGACTACCATGACGGCAATTTCTATCATTCACAGTTAATGAGTTAAAGCCAAAGGTTTAACAAAGTTGTTGCTTCATCATAATAATTCTGAATCGGGTGCCTCTCCATGGAGTAATGGTTAACAAGCTAGTTTTTGCAATCCATTACTCCTGTAGCAAGTTTGAATTTATTTGGCATCCAACACTTGAGGCTTTCTGCTAGATTGGGCTGTCTGTGCTAAGTAAACATAGATATACCTTGATTAATGTGGTTTTGATCAGTATTGGTTTACTGAATGAGAAAAGCAAGAAAGTTGGACTTCGCATGTTGAGGACAAAGACAGAACAATCAGAATAGAAAATATAGAGCCGAAGCAAAAAAAAAAAACAATTGCTGCTTTAAATAATCACCAATGTTGACCACTTCCATAATTGATCTGAATAACAATATTGGCCAGATTTCTTCTCCTCTATGATTGATCAATTTTTGAACTGGTTTTCATTGTTCTTCTCTTGGTAAGAGGCCCATTTTCTTTACCTGCCAAAAAAATTGTCTGGATAATGCAGTGACCAAACCTTGTCGCAATGGATAATTGTCTGCTCTATATATTACTCTAATTCAGGCAGTCTTTTTTGTCCATCTCTCTGTTATCGCATTACTGAAAGACGGCTGGAGCTACGGCCACCAAATTTTCCATGGTTACTAATGGTGCCCTAGAGCATGTTTTCTCTTATTTTTTAAAAATTTTATAAAGAATTTAAATATTTCAGATGTTTTCCAACTTTTTATCAAACAACGTTTCATTGAAAATACAAAATACACATATACATGTACACATACATACCACAAACACACGTGTGTTTGTGATGTATGGGTATATTTTGCATTTCTGATGACACCCTGTTTGATCGAGTTATGCCACTATGTAAGTATAATGCTAAACTGAACCTTTCCTTTGTGTCTGTCAGTTTAGCTTGAACCAAATCTTTACCTTTTTTGTTTAATCCCTTAGAGAGAAGAAAAACGTGCTCGTAGGGCTTGTTTTCTGTTAGTTATGGTAATGATTCTTTTATTTTGATTCTTTTTATTTTTTTTTTTCATTCACTTATTCCTTCCTTTATTTTGTCTTTCAGCTGTTGGATGGGATGCTGTTTACTTCCATTTTGCATTGAAGACATGCAGGATGTTCTTCACCGTTGTCCTAACTGTAACAAAAATGTCGGAGTGTGTCGGCGCCTCATCTAGACCGGAACCAACCAATAGTGATGCTCTTCTTCTTCTACTTCTTCTTCTTTTTCTTCTACTGGTCTCCTACCTCAACGGAATTTGTCTTTATGCAACGAAAGAGTGCGTGAGAGAGAGAAAGAAAGTGGAACGGATTATGACATATTTTAAGTCTGGAGATCAAATTCATTAAAAGTGTTGCTTTGATGGAGGGCTAAGATTTAGTAAGCTTTGGTTTTACCTTTTTTTTTTTTTTTTTCTTCAAATTTTGTGGGGCTCTTTTGTACGGTCATTTTTTTCTGTCCCTAATTACTCACTCATTGTGCTGTTTGTGATACAAAAAAAAAAAAAAGAAAACGATTCTTTTTTTTTCTTTTCCAATTCTTTTTTTTTTTTTTTTTTCCATTTTCTGGATCCTGGATCAGATCGGATGTTCATCTTGCACTCCGATCTTCAGCAAGTGGTTTTTTTACGGGCTGGGATTGCAAGCACTCTCCCTCCCACTCTTTTGCTATTTTTACACATTGCTGGGGGGGAGGAGTGGTTTGCACTCATGGTTTTGAATTCAGAGTTGTCCTTCTCCTAGACTGGTTGCCAACCAAGGCCAGAGGATCTAGTCTGTCCTGTTATTTTATCTATTGCTGGGGAGAAATGAGATGGACTCTTGCCTTTTCTAAAGGTATTAGTACAAAGTGAATGTGAGCAGCCTCTGCCGGAATTTGAACTCGCTTCACACAGACAAAAGGCAGATGGAGCCCTTTAGCCCTGTGAGGTAGTCAGTCTTGGACATTCAGCTTGCACCCAGTCCCCGTAAAAACCCGCAATTGTTACGATGGTTAAATGATTGGTCTCCATGGATTTGTTCGAGAAATGGAGACAAAATCAATACCACATGTGTCATGTGACACAGGAAGCAACTTAGCTTCTGAATTAATTTCCTTTTGTTCCAATTTCCTTTAACCCCTGATGAAAAATTTGACAGCTCCATATCTTTTCACCAAAAGAAAAAGCAAAAATCAATTGAAATAAATATGGTGTATATTTATCAATTTTATTATTATTTTTTATTTATTTTTGTTTGTTGTTTCGTTTGTGTTTGTCTACCTTGACTCATATTACGGAAATTTAAAAAAAAAATTGACAGTGTTAACTCATAATCTTTCTAGGATCATGCTAAACAAACATAGAAAATAGACAAATTTTGGAAATAGAGTTTAAAAAATTGTTTAGACACTCCACATATAGCATAGCATACTAATTTAAAAATTTTGACATCAACGAGCATTTCTTTCGATGTAATTGATAAAAAAATGTTAAGAGATACAGCTGAATTTTCCTAATAAAGGTAAAAATAACATCTGAAATAACTCCAAAAGAATAGAATTCCTCATTACCATAATTTTCCTGAATTTCTTCCAGGGTAATTTTTTGGCTGAGGTTTGCAAAAAATATTACTAATCAAAAGACGTACGAGAAAATCATGTACAACGTCTGAAATAGAAACCTCCCACTTTTTGCAAACCTCAACCAAACAATTACCAATTATAATATGCTTTCATTTTTATGTTTTTTACTACCTATTTTTTGTATAAAATACAGTTTTATGCAATGAAGAATAAATATTGGAGGCTATTCAATTTGTACATTTTTAAAGTTTTTTTATCTAGTTTCATAACAATAGCATGGAAACAGTCTTGTCAATAACAGGTGACCATCATTAATAATATTTGATCACACAAATTCGATATTAATATTTGAATATGGTTTTATTCTCATTCATAACAGTCATATATCAATATTTCTTATATTTAATGAAAAATGAAATGTGTATTACACTGTGCGACATATTTTTACTTCTTTTTTGCTCCTGGGTAATAAGTGTTATTTCCTGATTGATTGTGTCTAAAAAGTATAGAATATGTCAATTTTTCCCTTCAAACTTTGCTTTTGTGACCAAGAGGGTGATAATTTGAAATCTATATATTTCTAATTTGGCAATGGGCAAATTTGCACATTTTCAATCAAATAAAGTGAGAAAAACAAGTACATATGAATATCACTGTCCTGGTAACTAAAGCAGAGTTTGAAGGGAGTAATAGCCATTTTGTATACTTTTTACACATAAGTGATTAATAACACTCACTTTGCAGGAACAAAAATCACGTTGCACAGTGTTATATTCAAGAAATTATAACTTGGAACAATACAGTGAATGACATTATTGTTGGTGTGATGTTAAAGTTCCTCCTCCATCTTAAAATTTATTCTTTTGTATGAAGACAGCATATATTGTTGATTCTAGAATTTCACCTCCTGACAGTGATGGCACCAGTGTTCTGTACTAGCCTGAGTGAGGTTCGTCCAGAAATCTATGAGGACTGACTAAGTTTTTATATAAGTAGTATTATGAGTTAGGATTAAATTTTGCAAGCCTTGGCAATGCCTGGGTTTGCCACAGCCTGGTGCTGCCACTGCCTCCTGACTACACAATGGGTAAAAAACCATATACTCTGGGTCAGTGAAAGAGGTGACATAAGGTTTAAGGCTCGTAGACACATGACCTATTGCTATTATTTAAACAAAAAAATAAAATATACCAAGTGAATATTTCCTACAATTTTACAGATGATGAGTCTATCCTATTCATAACCAGAAAATTATAATTTCACTTGTCCTGATCTTATTGGTATTAAATGAGGCGAGCCAAGTCCTGGGGATTCCAATCTCAGACAGCACCTCCTGAATGCACTATGAGGGGACGGTCTGGAGGCATCCTGATGCCTTCGTGTCATGGGAATTGGGCAATCTTTATCTTTGCCCATTCATATGTATGTGGGACTCCCATTAAATCTGACTTTGTGTCAAATTTGCTGATAAGTATCTGATTTTGTTGTTATCTTCCAACAATTGAAGAAACATGTCTGTGGGTATGCACTGTGATTGCTTATGATTCGCCAGACATATCATTCAGCACAGAAGATGTTGCAGTATCGAGTTTGAACTTTTGGGGATCAGTAGTTCTCAAGAGATATAATAAAAAAAATAATCAAAAAATTACAGATTATAAATATTTTATCTAAAATCATAAATCTAAATTTAGATATAAAATATCTAAATCGGCAACACTGAAAAGAAGTAACTGAAATACTTTGAATCTGTAGTTTTGTGTGATGAATGGAAAATCATTTTAATTGATTATTATGGCAGGCTGCTCCAAACACCATAAAGTCAGGCCTATTCTGAACATGCACCTTTGGAAGGGCATCGCCCAAGTTTTTTAAAACAGCCGAATCAGTCTAATGAAAATTAGATCGGAGGAAAGCTTTTGAAAGCCCGGTAGCAATAAAGAAAAAATTGTAAATCTGAATATTTAAGACCTAATTGTTAAGCTGTGCAAAATGGACATATCCTTTGAAAAAAATGAACATTATTTTCATGTATGGTACTATTATACTAAGATAACCAAAGTCAAATTTCTATTTTTAGAAACTGTCAACCAAAACTGTCAGCATAAGTTCCTTCAGTTTTTAAGTGATTCTGCATGAGTGGCTTTGTATTTATGTATTACGTGTACAGGTTGCACCAGAGGGCTGAAAATTTGAACATTTACTCATTGATATATCTAGAAAGAACAGTTTATTGTATTTTGAAAATTCCCCCCGGAATAAGCTTTTTTTTGGGGGGGGGTCAATATACAATGTAAATTCATGCTAAATTGGTCCCTCGGTTTTTCAGTCAACCCTTTGCATTGCAATGATTATTTTGATGTGGCATAACTCGATCAAACAAGGTGTCATCAGAAATGCAAAATATACCCACACATCACAAACACACGTGTGTTTGTGGTGTGTATGTGTACATGTATATGAGTATTTTGCATTTTCAATGAAACGTTATTTGATAAAAAAGTTGGAAAACATCTGAAATAGAGTTAAAAAATATTTAAAAACATCTAGATTCTGGAGAATCTAGATGTTATTAATGAATGTTATTAATGAATCCATCAAAATAAGGCTACTCAAAAGGTCAAAAAAGCTTTTTTTAACAAAAATTTAAAAAAAAAACATTTTTAGAAGGATCTAATTGAGTACTGATGCCAATTTTCAAGTCTGTAGACAAAACAGTATGGCCAAGAGTACTGGAACACACAAACCCCTGAACTAACACCTAAACACCCACACAAAAGTATAGAACCCTTTGCCATCTTTTGTGGTTATGGTGGTTCAATTTTAAATTCATTTTTAGTCTAGTGCTTAAGGACCAACTGATTTATATAACAATAATCATTGGGTAGCGTTATCTGTACTTATAATATGTATGTTGATTGCCTGCTTTGAGATCAATTTACCTGAGAGATAGTTTATTTACTAATCTCTGCTCTTATGATACAAGACCATAAGTTTCTTATACTACCTGATATTCCTAAGCTGAGTTACCACTTGGTATTTATCAAAGCCAAAAAGTAGGCAAATTTGGTACTGACCAGAGCTATTTGGTGCCAAAAATAAAGATTTGGTTATAAAAGAGAAATTTACAAACAATAACAACCCATTTTCACTATTTTTAACTGGTTATTGATTATATTGGCTAAATTTTTCATTTTTATACTGTGGTTCTATTTATATCAACAAGGATCATTTTAGAACATGACAAACTTATAAGAAGTTTGGAAAGAAAATGATGAAAAATATTCTGCTTAATTGTGTTGTTTAAGCACTTAAGAGGGTTTGATGTAAATTTATGCTTATTTATTTGAAAGTTTTGGTGCATCCAAAACATATGGGATGATTCATTTACCATGTATGCCAGACTATAAGATGAATGGTTTACAAGAGTATTTGGAGGTATTTGGTAGACAGCCCCCAAAGTTATAATTCCAATGCATTGGATTCTAAGTAATATTTGCATTGCTTTTTGGAAAAAATTGAATAGCATCTCATAAGTGGGCATACATAGTATATCACCATTTGTTAAGTGTTTTACTTAGAAATATTGGTTTTGGTACATTTTGGTACATTTTGGTATGTTTTGGCACAGCTGTTTCGACACTGACATTTTGGGACAGCCGTTTGGGCACCAGATCTATTTGGGCACCAGCCTATTTGGCGATGGATATTTTGGCGTTAAGAACATTTTTTCATTCGTATATCTGTCTGTAAGTATCCCTAGCTATAACCTTAATCCCTAACCCTAACCTTAACCTTAATATAAGCCTTGCTTATAATTAACAATTGGAACAAAAAAAATAAAGTTACATTTAAGATATTTTTAGTCATCAACAGATTTAATACTTTTATTTTTCAATAGAGTTGCATTAGTTTTCAAGCTTTTTAAAATTTCATATTTGATTGATGACGAATCAATCAACATTTTTTCCAAGTGCCCAAAAGTCTGGCACCAAATTAGCTGGCATCCAAACTGCCGTGCCAAAACGTCAGTGCCCAAACGTCCTATACTGGATATATTTTGACAATTTCAGACATAACTTTTGTCATACTTTGTAACAACTCATGATATGGAATATTACAAATTATGTTACACTTTGCCAAGTTGATCATGACACATTGTGATATCGTTTGCAACTTGAATATATATTAGATATAATACATGTATGATATATAATAGCATGCAGTCTACATGGCCCTATCCGTGGTCCCAGGAGATTGCATCTTCTGAGACCTTTGGCTAAGATCAAAGTGTAGTATGTGTTCTTATCAGCCTAATATCTGATATGTCCCTGATACGAGGACTTTGATATTAACATGATTGGCACTGATATAGAAAGACTGGTTCTTATCCTTCATTCTAATCCTTAACAGTAACCCTTACCCTAATCCTTTGAACGTTGCTGAATTAAGAACGTATTAATGAATTAGAACCTACTTAATGTGGGTCAGGGTCCTTGACCACAAAATGAATTGAATTGAGCTTTTTCTCCTTTGACTTGAAATATATTGTTTTTCTCTACACCCAAACTGTGGTCTTCATAATTTAACATCACGGACATATCAGACATTAAGTTGATAAGAACAAATGCTACGCTTTCATCTTAGCCAAAGGGCTGAGAAGCCATGGTCTACTGGGAACATTGGTAGGGCCTGGTAGACCGCACTCTACAGCACCTAATACATTTTGGTGTAAACATATTTTTGACTGCCTGACACATCATAGCTTGCATTTGAAATGGTGTATTTTGATTGTGGTAACATCGTGGTATATTTATGACAGTTCATTTATAAGAATGTTGAATAAAAATCACCATAGATCATGAAAATAGAAATTATTTTGCTAAACCTTGATTGTCTTGACGTATGTGATACTGTACATTTATAGAATATTTAATCAGAACTCATTCAAAAATTCATTATCATAATATCGTGTAAAGTATTAATGAAATTAGTGATACCTTATACATTCAATCAGTCTCAAAAATTCATTGTCATTTGCTGCAAATTTGAATAAGAACGATTTTGTAAGTCGAATATAATAAAAGGTGTTTCATAATAAAACCGGCTCTTTTTACGGCTAGTCATTTCGCTCTGAACAGAGGGGGAATACTTTTGATAGAATGTAGTATGTTGACAAATGTGCACAAATCTTCTTTGAAAAAGATGGATGACCTGGAAATTCACCCGACTTCAGTTCTGCTCAGAATCTTGAAGTCATCATGAATGGATGTGTTTTAAATGTCTGCTTCAACTTTCCCCAAAGAACACAAGCATTCCCTTTGATATTTGATGCAGGTGACAGACAATGTTTTGGAGGAATTGAAAGACTGGCAAAAAATTTTTGAATACTCCATTCATCTGAAACTATGTTGGATACTCTTGAAAACTTCTGGGAAGAAATTGATTTTCTTAAAATATCATTAGTACTGTATATACCCATCTATAAGATGAATGATTTACAAGAGTGTTTCGAGGACTACTACTCACTGCAACTCATCCAAGCCTCATAAATATCCATATCAAGCTTTGGTAGATGGTCTCCTAGTTATAATACCAGTGCATTGGACACAGTGTTATATTTGTATAGTTTTTTCTCCAATTAAATGTCCGTCTTATATAACAGCATATATGATTTATTGATTTGGTGTTGCTAGAAAAAAAAGTTGGTTTCATTATGAAACATCCTTTACATCTGGCATGGACAACCTTTTTGGCCTTGAGGGCTACATAAAACATTTTTCATCTTTATTCAGGCCACATTCACTTCAAAAATGTCAACTTTACACACGTAATATTTTTTACCCATATTAAAATTACAGCAGCTGTATAACATTTGAATAAATGATAAAATATTACTACAATAGTATTTTTACAAAATAAATGATAAAATTTACTTTCTGAGAATAATAATATAAGATTTTAAATAAACGCCTGGATTGGCTGTGGGCCACAAAAAATATAGCAACTATAGACCCGCAGGCCAGATTTAGCCCGCAGACCTTTGGCTACCCATATGTGTTTTACAGTGACTCTTCTTGCTATATAAGTCTTTTCTGCTATATAATGTACATGATGTGTTTCATACAAAGGTCATCTTGGGGCCATTCGGGTGAACAGCAGTGTCTTGGTACAAGTCACCTTGGTTTGCTGGCCTACACCAAAATATAACCATAATGGTATAATGTGCAGATGATATCTGAAGCAAGAAACGTGCATTATGTGGTGGCAAAATACAGTGTGTCAATATTATTTTCTTTTCACTAAATTGAATAATTTAAAATTGAAGAGGTTGGTGATTGTAAAGAGATTTCAAGCAAGAAAATTCACATTTTGATTAGAACAAATTTGTGTGGTTACGGAAATCACCTGAGAATAACGTGGTAAGAGTAAATATTTTTTTTGTTACGCATGAAAATCTTACAAGGAAAAAACCATTTAACAATGTTTTATATACACTTTGTTAATAAATTTAGGTATCTGAATTTACTTCTGCTTTTTGTAATTATTATCATTATTGTGATTATTGTTATCATCTTATTATAATTATTATTACAATTGTTATTTCATCGTTCTATTTTCAATATTTGTCAACAATATTCTCTTTAGATTATGAATATTGTTTGCAGTTCCTTTTGTTTGAAACGGTTCACTAAAACTGTCAACATAGGTTTCATTAGTTTCTAAGTGAGTCTTACTAGATGATTATTTATGTACGTATCGCTCTTACAGGCCATAACAATGGAGCTAAAGGGCTGAAAATCAAAGCATTTCCTCCTTATGCCTGGAGAAAATTTCTTTTGAAAATTTATCTAAAAATAGTTTTTTAGTGACATGCAGCCAGACCAACAAGAAAACTTAAGAAACCTATGTTAACATTTTTGGTGACAGATTTGGTTGATGGTTTCAAGTAGAAGGCAAGCAACCCTTGCATATCATCCCACTGTTGTCATTAATTCAGTATTTATAATGTTGAATATAATAGATCAAGAAAGTGAGACCTGAATTTTCTAATGATTATAATCTTCCACTTTCACCTGCAATGGGAGGTGAAGACAGGGATTGCATTATTTTGTTTGTCTACTTTTTTTCTTTTTTCTTTTGCTTGAGCAATATAATCCACTTCCGCCTAGCTAGGTGGATCAAAATTTCAACAGAGCCCCATTAATCATACATTTTGGGAACATGTCTCCTCCCCAGGCTTACAAGACAATAGAATGACACTTAAGTGACCTCTTCAGAGCACAAGCCTGGGTAAAGCATACAGAGATCCTGAAGTACCCTGTTGACGAAATCCCCCTCTTGACCTCACTGATCAAGACCGAAGGGAACTGGAGTTATACGTTTGGTATCACCTTAGCCACATAATCAAAGTTGACATCCAGCTGCCTCAAAGGAGCTCCACTCACTGGTTTGTTGTGCATCTCCTAGACTGATTGCCAACCAAAGCTGAAGAGCGTGGTCTGCCCTATTATTTTATCCATAACTGCGAGGAGAAGGGATTGATTTTTCCCTTCCCCGAGTGAACCCAGCCTGAGGTCAAACTCAGTTTGCAGGTTCCATTCAAGACTTATTTCATGTTCTGCTTTTGATGTACAATGTAGAATTCTAAAATATTTTGTTTCAAATTGGCTAGAAGTGAGTCAATTATTTTTTTGAGCTATTGCCTGGGTTTACAGTTGAGTTTGTCATATATGAGCTCAACAAAACGACACTATGACTCAGTATGAAAACTATACACTTTTTTTTGCTCAAGATAAGAAGCAGCTTTCGTAGTTGATGATTTGAATTATTTAAAATATGAATGAATAAGAATTAGAATGAAAATAAAAGCCAGTTTTGCTTCACTTGGACCAGTAAGTTATAACTAAGTAGTGCTATTAGAACAAGTGTCATTACAACAAGAGTTTACTGTTAATTAAATAGTATAGAAAAATGATAATATCTAGTGAGATTCTGATATAAATATTTATTCAGATAGGTAGAAAGATGATTTTTGCATATTTAAGTATTTTTTTAGATATCTGATATGCAAGTATCATTTTTCTGATACAGCAAGCAGATAGATATTCATGTAGATAGGTAGAAAGATGATATTTGCAAAATATTCAGATATATTTGAATTATTCATATTTCATTTTTCGATGCCAGACGAATTTCGAACTATCAGACTGGCAGCCATTTTTTTTCTTCTTCTCTTCCTTCCAAAACAGATTCATAACATCTATATTTAGAAAAATGATAAGCTGAGAGGATAATGTCTGCTGCGCCTTTTATTTCTATGACAACGATCAGGATAATAATCAACAAGCATTAGGGTAAATTTATTCTTGGGAATTTGCATTTGGTTTACCTGTGGTGATGTAATTGAATGATATGTAAATTTGCTCAGTCAGGTCATATCTATCTATCTATCAATCTAGTGCTGGAATATTGAGGAAACTTGCAGTCTCTTAATCTCCATTGAAAGCCAATATATATATATTTGCAATACATATATATGCAATATATATATATATATATATATATATATATATATATATATATATATATGTATAATTTGAACTATGAAGTGAGACAGACTCAGGAGTGAAAGTGTATGGAAGTTAGATTTATTTATCCGTAAATGTTTTCATTGATATATATATATATATATATATATATAAACAGCTATAAGACAACATGTTGAAATAAAACAAATTAGATTAAAAGAAGCTGGCACGACACGTGGCCGAGGATACTTACGGACTATATATGAAAATTGACCAACAAAATCTTTTTCAGTATTACAATGTGATAAGTTTACATGACTATATATATATATATATATATATATATATATATATATATATGTATATATATATATATACTGTGCCCCAAATACGCATACACTTGGGCATATATGTAAGTATGTGGGAAGAGAGAGAAATAGAGACATGTTTGTATAAATATCCTTCTCTAGATAAACGCATCTACATGCAGTTGTTGACTGACGTATGCAAATATGTACATATAGATATATATACAGGTGTCTGTGAGCATATATTTGTATGAATATCTTTCTTTCAATATATATATACATACATATTATTGATTGATATATACAAACACACATGCACACACACACACACACACACACACATATATATATATATATATATATATATATGTATATGTATATATATATATATATATATATATATATATATATATATATATTAGAAACTGTCAACACAGATTTCTCCGGTTTTCAAGTTGGTCTGGCTGGCTGGCTGGCTGGCTGGCTGGTTTGCTATATATCTATGTATGGTGTGTACAAGCTGTACCAAATGGAGCTAGAGGACTGAAAATTCAAATATTTACTGTTTATTGTGTCAAGGGAAAATGTTTTTCCTCTTTGGTAACCCCCTTCTCCTCAATAGGTTTTTATTGGGGGTTCAGTTTATAGTGTAAGTTTATGCTAAATTGATCCCTATTTTATGTCTAGTAGCATTCATGCTTGTTTGTTTTAATTAAGTTTTTTAGTGATCACTGCCCAACAAATGGTCAAAGAAGTAATTTATTCATCGATCACCTTTTTTTTCCCTAATTCTTTTATTGATCACCCAAACAAGGCGTGCAACCAAAAGACATAAATTATGCAACAGTTTCTACTGAGTGACCAACCAGACCGGTTTGTATAGATAACTTTTCTTTTAATTCTTTTATTGATCACCCAAACAAAGCATGCTGCCAAAAGAGATAAGTCATGCAACAGTTTCTACTGAGTGACCAACCAGACCGGTTTGTATAAATAACTTTTCTTCTAATTCTTTTATTGATCACCCAAACAAGGCATGCTACCAAAAGACATAAATTATACAACAGTTTCTATTGAGTGACCAACCAGACCTGTTTGTATAAATAACTTTCTCTAGCTAAAC